>CM038792.1:127435851-128035851 GCA_021764765.1 Vicia sativa
ACAAAAAGGTCCGACCTCGTGAATTCCGAGAAGGCGACCTCGTGCTTAAAAAGATTCTGTCTTTTCAACCAGATTCTAGGGGCAAATGGACTCCTAATTACGAAGGCCCATACATCGTCAAAGAAGCTTTTCCGGCGGTGCTATGACTCTCACAACCATGGACGGTGATGAACTCCGCATCCCGTGAATGATGCAACAAGAAATACTTTGTCTAAAAAAAATATAAAAAAAAAACAAAAAGAACAGCTCGGTAAGTCGAAAACTCGAAAAGGGCGGCTTAGGCAGAAATGAGTGTCTCGGTGGACTGAAAACCTGAAAAGGCGGTCAGTGCAAAATTAGAGACAATAAATGTAAAATATCCCGATAGACTGAAAACCTGAAAAGGCAATCTATGCAAAAGTTAAGGATACAAAAATGACAAAGTAACTGCAATCAGTCCATACTTCGTCAATCTGAAGAATCTTACATCAACGGATCTTCAATCAACTCTTCTGAAGCAACAAGCACAGTTGGAATTCAAAGTTGTTAGGGATAATAGTGGTTATTGCTTTTAATGGAGCCTTTTCCCAATAAATTATCATTTCCAACTCTTGTAAATAGTTCATGGAATCATGCCTTTGGCTGATTACCGTTCTATCAATAAAATTTGAGCCTTGTGCCCATTTGTTTGCAATTCTTGCTTTATTCTGTTTTGCAAAATAACGCTTTTTATTGTTAAAATCACTTTTTGAAACTAAAAAAGTTTTAAATGAATTTTTACATCAAAATTTTGAAATAAAAGCAAGATTTCCTTTGAATTATGAACACATAAAGAACTTCAACAGTTTTCTCCATGAAATGTTTCGATCTCCGGAAGATAGAGCAACTACTACAGAAGTCTTCTTTCCCTCAGCAGAGATCATCAAAGGACGGTATTCTTATCCAAAAAGAATTCCTAACAAAGTTGCCAATGAAATGCCTTTTTTCAGAGAGTTTAAAGCATGCAACTCAAATTCATCATCAGTAGACGTCTATACCATGGCTGCAGATTTTACTGAGTATTTGTTTGAACTGTGACGTAGTCCTTTTCCCAAATACCTTTTTTGTTGTCTTTGTCAAGTATCGTTAGCATGCATATGACATTCATTATATTTATACATAATAACATCATTAATGCATTTCTACATTCCTCAATGTTTGTTTCCATATCACTGGTTTAGATTGCATTTACTCATGTGGGTATGTCATATCTCCAGCAGATTATCCCCAAGCAGAGAAATACATCTTTTCTCTACCATATCCCCCAGCTGAGATCATTCCTCATTAGGAACAAAGTCTTGATTGACCGTTTCTTTCCAGTTCATTCTTGGATAGAATCTCGTCTCTAACCAACAAAACAATAAGCAATAGCCTCGTCATCCGAGCCGCTTATTTCCTTTTCATCTTTAAACTTGTCATAAAACAATTGTTCTTCTCAACAAATTCAAATCATGACAGTTCAAAAAATTTCCACAGTTGTCTTTCTGTCTAAAAGAAAACCTGTGTCTTTCAGTCAAAATGCCCGCATCTTCTCAAGAGAGAGATCCCCGGCAAGATTATAGCTTTGAAAATAGAAACTCATTTGAGATCTGTTTTTTCTCACTGTCTGTTATTCACAAGGCTGAATACTCAGTAATATGTCTCAAGATTTGCCTTGTTATAGTTATCACTTCACTGATAATTGGTAATATCTTCGAGACTCATTACCATAAACTATCACAAGGCTGATAATTGGTAATATCATCTTCACTTACCTTAAACATTGTCACAAGGCTGACAGAAGGTAATCTCTTTGTTTCCCAAAGCGAAACAGATATTCACATGTTTTGTGAATCTCTTTTTCCCCAGCGAGACATATTGCTTGTTTCCCAACAAACAGGATTCTCTTTTCTTAGATAGATTGAGTCATCCTCACAAATTTTTTCCCCACCATGTCATTTCTTTGATATTATCTGGGTGAAATCTGTTGCAATCATCATGCATCATCAGCATTTTTGGTATCTTAGGTCCAAAATTTGCGTATTCTGATATTTAAGTCTCTTTACACCTATCAAAATGAAGATATTCATCTTCATATCTCAGGTTAAAGAAACTTAAATAGGGGCATCTGTCATACCCCAATTTTTGACCTAATATACCACCTTACATTTGCATCATTGCATCACTAACAGTTCAGAACAGAATTAATCGGGTGTAGCTTTCACAGGTCAAAATTAGGGTTTCATCAAATTTTCATCTGATTCAAGAGGCAAGCAATTAGGGTTTGAGTTTCACTCACCTCATTTGATCTATCTTGATCAAATCATCAACCTCTGATCTTCAGATATCCAACTTTTCTCATTGATCTATCAAGGATCGACCAATTAGGGTTTTGGTCGAGGATGAGTAATCTCTGATTTTCTGATCAATGGATGAATTTTTTGATTGGAGATTGATCTTCATATCTTAGATACAATATGTTGACCTAATTTCTGGATTCAAAACATCACAGAAGTCCACAAGGTTCATCAGTCAATTTCTGAAACATCTGATGAAATTTCATCTGCACAGAAAAGTCAAACTTTGACTTTTGGTCAACTTTTTCAAGACAAAACTTTTTCAATCATCAAAATACTTCAAATGATCCATCATGATCATAAAAAATCAAGAAATTTGGAAAAGTCAACAAAAAGTCAAAATTTCTAACACTTAGAAAAATTTTCAAGTGTTAAAATTTTGTACTTTTTCCAAACTTCATGGCATTTTTTCACATAGTTCCACTTTGAATTGGAAAAAACTCAAAACATGAAAGTTGTAGCCTTTGAAACAAGCTTTCTAAAATGTCCAAGAACTCTCAAATCCATGGAGTCTAGCCATACTTTTGAATTTGAAACTTAGAGCTCCAAAATCCATAATTTTCAAGTACAAACTTTGAAATTATAGGTCATTTTGAGTTTCTCTCTTTCTAGAAGCATGCCACCTTGCCAATTGAGGATTAGAACTGATAAATATCATAGGGAGGGTAATTGTAATAAGATAAGATCAAGGTAAGAACTAACCATGGTTAAAAGGAAGTTTCCTTTTGCATTTAATGCAAAAATGACTTCCTTGCCCTCTAAGGCAAGTTAAATTTACCAAAGCCAATTCTTTGTACTTACCATTCAGAACTCATGGCCTATAAATAGAGGTCTTATATGTCAATTCAAACTACACCAAATCCATGCAAGTACATGCTTTCTCTCTACTTTCTCAAATTTCATGAAACATAGTGTAAATTGAGTAAACTTGCATTTTTTGAAAACTAATGAAGAACTTTGAGTAATTTGGTGTCTAACATGTTTTAATATCCATATGAAACTTGTTTGAAACTTAAAAACAACATAGGAAAAGCTAGAAATCAGATTTACATGCCATGCTCATAAGCTTGCTCAAAACTGCCTAAACTATCGAAATCCATTTTTGGCTCGAGCAAATTGAGATTTCTTCATCCAAACATCATCAACATACATCATAGGCATGATGCAGACCCTTAGTAACAATCTGTAACAGCTCTAACATCGATTTCAAGTTTCAGTTTGAACCATATGCAGGTCGACTTGGGTAGAATGATCCAGACAAGCTCATGATGTGCAGACCATTCATACACTTTCCATAACAGCCGTTGGTGCTAGAGGAATCACAAAAACTCAACTGGAAACGCTCAAATACTGAATTCGATTCCAGCTTCAACAGGTAGGAAACTCAAACTCGAACTCTATGATTCTTTGATTCAATTGAAAAAAAACTCTTGGCCATTTGTTTTCTGCACTATCCACGATCATTAACCCTTAATCAATTGAACAATTCATCAACCATACATGATTTCAATTAGATTCTTCAGTTTTAGGGTTCTTCATGTTCTTCAGAAATTCAATCATGTTAAACCAAAAATAAATGAAATTAACCATTGCCATCGTGTTCCTTGTTAAATTTCGGTCAAGTTTCATGTTTACTTCATTCAATTTCATCAAGAAATGAGGATTCCATGGCTGATGAAGGATCGGGGAAGAAGAACAAGGCTTGCGCGCGTTTTTTTTTAATTCAAAAATCTGTTTTAAAATATATTTAGTTAGTTTAACTTCAATACACGGATGTATTGCCGCCCCAGCGGTTTCCAGCTCACTCTTAAGTCATTATACCTTGCCTTGCCTAATGGTCCCGGGTTCAAGCCTCAATGGGACCATTTTTTTTACCAAACTTTGTAATTTTTTTCATATCTTTTGCAAACTTTGACTTTTTCAAAAACCAATCAAAACTCTTCATTTTGAGGTAATTTTTTGTACACTTGTCAATTAATGTATCTATTTTATGATAGTGCAAAAAATTTCAGAAAAAACTTTCATCCGATTATATTTTGATCGAGCCGAAAACAGTACTTTAGGTACTTTTTAAAACACCTTTAAAGGTGATTTATTTTCAAACTTTCGAAGCCCGATTCTTTTCAAAACTTCTCATAAGTAAACTTCACTTTTCAAAAACACTTTCAAATAACATTCTTCAAAACTTTTCATCAAAACTTGGATCTTTTTTCCATGATCGATCCGATTAAACGATAAAACCGAATTCATTTTCTCTCGTTTTTCTTAACCGATCATGGGCCTCCCTCACGGTGTAAGTCCCAATTCTTTTATGTACATAGCTATTTCATTGTACATATCCAACATTCTTTATGTACATACATATTTTCCTTGTACATATCAAATTCTTTTCATATACATACAAATTTTTACCTGTAAAAAATACAGATACCTCTGTAAATACTCAAACACAGATAAACTTCGATCGTTTGTTTCCGTTTCGTCTGTATATACATTGAATACCATTGGTATTGAAAGGAGCATTATTCTCGGTGAAACTGCTTTTAAACCAATGGGCCACCCTTATGGTGTAAGTCCCAACCCTCCTATGTACATCCACAACTCCTGTACATAAATACTCGTTCGTGTACATATTTACATCCTTGTACACAATCCAAACTTGTAAACAATCAAGTTACGCTCGTTTCAAACGTTCGTTTCATAGACACTTGTTTATATTTCCTTCATAAAATCTTGTAAATAAACATCATGCATTGTTTATATGTCCTTCATAAACTCCTGTGAATACATATCACACATGCATTTGTTTATATAACTGTCTAGTTATAACATAACAATTAGTCTAACCAATAGGTTCCCCACAATTATAGCCTCCTCTTGGGCTTTATACAAGATAACTCTCCCCACAGAGTTAGCCACATCTTAGGCTTCATATAAGAAAACTCATTCATCTGAGTTTAGCCTCCGCTTAGGCTTCATATAAGACAACACTCCCCTGTTGAGTCAGCCTCCTCTTGGGCTTCGTTCAAAAGAACTCCTCATTGAGTTTAGCCTTCTCTTGGGCATCATACAATGAAAGAGACCATAAAGTCTCTTAACAGCCTCCTATTGGGCTTCCAATACAAAGAATCACCCGCGCTAAGATAGAACCCAGAGAGTATAATTTCCCGGTGAAATTGCTCTTAATTCCAAAAGGATGGTTTCTCGGTGAAATCCCTTTTAAAGCCAAAGCCAGGCCATACCCTATAGCTTCCTCTTGAGCTTCATACAAGGACCCCTCGATGACCCTCGATGACCCTCGGAATGCCTCCTCTTGGGCTTACAATACAAGGACCCATGGGCTTCTTAAAAGCATCCCTTAATCCAATCAATTTCTCCTCGAGATTTAGACATCTATCATCTCTATGGAAGAAGTATCTCATCTATCACATCACATACAATCAAAAACTTTTCAAACTCTTTTCAAACAAAAAAAAAATCTCTTAATCGTAAGTGGTAACGCTTGTACACTCAAGCAAAACACCCAATGCTTACAATTAAAAGATTCAGCCATTTTTCAAACATCTTTCTTAAACATGTAAGTGGTAACGCTTGTACATTCAAGCGAAACACCTATAACTTACGACGAAAGATTTCAGTCAGTCAAACTTTTCAAAATGTATGTGACGAAATAGATTAGATACATTTTTCGTTAAGATGACATTTGTTTTTGTCTCTTACTAACATCCCGTTGCTTTCCACTAGCATAAGTGGGAACTACGATTGCTCTGACTTTCTCAACATCCTTTTGAGAATATGTAGGCACAAGGTCTCATCCTTGGCGAGCAAATTTCTTTCTCCCTCCGACCAAACAAACCATAGATCCCCGTAGATCCGAGCTACAAATGCTCTGATTCCCATTAAGGGATATGTATGCAGAAGATCCAGAGATCTTTGCGAGCACAATAATAACAAATGCTAGGATCCCACATAATCTATCCTTCTTAAAATCCCAAAGGAGAAACTTTCCCAATCATAGAAATAGCAATTAAAACACACAAACATATCAAACATATTCATATATAAAGCTATAGATAACTATATATATTTAGGGTGATCCATCTATTCCCTTTATATAACAAACCCCCTTACCCAGAATACTCCCCAATACGTTGCGTCTAGTTTGCGCTAGTCGTTACGCATATCAAAATCAATTGAGGGTATTAACAACTTTCCCCTTTTTCATAATCATTAAATCATAATTTCTTGTGTTGAAAATAATAAAGCTTGATGCTCGCGGCATCTTTATAAACAAATCAAAAGAGTAAATCGTTTCGAGCTAGAAGATTCGAATTCAGATTCGATTCTCTAGCACGTCACTTTTTAACGCGAACAGTGGGGAAGAAAGCACCCTCATCATCTACATGAATTTCTGAAGGGACATCTGAAGGTAATGGCCCTAAAAAAGCATGTGGTTCATCATCAAGCCTAAAAGGAATCAATACCTGAGATTTCCAGATTTTGGTTTTCTCCTCGGAGAGTGGTGGCTCCGGAATGTAAGGCTTGTCATCAACAAGACGAAGCTGGAGACTGGCGGCGGGAGCGGTGACAATAACATCTTGTTCTGCCATTTTTGAGGTTGAAGGAGTTGAAACGGTTTTAGAGAGGGTTGTAAAGGATCTTGTTGGAAACGGCGAAGGAGGTTGAAAAGCCCTAAAAATTGTTGTTCGTTAAGTTTAAAATGCAAAACCAGAAACTTTGAACGGTTAAAAATGACGGAAACAGGTGGTTAGGGTTTGTAGCAATGGATTCTCAACCGTCTGGTTTGGAGGTTTGGAGCGGAGAAGATGAAGTTCGTTTTGGGTTTTTGCTAGTTAAGAGAGTAGAAATGCAGAAGAAAAGAGAAAGAAAGGGGAGAAGTGGCTATTTATAGGCGAAAGAGTGAAAAGGCAAAGAGTTCATGGCAAGTCCCCAGGATTCCAATCGTGGCCGTCGAAGGACACGTGTGGAAAGATTAAGTGCTTAGCGTGGTGGGGCCATACCTGATACCTAGTGTAACACGGTGAACTGACTTTGTAGGTTTTTGTATCGCAAATATGCGGATAGCAAGAGTCGCCACCGACTTTTCTTTTATCCAATTAAGGGAAGGTAAAAAGTACAGAAAAAGACCTTCGTTAGATTCTGAGTAAGGGAGAAGGTTATGAAAAGGGAAGGTATTAGTACCCCTTTCCATCCGTAGTTATCTACGGGCTCTTAGTTGCTCTTAGATCACTCTAAAATTGCTTTCTGTGTGTTTGACAAAAAATGTTTTTGAAAAGGCATTTCGCTTTGACTTTGTAATGATTCATGTAGGAATGTATACAAAGTCTTCGGAAATGTTTCGTTTTGAAAAGAGTTTGATCTTTGACAAAAGTGTGAGGTGTGAAAAGTATTTTGTTTGAGCAAGCAACTAAAAGTCTTATTACCTACTCAGAATTGGTCATTTTCGTGTTATTTTACGTTCCTTTAGAATAGCGCTATCCATACCATTAGTTGGTAGGTAACTCTATTTGTTGGATGTAAGTGGGACATTCGAAGGGACATCGGATGGTCATAGAAGGCAACTTGTAGGAAGTATCCTAGCACATTCGAAGGGGCTATCATCATTTTTCGTAGGCGACAATCGAGGGTCAAGATCATGTATTTGTAGGCGACATCGTGGGTCTTATGATCTTTGTATCGAAGGGACTATGATGATTTGTTCGGAAGGCAACAGTGCTAGAATACCTCTACGTTCGAGGGACATGACCATTTGTATTCGTAAAGGCAACGAGAGAGAATTACCCTAAGGGGTGCATGTGTGAAAAGAGTGTGTTGATTCAGATTCATGTTATCTTGAAAATTAGAGTGAGATATGTTCAATTTTATCTTGCCATACACGCCTTATTACTAACAGTTTATAAGATGCGGAAAGTAAATTGCGAAAATATAAAGTGCGGAAAGATAAGTCCTACGCTATTACATGGCTTTGGGGCAGATACATAATTTAGAATGCGGAAAATAAAAGCCCTAATTAAGCTTGTTCTTGCAGGAAAAACTATATATATGATCTTAAGGGATTCAGAGGCTCATACGAAAGACGCATGGCCTCCAAGCTACCGGTCTAGCTTACCCCGCTGTTGGGAGCCCTTATAGATGGAGTAGATATCCCCTCTTTAGTGTGTAGTTTAGGGAGGGAATGAGAGAATGATCCTTTTCCATGGCCCTAAGGCCTCCTTTTATAGCATAGCAATCACTAATGAACATAATTATGTAACCGTCCATTTAATACATGAAACCGTTACTTAATGATTCGTAACGTCCGTAACCGACCCATAAATAGCGTAACAGAGACCAATTCAACCCTCCTAGCCCGGATAGAGGTCCGGGTCATATCCCGGGGTCGACCCGGTCTCTTATCCGAATTCCGGGAACTATGTCGGATAAGCGTCTCATAGCCACAGTCCGAGATCCATCCCGAATGTCTACAAACCCTCCTCCGGTCTTATATCTCGGCTGGGAAATTTATGCATGATCATAAGCCCCCCGAGCATATGGTTTCTAGACCTTGAAGCCTTATGCTCGATTTAAATAGAAACATAAACTTTGACCCAGGCCGGACCTCTAATACCAACCTGTGCTTTTAGTGTGAATTTACACACAGTGGTTTACCATTCTTCGCTTTTTGAGGTTTTTAAATGTTACGCACGTTGCTGGAATCGACACTCCAGCGTAATGCTCGTTTTTAGCCCGGGCCGGATCCCAGGACGCATGGCCGGGATAAAAAAAATTCCTTTCGACCTCACATCTCGGTTCAGAGCAGTAAGATATATAGACAGACTAGCCCCCGAGTATCTTGAGTCAAGGCTTTGATGAAAAAATGTTTTGACGGAATCCAATTAAGGTCCTTCGCCTTACATGCCTGGTATAGACAGAGCTTTTAAGGTTGCTCTGAGTAAGAACAGAGCTTTTGTAGGCTGTTCTAAGTAAGAACAGAGCCTTTAAGGTTCAGAACCTCCATAGGGATGATCCGAGACGGATTCAGAGCCCAACCGAGTTTGACCGGAAGGTTGTTTCGCGTAGGAACAGAGCTTTTGAGGTTCAGAGCCTCTATAGGGATGATCCGAGACGGATTCCGAGGTTGACCAGAGGGTTCAGAGCCTCTGCCGAGGTTGACCAAGGAGTATTCCGCATAGGAACAGAGCCTTTCCGTGACTGAAAGACGATCATAGACCGAGCTTAGCAGTACGTCGCCATGCCTTTGATTCCCGCCATATCCGAGTCTTGAGGTGCAGAGCACTTTTATCCGTTACATCCTATTTAGTCTTTTACAAACTATATTTAATTTCCCAGATGCCTCTTCGCCCACATAGGAGAGTAAGACGACACCCTTACACAATGGTATTGTAATCTTTTTACAAAATTTCAACAATTCAATCTACCCGGCTTTTTCGCTGTCTTCTCTTCTATCATTTTTGATCGGGATGGTTATATGAGCCCCCCAAGCGTGAGATTTTGTAGGAACAAAGTGCAACGCTTTGACACCAAGCTTTCCCGGTCAAAGAGGACTCCATTTACCAACTTGTACACGGTTGTTTGGAACAAGGTGAAGCGTTTTCGTCCGACTTCATCAAAAATTGTTTGTTTTGTCCATTCAATCTTTGATTGCATGCGACCTTATAATAACAATAAACCGAGCGATAATATGTTGGTTTCCTTTATGTTAGCATAATTAAGTAATAGGCCACCAACCAATCAATTGGCGTGATGATAATAAAATAAGTGTGTTTGAAAAGATAATTTGCTACAGGTTAGCCAACTATACCATAGCAACCACATATGGCTTTACCACAGTAACTCAGTATGACCACTTAACCTATTGCCGACGAAGGAGCGCCATTAGTGATGAATTCGGTTTTCCACGACAATCAGGCATCATCATCAGGAAGTTCTTCCAATGGCTGTCGTAAAGATATAAGAAGTTAATACAAGTCATTGTTGTATAATGTTTTAAGAACAACCTATCAAAAAGTATTCGACTGCAGTTGTTAAGATTTTCCATTCTCCGATCACGGAAAACGGTAAATACAACCAACATAATACTCCTGCTTTTCATGGAGCAAATCGAGCAAAGTCGAACATGTCCTTAAAGCAGCAAAGCTAATTTAATTGGATTGAGTTCTTAGCTTCATGCTTTCGTATGGCCAAGTGCTCTACTTCCAGTAACTTGTTCGATGTATGTTTACGACCGAGACTGTTGCGAAGCTGATGTATTTCAATAATATTATATATATAGGTGCTGCCTGTCGAGACTTGCAGATGGTGGTGGAGTTTTATCCTTGTACCGCATGACACGTCAGTGTTCTCATAATACTGTATCGCCGGTTCCCGCAGCACCTGGATCGGTCAATTCGAGTGCTCTAATGCTCGTATCATCGACATTCCACCAGAGGCCTACATGTTTCGCTCATCTACTGGCATTGTTACATTTAATTAAAACCGACAAATGGTCAGCTACAAGAAACAATGCACTGAGTAAACGTTAGTCCCAAGAAATTAACACATTCATGGTGTAATGTATAACACATATAATGAAGATAAGTAATGTATGATAGCAACAGTTTATAACCCGAGAATGTGAGCCACTTATCTTTCAATGTTGATTTGTTGCTGCATCTGATCAATCCCTTCAAACAGCTGCATCATCCTATGGCATTGATGGATGTGTAAGCTTACCTCTCCGATAAGTCCTGCACAATACTTGTCAGTACATTAGGCTCTACCAATAACTCTCTTGTATGACCCTCGGGGATCTCGTTGGGAACAGGATGTTAAATTTAACTGTTGTAACTTCCAACCAACAACCAGAATTGATCATAAGCGCCACCCGTCACAAAAGTTTAACTCGTTCCAGCCCCTAATCCACTTGACAGTGAGTTGTTCCCTATTACATAACAGGGACATTTAGTGAACCAAGGATATATAATTGTAAAGGACTTAAGAGCAAGTGTGCTATATATCTATCGTAATGTAATCCAATATAAAAGCTATTGTAATGACCGCTTTAATCATTCTACATATGACATATGAGTTATCTGCATTTTTTAAGTAAACACGTAAAAACAACTTATCTTTCAATGACGATAGGAGCTCAAGCTGTCTTCAATCGGGTAACTAGGATTCTCCGTATAACCATAGCTCTGGTCGAGTTTTGTCGTAGTTGTAGCAGGAATGTCCTCGTCCTCACACATAAATAGTCTAGAGATGTTTACATTTTTACATGACGGAATGACCCGTCCATTCAAATGTTGCGCTCTAGCTTATCGGAGCTCCTAATGTCGACGCAGATGTCCACAACTTGTCCACAACTTGACCTGCTGTACTCGACCTCCCTCTCTGTTCGTGGTGCATTCGACGATCATTGACACATGATGCTTTTTCTATAAATTGTATAGAAGCTGATCGCCCTGACGATGCCATTACTGGGATCTTGTAAAGCCACCAACTCAAACAATGGAACGAACGTTAGACACCTAAGCCGATCCTCGTTTTACTCCAGCCTCATCTCCCACTTACGATGTTGTCCTAGCACAAATCATGCTAAAGATGTTATGCTGTAACCGTAATTATTTTACACATGACATTTATTCCAACAGTAAATAATTTCCAACACCTTTTAAACACATTATATGTAACAGAAAGCATTGATAATCAATGTAGAAAACGTCTTAACGACAATTAACATCTTAACCATAACGTTTGCGGCAATAGAGATAGGCGTTACTAATAAGCAACAATCAATTATGGTCCATAAATTACATAAGATAACTTATCTTTTGGTGTTGTCAAGGTGGCTACGAACTCCCTTTGTACGTTCCTCCACGTTTGACTTTGATCCGTTCAAAGCACATAACCTTAAGTCACTTGAATATTCAGTCTGATGACACTGGCACTAAATGTGGCCCTGTAACATGATTTCAACTATATTACTTCCCGAAGAGCATCACAGCTAACTTTCACCGACGTTAAGCTATGACAGTCCTCACGTAATGTCAATGTACTAGATGTTTGATTGAAAACATAAACTATTTAAGGAAATAATTAAAATAGCTTTTACTATGCATAGCCATTGTAGTCCGTAAGGAATCCAATCACTACATAACTAAAATAAGCGTATGTTACTTATCTCTTAATATCGGTTTCAACAGTGATGCCGACTACGCTTTCATCCCAGCTTCGGTTGACCTTCTTCCGTCTTTCTGCGTAGCTAGTCACCTCGTTCTAGGCCGTTCTTTCCGTTGACGATACGGTTGATCTGCAGGTATCAGCCTAGGTACGTCATTACATCCATGACCCATCTACCCTCACCGGCACCTGCATGTGTCCGATTCGTTGACGTGCTCAATCTGATCTGGTTGCTATATCACCATCATACTTTGGGAGTCGGCAATGAATGTCGTACAACAAGATCGGGCTCCCTCAATGAATCACTTATCTGGGAACGGTCACTTATCTTTTAGCATTGGTGCAGACAATGAAAAGCTGTAAAGATAATGCGATGATGCTCATGATGTCCGTCAAACACATGCACTGCATGCAACCCGGTTAACCTGCTGGTGATACTGACGGTATTCTTACCCAGACTTACGGCAATTCTAACTTTGGACCAACGTGTTCTAGGACATTGGTGGCCTTTCAGAACCTATCCAGCCCGAACACCCGGGTCTTATGGATGACGTCAATCATTCAGACGGATTGCCTTCATAGTTTCGGCACCGATCCCGTTGGTGACCTCATGACAACGATCGTCGTTGATTGGTAATGGCCGGTGTGGCTATGATGAGGCTTCATGGATGTGGGTGTAGAGTTGTTTGACAAGACTCTACAATCTCTGTCACCATTATTTTTGTTTTATCTCGTGTGCAATAGTAGAATTGCACTTTAGGTGAATTTGAGTGTGGCCCGGGCATAGTTTTACCGGGGCCCCACGGTGGGCGCCAATGTTCTTGCAGGAAAAACTATATATATGATCTTAAGGGATTCGGAGGCTCATACGAAAGACGCATGGCCTCCAAGCTACCGGTCTAGCTTACCCCGCTGTTGGGAGCCCTTATAGATGGAGTAGATATCCCCTCTTTAGTGTGTAGTTTAGGGAGGGAATGAGAGAATGATCCTTTTCCATGGCCCTAAGGCCTCCTTTTATAGCATAGCAATCACTAATGAACATAATTATGTAACCGTCCATTTAATACATGAAACCGTTACTTAATGATTCGTAACGTCCGTAACCGACCCATAAATAGCGTAACAGAGACCAATTCAACCCTCCTAGCCCGGATAGAGGTCCGGGTCATATCCCGGGGTCGACCCGGTCTCTTATCCGAATTCCGGGAACTATGTCGGATAAGCGTCTCATAGCCACAGTCCGAGATCCATCCCGAATGTCTACAAACCCTCCTCCGGTCTTATATCTCGGCTGGGAAATTTATGCATGATCAAAGCTATTACATCCCATAAGCAATTACATAATTTGAAAAAAGAAAACGATAAAAAGAAATCGTCCGAAACGAGATAACCTGTGAAAAGATGAGAAATCGAAAAATACGAGGAAATCGAATAAGAGAAAAATGTTAGCAAAAATAATAATTTTTAAATGAGAAAAATATTTCATGCTGGAAATAACATTAATATGCTAAATAATTTTTTGGGATTTTTTGGAGATAATTTAATAATTAAAAACTAATTAAAGGTGATTTAAATGATAAATTAGCAATTAAATTAAATATGCATGCAAAATAATATTTTTTAATTTTATAAATTAAATAAACATTTTCTGGAAATAATGCAAAAAGAAACATATTTTTTGGTGTTTTTAAATGCATGGTAAAAATTATTGAAATAAAATTAAAATGAATGCAAAATATTAAAAATAAATAGAAAATAGAAAATATGAGAAAAAGTCGAGTTTGTGAAAAAAAAGAATGCAAAACCGGTCCCAGGCTGATTCGAACTCGTGACCAGGAGGAGAATCTTTCCAATCCAATGCCTTAACCACTAGGCCATGTGACACTTGGTGTTTGGAGAATAGAAATCAATTGAATTTGAATGTCAACGCGTCCTGGGAGTGTTTGAAACACAGCCAGCGTGCGTGGACCCCAGTCAGCATGAATGAACGAATCAGACAAAGCCATCGCACCACGCAAGCTTCCCATCGGTCTTCGCCTGAGTCAGCGCCGGAGCTAGGGCTCCAGTCATCTTCTCCGGCTAGGGCAAACTTCAAACCTGCAAAATAATGAAAATCAAAGCAAGAGAAAACCCTATTCCCCCTAATTCGAACCTTCTAAGTTCAATGGTGCCATTAGTTTCGACTAAAAACGGTTGTATCGTGTGTTTCGAAGAAGAGAACAAAACTGCCCTAACAATGACACGTTCTTATTCCGGCGTTAAACCTCCCATGTAATACGTCAAGCATGTTCTAATAGGTGCCCTGAACTCAAATAAGCAAGCAAAAACAATTAAAGATGCATGGATTTTAAAAATCGAAATTGTGAAAAGTAGCAAACCGGTGAAAGCTAGATGGCTCGATTCAGAGTGACTTTGCTTCGAGTAAGGATTGGGATCGATTCCTGGAGACCTCAGGAAGAAGATTGGATGGTTTGTTTGCCTTAAAACTTGCTGAAACTCAAAATTCGATTTTCCGTAATTCTTGAAAAAATTTGGCAAAGTTTGGGTTGTTGTAAGGGCTAGGGTTTCGTGTCCTTTATTGTGTGTAATGCTGGCTATTTATAGAGTGAATTAGGAGAGAAAAAACAAGGAAAAAAGATTTGGTTTTGAATGCATTGAATGATTTTCAAATAAAATCAAATTTTTGAAAGAAATTTGATTTTCTCTTAAATGGATGATCAAGCACGAAATTGGTATGTGTGATGGGCTTCCTTGGACCTCAAGTATGATATAAAATCACTCCTCTTGAAAAAATATCTTATTTTCATATTTTATATAATTTAATTTTGAATTAAATGGTTTAAAATTCAAAAATAAATTAATAAAATAGAAAATTGCCATGGCCAAGCATTTATCAGTCACAAATAATGTCATGAACAAGTTTGGATCAAAAGATTATAGGCCCATTTGGAAAATTTTGCATTTTGACCAATATCTCCTTTTTTGCAATTGTCCAAAATTGCCCAACTTCTGAATAGTGTATCTTGCTCAATTTTCCACATTTTTGAGTGTTCTTGGACTTTTTGGAAATCTCTAAGAGTCCTCTAACCAACCTCTTTGGTTTCATCTCAATTGTAGTTTCCATGCTCAATATATCTTCAAAACAAAAAGTTGACTTTTTGTTGACTTTGAAAAGGACCTGTAATGTTTTGATCCATACCTTCCAAATGAAGCATTTTTTGAACATTCTTGTGAGACATGAAGTTGTACAGAATTGTATTTCCTTCAAAACAAGAGGTGGTGGAAAAATTTCTGAGAAAGTATGAAGAAGTTATGCTCAGTCAAAGTTTGGTTGACTTTTCACTAAGAAACCCTAATTTAGAAAGTTTGACTTTTGAGCAAATCTTGAGTTTTCTTGATGAATCATGATCAACCCTTGATCAAATGATGAATGTAACTTCAAAATGAGGATGTTGACCAAAAATTATGAAGTTTGACTGTATGTTGACCACGTTGACTTTTGTCAATCTGATTGATTTTCAACCATCTGAGCAATTGTCTGAGGAAACTTGACTTGTGAGGCTTGAAACTTGACATGGAGAATCTTTGAAGCATATGAGGAGGCATGAAGGCCATTGGAGATGTTGGAAGTCCATCTTGATCTGAGAAATACCAAACCCTAGTTTGGGTTGATTGTCTAGGAGAGGGTTTGTCTGATCAACCCTTGAGAGTCCTTGAGTATGGATGTATGAAATGTCTTGAGAAGATGGAGGGAAAATTTTGGGGTATGACACCTAGACCTTGATGATTCAACATTAAATGCTCCCACGTGTCGAGAGAAGAAAGTGCACATTTCCATGATTGCGTGATGTCATGACAAGACTGGAGCAATGAGCTGTTAGCACTAAGGTAGTGGAAACGGTTAGGCCGACACAAAGTGAAAATTCATAGACACCATTGTCTCATGTTCGACGACGTCGAGAAGTCGAAAATGGTATCTCTCAGGGGCATTTTGTTAGCTGAAATTTTGTAAATAGAACTAAGGGCATGATTCAGAGGCAAAAGTTCCTAAAGTATAAGGACCAACTTAAAAAGAGGTAGTTTCTGGAGATGGTTAACAAAGTTAAAGGCAAGAGTTCCAGAAGGAATGCTTTTTAGTTAGAACTTTGACTTAGAAGGCCAAACTACATCGATCAGAAGCAAATCAATGTTAGGAAAAGGTGATTGTGTCGACACGTTACTTAACAGTAAAGTCGATAGAGAGTTGAGTCGAAAGAGGAAGCTAGTCGAGATGATGCCGCTGTCGAAATGGTTCGTTGTGGACTCAGGAAATTTTGCTGTGTTTTAAGGAAATAGACAAAATCTGAAGGAAGTTCCTTTAGAGACATGAAGCGGGAAAAAGTCAAGTAAAACAGATCGTGGGTAGTTACTTCAGAAGATCGTGGGATATGAGTTCTAAATGAAGGCTGAACGTGGGCAGAAGTTACTTCCAAAGATCAAATCTCAGTCGTTGATAGCTTTAGCGGTTATTTCTGTAAATTACTATAAATAAGTTAGAATTCTTAGAATTAGGTGTGTTCATTTGTACTCCCAAATTACTTGCTAAAACTCTGCTCAATTCCGCGCTAAAGGAAGAAAGAGTACGCAATCTTTGATGTACGTGAATCACCAAACTTTTATTTCAATGCAACCTTTTTATGTTTAATTCAGCTTTTATTTCTTTTTACTTTACTTCTGTGCATTTGCTTGTTGGTCATGAGTTACAACTAGCCCTAGTTACCAAAACATTCTTAACATAAACTGTTGGTCACGAGTCACCAATAGTTAAGATCCATTTGTGTGGAAGCCATTGCATTATTTCCCTAGGCTCTGGAAACCGTTTTTGGGCCAAGGATAATTTCACTTCCAGAAGTAGTGCAATTTAACAGAAATCTTAGCACGTGTCTTGAGATCAACTGGTCGATCTCGCTAGTAACCCTTAGTTTTAGGACTCTGGGAGGACCAGCGGTTGTTTACCATTTTCCAAAGTAAACAGGTACCAACAGAGATTCAACCCTCTTCACTAATTGCCAATTAATAGAGGCACAAGGCATAATCCTTCTTCACAATTCCGCCAATACAGACCTTCACAAATACAAATGAAATGCAATGCTAACAACATAAAACAACATCACAAATTCTCTTCACGAGGCATACGCCTATATCACTAATTCACTGGCCATAGGCCTAAAACGTCATCAACATAATCCACAAAAATTCACAACAACATTATTTCATCTTCACCTCACAACATCACAATGTCACAACCATTCAGTATCAACATAGAAACATCCTACAACTTCACATAATTTAAGAACAACACACAACAATAATACACTTCACTGATAACTCACAAACAAAGTAACAACACCACGTATTCAACAAAATTACAACAAAATAAAATAATAGAATTCACCTACTAATTTATCTTAGTTACCCTGCCAGTTTCTATTAAATTCCGGACAATTAACTATACCACTTAATTCGGCTAACCGGTACTGTTAGTCAGCATATTCCACATAATTTCACAAAAACAACACCACCGCAATTATCTACTAATTAATCTTAGTTACCCGGTAAATTCTCATTCAATTCTGAGCAACTAAATATACCGCTTAATTTTGGCTACTATCTAAATTTTGGGACTGTATTTATTCCCTGCATTATTAAAATTATTCTGTTATATTGAATCCTTCTGGAGGAAATATCGAAGTTTACACGCCATCGAACTTTTGACCGATCGCCGCTCCTAACCATCGAGCGTCGTTGATCGCCGCTCGACCATCGAACTTGATAACTTGCTCCTAACCATCAAAACTTCTGATTGATCGCTTCTGCTCCTAACCATCAGAACTTCTGACTGATAGCTTCTTCTTCTTACCATCAGAACCTCTGACTGATCGATTCTGCTCCTAACCATCGAACTTCTGACTGATCGCTTCTGCTTCTGACTGATCCTTAGAAGTGATGAATATCAATTATTCTCAACAAAACTAGTCTGCTACTAATATTACTCGTTCTGCTATTTTATTCTGCTATGGCTAGCTACATACTACATGTTAAATTCACTATCATAATTATTATGTGATTCCAATTATACTACTAGCATATGTGTTCATCATACTTAAAAGGTTCCTAAAAGTAATGCCAAAACAGGTTTTGCAGAAACACAACTTCTATTCACCACTATAATTTCACATATGAATAATACAATAATATAGTGTAAATAATTTCCATGGCATACAATATAATTTCAACAAAATCGATCAATTTCATCACAAACAAGGAATTGACAGGAAAATTATACAACCCTAAACCCCACATAAAAATCATCATACAATCGATTATACAAGTCGAACCCTGTCCCTTACCTTTGGATTGAAGAGAGCTCGAAAAATTGATCGGAAAATCAGAAACTATCAGACTGCAATTGAGCCCCTTTCCTCACTGCTAGCAAACCCTTATTTTCTCCTCTTTTGCTTCCTCTTTTCACGTACTGCTTCTTTCTCTCCACCAAAACCTAAATCTTATCCCACTTAATTTATAATAATACTTAATAATAATAATACTATTATTCTCAATATATTTTGGGCTCAATAGTATCCCTCCTTTAATTCTACAACTTACACAACTTAACCCAATAAAATAATTTCTATTTATTCCAATGAATAAATAATATTTTCTTAATATTACCCTTCTGATTAAATCCTCCACATAATTTGGCTTAAACTTAATAATCCAAATACGCTTATTAAAATAGTATTGAAAAAATATAATAATTCTCAACTTCGTCCAAATCCAATAATTAAATCCTTCAATAATTTAATTAACTAATTAATTAAATTTGGGGCGTTACAGTTCACTTGTATACTCAAAGTAATTGCAAAAACTCTGCACAATTCCGAGCGTCAAGAAAAATAGTTGCGAAAGTATTTGATGTGCGTGAATCACCACCTTTATTTCAATGCAAAACCTTTACATTTCAGTTGTTTTCTTTGAGGCTTTTACCTGCATTCTATTTGCTTTTCAGCAATCACTTTATGATTTCGTGTATGTTGATGCTCTCTTTGTTACAAGTTTTGAGTTGACAAAAGAGTGGGCTTGATTTCTACTTGTCTTGAGGTCCAAGATAGCCCATGCTAGCTGGAAATTTCGTGCACCATGCATTAATACAGGATTGAGCCAAATATGGAAGAATTTGATAAAATATGTCAATCAAATATTTTGTATTCAAGTTGATATATTTTCCAGAAATGCTTGACCTAATCTCTGGCCCTATATATACATAGCACATTCAAACATCAAAGAGGAGGAGTTTGGCAGCCAGAAAACTAGGGTTCTTGTTCCAAATTTTCAAGAGAAAGTTGCACCATCGAAAACCTAGTTCCAACTGTTCTCAAGCAATTCCAAGCACTTCATCCTGCTCCTGAGGTAACATAGGTTAAGTATGGATCAAAACCCATGGCCAAAATATCCTAAATTGCATGCATCATAAAGCTCTGATTACATATTTTTCTTAAATTCGTATTTCTGTTTTTTTTATGTGTTGATCTAAACTAACCATGCTAATCATTTCCTGAGGTTTATTAGAGCAGGTCTGGGCCATCGTTACCAGCTTTTCATGGCCAAATCGTGGTTTTCCATAGTTAAGGTATAGAACTACTAAGCTTAGTATTTTTATTTGCAGGCACTTTTAGACCAAACCGACACCACCACTGAACTCGCAGGGGTCGATTTAGGGGGGTAGGCTTAATCTCTTACATCGGTTCTCTTTATTTTACAGGTTTGGAATCTGACCTCGCCGGAGAAGACGAAGTTGACCATCCTGGACGGTGGTTTGAACGTTTGACCCCATTGACCTAGGCGTGGCGCTTTCTAATGGGTCCCTGGGGCCCACGCGTGTTTGTTTGAAAGTTCAAAATAAATACATTGATAATCTATTAAATTTATGATCCTCTGATGAATTTGATACTCTGACCTGTTTATGCTTTTTAGTAGATGTTCTGACTCAGGTGTTAGAATGAAACGCTACACCGTGTTGAGCAGAAGATGAACTTAGAAGTTCTGAGAAAGAACTTTTGGAACATAACTTCTGACATAAGCATACAAGTACAACTTCTGATGGAAGTAACTTCAGATAGACGCATGCAAGCGCAACTTCTGATGGAAGTAACTTCAGATAGACGCATGCAAGCGCAACTTCTGATAGAAGCATGCAAGCACAACTTCTGGGGCTCGATCCCTGCTGACCCTTTTTCTCACTTTTCTAACTTTTCTTATTTCCTTATTTTTTTTCTATTTCTCTTAATTTAATTTTATTTTCAAAATTAATTAAAACCTTTTCAAAAATCATAAAAAGATAATTTCTTTTCTAGTAATTAGGGTTATTAACCTAAAACCTTTTTTCTTACTAATTTCTAAAACATTTTCACTAACATATTTCTTATTATCCTGATTATTTATTTGCTATTCTGCATTTACAATTCTAGAAATGATGTATAGGTCGCACATTTTTTATTATGTAATAGCGTAGATTTACATTTCTGCCTTTACTTTCCCCACTCCTATTATGTATCTTCCCCAAAGCCATGTAATAGCGTAGGATTTACATTTCCGCACTTTACATTCCGCACTTTATTTTCCTGTACATATTTAACTGCTAGTTAATTAGGGTTTGCATGCTAAAGACTAAAATCAACCCTAGATCACTTTTAATTTCAAGATAAATATCAGAATACAACACACTCTTCACACTTGCACACCCCTTAGGGTATCCTCTCTTGTTGCCTTTACGAATTCAATGGTCATGTCCCTCGAACGTAGGGATACCATTAGCAAAAAAGCCTACGAATAATATCATCATAGTCCCTTCGAAACAAAGATCATAGTCCCTCGATGACCCTCGATGTTGCCTACGAATACATGATCTCGTCCCTCGATTGTTGCCTACAAAAAGTGATGATCGTCCCTACTATAGATGCTAATCGAAAAAATTTCGATACAATGAAACAATGAAGTCGCCATCTAACTTTATTTATTCCTAAAGAGGAAAGGGAAAATATAGATAAAACCCGAGGAATGAAAATGAAATGAAATGGTCTTCGGGACCAAGAGATGCAGGTTCGGGAGTCGGTTATGAAAGGGGTAGGTATTAGCACCCCTCACTTCCATCGTACTCGATGGTACCCATTTAGTTCTAAGTGTGTTTGTGTGTTTAAAATTAAATTTGCAATCTTTTTATTATGCACGAAAAGAGAATAGAAAGGAAACATGTTTTAATTTTTTGAAAGTGTGCTCGCCAAGATGTTAGAATCTCGTGCCTACGTATTCTCCAAGTGCGATGGGAAAGTCAGAGCTTACGTAGTTCTCGGTTACGAGAACATTTATTGGTTGGTTGATTTTATTTACAAAAATAGGAGCTTAATCGTGCGTGGACGATAAGACATCACTAGTGCAATTCGCGTGTGAGCGAAGGAAGATCGCGTTGAGCGATGTGAGTTTAAAAAAGGGACTTGCACGTGGGCAAGGTTTGATGAGTTGAATTGATTTTAATGTGGGTGAAAAGTACCGAACAATAGGACTAGCATCCTACGATTCAAATACTAGAAACCAGAGGAGCTCAATGCTCAACGAGTCGTCTATCATCCCAAAAAGGTTTTCTTATGAAAAAGTGAAGTGAAACGAAGTTCACGTTATTAAGAGTCCTTTAACAATTGGTCTAGCATCCAACGATTTAAAGACTCAGAGTTCATTTAGCACAAGTATTTAAACAATTGGTCTACCAACCAATGATTTAAATACTCAAAATTTATGATGAAAAGTTTTTTTTTTTGAAAAGTCACTCGACGTTGGATCGAGGTTTAGAAATTTATTATGAAAGTGGTGAATAATAATGAGAGAAGATTTGGGCTATGATTAACCATGAAATCTTGATTAATCTTGAGAAAATAAACAAGTGTCTACTCCCTACTATGAGGCCCTTATTGAATGAAAATTTGGCATGTGGACCAAGGTGCGAGAATGGAAGTGAACGATTGCGAATAATTATATACAAGCATGAAATAAAGCAAGTAAATGAATTAAAAGCCCATACAAGGTGGCTTGCATAAATGATAAGACAAATTTATATTGTGTAGGTGCATGTACGAAATAAATTTAATCGACTAATTAAACAAAATTTAATCAAGTAATTAGTTTAATAAAATTAATTAGATGGACTAATCAATTTTAAATAAGCTAATAAGATAATTAAATAATGTTTAACTAATCAATTAAAGTCTAATTATAAGCCCAAGAGCAAGCGTGGTGTGTGCACTATGTGTGGCCGTTGCGACGCTTCTAAGCTTTGTCGACTCAAGGTTAAAAATGGCTCGCACGAGTATTAGTTTGAAATGTTTGGTTGGTGCATGCGATGAATAATTAAATGATAAAACGATAAAATATTTACTAACTATTACAACGTGTGGGGAATGGGGGTACAAATTTACAAATGAGGATGACAAAAATAAATTACAAGTTAGTTATAAATGTACGAGCATGATAAACAAAGATTCAACAATTAAACAATGTGAGATTAATTCTAAATCTTCTTAGCAAAAGAAAATATTTTGGTTCTTTTGAAATATCTCTAAATAGAAAAGAAATTTAAATTAAACCTATTATTATGTTTTTTCTTTTGTTTTTTGAAACTATAATAATAAAAATAATACTAAGTATTATAAAATGAATTCTATCTAAAACAAAGTTAACATGTCAGGAGAGGGTGTATTAAATAACTGGGGTGTGTTATAGGAAAAAAGTAATGGTTATTCTTACATATAATTCAGAACCGGGTCCGGTCCACTGCAAGGCCCATTAGAATCAACTCACTAAGAAACTAGGTTACACAACGAAATGGTGGAGTGGCTTGCTGACCTTATTATGTTTTTTTATTAAAGCTTATCGGAAAAGAAAAAAATAAAAACCAAAAGAGAAATTTCTCACGCTTATCTCTTACATGCTTTCATGGCCATCTTTGTTATTCGTTCTCTCTCGCTGCTCACTCGAATGGAAGCTTCGAGTATCAACCCCAGTTAATCCTTCGAATCTCTCAGCTTCAGTTTCATCTCTTCTTCTTTTGAGCGTGTTGCTGAGATTTGAGCGATTTTGTTGGATGTTGTGAATTATGTTTGTAATTCATGGCAGCAGATACGTGATGTCACAGAGAATGTTATGGCACAGTATCTGACACTCTGTTAACAATTCACACAGTAAATTCAAATAGCAGTAAAGAACACAATAAATTGTTTACCCAGTTCAGTGTGTAACTACACCTACATCTGGGGGCTACCAAGCCAGGAAGGAAATTCACTATTAGTAGAATTAATTCAAGAATAAACCAACCAGTTTATCTCCTTCACTTAAAACCTACCCAATGCAACTTCAATCTAAGTCCTACTTAGACCTGAGTTCCTACTCACTCCCCCTCAATCACAGCAGTGATATCAACCTATTGATTAATTGAATTGTGAAGACACTCTTCAATAAACAAACTTGATTTTGCTTTAAAGCTTTAATCAAGAGACACAACACTCGTGCTTCAAAGCTTTGAGTGATAAACTACCCTTACAACCAAATCCTAGTCCAAAGCACTTATCAATTGATAATTGCTTGGCCCACAAGAGTAACTAGAATTACACAAAATACAACCTGCTAAATCTTCAATACAGTTCAAGAGGCGCAGGAGCAGAGTAAGGGTTCTATTCCTTTTATAGAAGTAGTCCAGAAACTTCAGTTTTGGGCTTCCATAAAGATAGCTAGGGTTCACTTAATTAATCCTAAAAACTTGGTCTTATCAACAACCAATTTAGGTTTAACTAAGATTAACCAATTTAGCCATGTGAGCATGTAATCTAATAACATATAACAATAATAAAACAGCTCAACAAACTTCCTGAAAAATCTCAGGAAAAGCAGATTCTGCATAACAGTAAATGTCACACAGAATGTCATAACATCTGTTATGACATTAGTCAAACTTCTGCAGAATTTCCAGCACAGTACTTGCTTCCAGATCTGAGTTGTACTTAAGCATCCTTGTCATGTAGGATTTATCTTCAAACTCTGAATGTCATGACATTTATCAAGACATTGCTATAGTCTAGTTTTACCAAAAATTAATGTCAACTTAAAACACTAACAAACTCCCCCTTTGGCACATTTTTGGCTAAAACAACTTAAGACACCAGAGTACCCATGCAGCAGAAGAAAAACAGACTAGTTCTAAGCTATCCTAAGCTATAAAAACCAGATCCTAGAGAAGATAAATTCTACCCATAATTTTTTATACAATTGCCCACATATACTTCTCCCCCTTTTTAGCCTCAAAAGGGCCAAAGGAACCAGTACAAATGCCCCAACATTCAACATATATTAAGGAAAGTACCATCATAATGAAGTTTACAACTCTGTCAAATGATTACAATCATCCAAAACAATTAGGGAAATAGCAGAACAAAGTTTACATCAAGGCACAAAAACAAACAGAAATAAGAAACAACAGGCAGCAGGCTTCCATCTCAAGTGCTCTCTTCTCCTGAAGAGACACTATGAAAAGAAGCATCTTCAGAACTTCCTTCAGCTCCAGCCATCTGAACATCATGATCAGCATCACCATCTAACCCTTCATCCTCAACCTCTGTGTCCTGCTCTAGTTGAGAGATCAGTTCTTCAAGGCTTTGCTTCCTTGCTTCAAGCTCTTTGCAGGTGGCTTTTAGCACAGCTAAGACTGTTGCCTTCTGAGAAGTTGCCTTGACATTGGATGTCTCACCAGATGTCATGACAATGTCTGGGACATGTCTTCCTTGAAATAGCTTGTAGTGAAATCCAGGAGCAGGGGCTCTTTTGCAGACTGCATCTCTGTCAACTAGTATATCAGGATATTGATCCATTATTATGCCACACAGGAGGGAGGGAAAGGCTATTGGTCCTTTGATTGCATAGATTTCAGCATGCTTGAGGGTCTACTCAAAGATGTAGGTTCCATAGTCAAATTTTGCTTGAGTACCTACTGCAAATATAAATCTGCCCAGTCCATTAGAGATAGCACCTATTTTGTGCAAGATGGCAAATTTGACACTCAACTTACTGGCTGTGAGTTTTCCCTTCAGAGGCCAAACTTTCACTTGCTTAGCAGTGATAGTTTGACAGATTTGGTTGTCAGTTTCCTCAAGCTCTGGCTGAGCATCATCTGATCTCCCCAGGAATCTGTTGACCACACTTGGAGAGAACTTTACTTGTCTCCCCCTCACATACACAGTCTTATAGTCTGCAGACCTCCCATCACCACAACCACTTGACAAATTTACTATAAACTCTTTTACCAAAACATCATAGCAGTTTGAGAAACTCACAACTGTCTTCATTAATCCAGCCTCCTTAATCAGATTAACAATCTCTTTGCACTCAAGGGCACTCTTATTCAGCTCCCTTTCCAAAGAAATCCTCTTCAAGCACACATACTTCCATCTCCCAGCATTCTCAGGATGATGGAATGAGATGTTGTCAATAGCCACTTCAGGCACTTTGGGGCAGTTTCCCAAGAGTTGGTTTCTTCCTTGGATGAATGTCTGTGACATTCTCCTCAACATCAAAATCAGAGTCTTGATCAGACTCTAAAGGTTCAGGTACCTTCCTCTTCTTAACAATTGGTGTCCTCTTGGGTCTAGAGCCACCACCAACAATTTTTACTCTACACTTCTTTGTAGAGGATCCAGCCTTGGTCTATTGTCACCAACCTTTTCTTTGACAGGGCTCTGAGAGGCAACCTGTTTACCTTTCCTTCTCATCATTCTCTTTGCAATGCTTGGATTGACATTGGCAATAAGGTCATTGTCTGAGAATTCTTCATCCAAGTTAATGACAGGGGGTTCAGCTAAATCCTCAGAATCTTGAACTGGAGACTTTTCAAGATCATCACCAATTGGTTTCTCTAGAGTCTCTTCTAGGATACTATCAGAGATATAGTCAGCAGGTTTCACAGGTGATTTAACAGAGGTACACTTTTCTGGGGATTCCTCAAGAATACCATCATAAATCTCATCTTCATTAACAGCAGGAGGTTCATTAAGAGTATCATCTACACATACTTCAGGGACTGGAACAGAGGGATTAACAACATTCTTTATAGGGGAATCAACATGAGTTTCAGTATCAAGGGTCCACATGGGTTTTCTTGACATGATCATCAGATGTCTTGACATTCTCAGTGACATCTGGATCAGCAGCTAAACTAGGGCTAGCTGATTGTTGGTTTAAAGGGACAGAAACCCCAAGTACTGAGTGATTTTCATTTAGGATCCTGGTTACTATCCTAGCAATGGCTTCATGCACATACCAAGACCCCTCTCTGTTTGCTATTTCTGAGGGTACAGAAGAAGAGGGTTCAGAGGTCTTACCAGAAGGTGAAGCGAGTGACCTTCGTGCATTCCTTGTGCGCAGTTTCTTGACCTTCTCAAGGTCAGTTGCCATTGCACGCAGAGGGGTGACCTTCACAGGTTCAACATGCATGGCTTCAGCGCTTGCCCTATTCTCAGCCATGGTAGGAGATGAAAAGCCAGAATCTTGGGATGATGAGGAGGATGATGACAGGTTCTGTTGAGACATCTTGAGGAATGCAAGAAAATTTTCACAGAGGGCTTGAGAGTGTTTGTTGATGAAATGGCAGTAGAGACTTTCAAAAAAAAGAAACTGAAATATATATATGCCTCTTCCTATTCTTGGACTTTTGAAAAAATAAGAAGAAACCAATTAATTACTCAACTTAGAATTAAATAAAAAAAGTCTCTTCCATTCCTTGTTGTGAGCAATCTTAATTGCTACAATTCCTCATATTGACAAATACCCAGTTTGCCCCTTAAATTTTCAAACTGACTAGCATCAAGAGCTTTAGTAAAAATGTCATCCAGTTGAAGTTCAGTGGCTACGTGCTCCAATTTAATCACTTTCTCTTCTACAAGGTCTCTGATGAAGTGATGTCTAATGTCAATGTGCTTAGTCCTGCTGTGTTGAATAGGATTCTTTGAAATATTAATAGAACTAAGGTTGTCACAATACAATGTCATGACATCCTGTGTGACATTGTACTCAGTCAGCATCTGCTTCATCCAAACCATCTGAGAACAACTGCTACCAGCTGCTATGTATTCAGCCTCAGCAGTGGACAAGGACACACAGTTTTGCTTCTTGCTGAACCAAGAAACAAGATTGTTCCCCAAGAAAAAGCATCCTCCAGAAGTGCTTTTTCTATCATCAGCACTACCAGCCCAATCAGCATCACAATAGCCAGACAAAATTGGCTCACATCCATGAGAATATAGTATACCATAATTGCAAGTTCCACTCACATACTTCAGAATTCTTTTCACCTGATTGATGTGACTTACTTTAGGTTCAGCTTGGTATCTTGCACATACCCCAACAACAAATGCAATGTCAGGTCTGCTGGCTGTTAAGTACAACAAGCTTCCTATCATGCTTCTATACAAGCTTTGGTCAACATTTTCTCCACTTGTGTCCTAGGACGGCTTTAAATGAGTGGGAGCAGGAGTCCTTTTATGGCTGGCATTCTCCATTCCAAACTTCTTGACAATATTCCTTGCATACTTGCTCTGTGAAAGGAATGTTGAGTCTTCCATCTGTGTGACTTGCAGTCCAAGAAAATAAGTAAATTCTCCCATGAGGCTCATTTCAAACTCAGCTTGCATTTGGTTGGCAAAATGTCTCACCATTGTGTCTGACATTCCTTCAAATACTATGTCATCAACATAAATTTGAGCCACCATTATCTTTCCTCCTTCATCCTTGACAAAGAGTGTTTTGTCCAAGGCTCCTTTCCTATATCCTTTGTCAGTAAGGAACTTGGTCAGCCTTTCCTCAACTTGTAGACATGATCAGGAAAACTTGGATCCACAAATCCTTTAGGCTGTTCTACATATACCTCCTCATTCAAATAGCCATTTAGGAAAGCACTCTTCACATCCATCTGAAACAATTTGAATTTCAGAATGCAAGCAACCCCTAGTAGTAGCCTGATTGATTCCAGTCTAGCCACAGGAGAAAAAGTCTCATCAAAATCAATCCCTTCAACTTGAGTGTATCCCTGAGAAACAAGTCTTGCTTTATTTCTGGTGACAACCCCTTCTGCATCAGACTTGTTCTTGTAGATCCATTTTGTGCCAATGATGTTTGTTCCTTATGGTCTAGGAACTAACTCCCACACTTCATGTTGCTTGAACTGGTTCAATTCATCTTGCATTGCTCCAATCCAGTATTCATCAGTTAGAGCCTCTTTGACATTCTTTGGCTCAATTTTTGACACAGAGCAAGAGTTTGAGGCAATTTCTCTGGATCTTGTAATGACACCACAATTTGGATCTCCAATGATTAGTTCCTTTGAATGATCTTTCTGAATTCTGATGGAAGGATCTTTGTTAGCTTCCTCTGGTTCAAACTTTGGAGAGGTAGGGACAGGCATATCATCCTTATCAGATACTTGTGGTGATATCTCAAACAATGTCTCAACATCATCTGTGACATTGTTTTCCTGATGGTGATCATCAACTATGACATTAATTGACTCCATCATAACTTTAGTCCTGGAGTTGAATACTTTATATGCTCTTCTGTTTGTAGAGTATCCCATAAAAATGCCTTCATCACTTTTAGAGTCCATTTTTCTTCTTTGATCACGATCTGTCAGAATATAACATTTGCTGCCAAAAACATGGAAATATTTCACAGTAGGTTTTCTTCCTTTCCATATTTCATACAGGGTGGAAGATGTTCCCTTTCTTAAGGTGACCCTGTTGTGAACATAGCAAGCTGTGTTCATAGCTTCAGCCCAAAAATGGATAGGAAGTTTCTTAGCATGAATCATTGCTCTGGCAGATTCCTGTATAGTCCTATTTTTCCTTTCCACAACTCCATTTTGTTGAGGGGTTATAGGAGAAGGAAACTCATGGTTGATTCCTTCTGAGGAGCAGAATTCATCAAACTTGCTGTTCTCAAATTCCTTTCCATGATCACTTCTTATTCTGACAATACAGCCTTCCTTCTCTCTTTGAAGTCTTTTGCATAATTCTTTAAAAACATCAAACACATTAGATTTTTCTTTGATGAAATTTATCCAGGTAAATCTGGAGAAATCATCCACAACAACATAAGCATATCTTTTTCCACCAAGACTCTCAACCTGCATATGCCCCATCAAATCCATGTGCAATAGCTCCAGCACCTTAGAAGTGGTCAGATGTCTTGACATTGGGTGTGACATTCTGGTTTGCTTTCCAACCTGACACTCACCACAGACTCTCCCTTCATCAATATGAAGTTTTGGTATTCCTCTGACAGCCTCCATGGAAATGATCTTTTTCATTCCTCTGAGATGCAAATGACCAAGTTTTTGGTGCCACAATTTCACCTTCTTTTCATCTTTGTCTGTAGAGCACACAGAAGACAGATTGGTGTTCTCAGACTCCCACATGTAGCAGTTGTCCTTTGATTTGACTCCTCTCATAACCACTTCTTGTTTATCATTGATTACAAGACATTCAGACCTAGTGAAGTTGACTTTGAATCCCATATCACACAATTGACTTATGCTTATGAGATTAGCAGTCAAACCTTTTACCAGCAACACTCCATTTAGGTTTGGAACTCCAGAACAGTCTAAGTTTCCAACACCTTTGATTTCTCCTTTAGCTCCATCTCCAAAAGTAACAAAACTGGTAGAATGAGGTTTAACATCATTCAGAAGATTTTTGATTCCAGTCATATGCTTATAACACCCACTGTCAAAGTACCAATCTTCCTTGGCAGACACTCTAAGAGAAGTGTGAGCTATCAGAGCTGCAGTCTTCTTCTTCCACTGTTGAGTGTATGATACCTTGTTGGTCTTAGGCTTCACATAAGGAACTTGATTAGGATATCCATGTAGTCTAAAGCAAAATGGCTTTATGTGTCCAAACTTCCCACAATAATGACATCTCCATCTTTGAAACTTTTTATTCATGTTTCTTTGATCTTAATGTTGAATACAATGTTGTGACATCTGCTTTGACGTTGGTTTATTAGGTCTGTTCTTCTTTTTGTTATCAGCAAATTTCTTTGCCTCCACATATCCTGAGCCAGACCTATTTCCTGCCTTGTGTTGTGACATCTTCTTTGATATTGATTTGCTAGATCTGTTCTTCTTCTTGTCACCAGCAGATTTCTTTGCATCTTTGTAACACGGTGAACTGACTTTTTAGTGTTTTGTATCGCAAATGTGCGGATAGCAAGAGTCGCCACCGACTTTTATTTTTATCCAATTAAGGGAAGGTAAAAGTACAGAAAAATACCTTCGTTAGATTCTGAGTAAGGGACAAGGTTATGAAAAGGGAAGGTATTAGCACCCCTTTCCATCCGTAGTTATCTACGGGCTCTTAGTTGCTCTTAGATCACTTAAAAAATTGTGCTTTCTGTGTGTTTGACAAAAATGTTTTGAAAAGGCATTTCGCTTTGACTTTGTAATGATTCATGTAGGAATGTATACAAAGTGTTCGGAAATGTTTTGTTTTGAAAAGAGTTTGAACTTTGACAAAAGTGTGACGTGTGAAAAGTATTTTGATAGAGCAAGCAACTAAAAGTCTTATTACCTACTTAGAATTGGTCGTTTTCGTGTTGTTTTACGTTCCTTTAGAATAGCGCTATCCATACCATTAGTTGGTAGGTAACTCTATTCGTTGGATGTAAGCGGGACATTCGAAGGGACATCAGATGGTCATAGAAAGCAACTTGTAGGAAGTATCCTAGCACATTCGAAGGGACTATCATCATTTTCGTGGCGACAATCGAGGTCAAGATCATGTATTCGTAGGCGACATCGTGGGTCTATGATCTTTGTATCGAAGGGACTATGATGATTTGTTTTGAAGGCAACGGTGCTAGGATACCTCTACGTTCGAGGGACATGACCATTTTGAATTCACAAAGGCAACGAGAGAGAATTACCCTAAGGGGTGCATGTGTGAAAAGAGTGTGTTGATTTCAGATATTTTATCTTGAAAATTAATGGGCTATGTTCAATTTTATCTTGCCATACACGCCTAACTACTAGCAATTTATAGGGTGCGGAAATTAAAATGCGGAATGTAAAGATGCAGAAAGATAAATGTCCTACGCTATTACATGGCTTTGGGGCAGATACATAATTTAAACTTGCGGAAAATGAAAACCTAATTTAAACAATTACATCCCATGAGCAGTTATATTATTGAAAAGAAAGAAACGATAAAAAAAATTGTCCGAAACGGGATAACCTGTAAAAAGATGAGAAATCGGAAAATACGAGAGAAATCGAATAAGAGGAAAACGTTAGTAAAAATGCAAATTTTTGAATGAGAAAAATATGACATGCTGGAAATAATATAAATATGCTAAAATAATTTTTTGGGATTTTTTGGATGCAATTTAATAATTAAAATGCAATTAAAAGTGATTTAAATGCAAAAATTGAAATAAAATTAAATATGAATGCAAAATAGTATTTTTTAATTTTATAAATTAAATAAACATTTTCAGAAAATAAATGCAAAAGGAAAAAATATTTTGGTGATTTTTAATGCATGAAATAAAATTATGAAACGAATTAAAATAACATGAAAATATTAAATAATATAGAAATAGAAAATATGAAGAAAAAAAATGCAAGTTTGGAAAAAAGAAAGCAAAAACCGGTCCTGGGGAGACTCGAACTGAGGACCTGGGAGAGCATCTGTCAACAGGAAACGCCTTAACCAACTGAGCTAGCGTGCATCCGTGTTTGAAAGCTGGAACGAATGAAATACAAGCACGCGTCGTCTCCTGGTTGTACCGAACTCGCGCCAATTCATCATCGTCCTCGTTTTGAATTTTTAAAAACCCAGCGTCGGCCATTGCTCGACGCTATATCCCTGGCAAAATCAAAAACCAAGCACACATAATATAAATAAATTCTAAGGACATGGTTCGATTCCAAACATCATTCCGAACGCAATGGACATAGTCTCGTGGTCCAATTTTTCCTATTTTGTGAAACCCTAAAACGGCACAGGAAACCCTAACAATGGTGATACGCGTTTCCAGCCAGGGAAATTCAATCAAAGTGCCCAGAAAGCTTGCAATCTTCCTACTAATCACAAAAACAAACACAAAACATGTTAATAATGCATGATGATTGAAATACGATTTTGAAAAAAAACTTGACAAACCGAATTCTGATTTGCTTGATTCTTGATGTTTTTGAATGATATAAGAGTCTGGATCGACTCTAAAGACCTCAAGGAATGCAATGGACACCTTAGAATCGATTGAAAACGGTTGGAACTAGGGCTGCAGTTTGCTTGTTTGCCACGGATTTTTGAGTTCTATAAGGGTTTCTCCAGCCAAATTCTCTACCCTAATTCGTGTGGTATGTATCATGTATATATAGTAGAAGGATTCAGAGTTGTTTTGGGAAAGAATTAATCAATAATCAATGCCAATCAAATTTGATTTTTGTACAAAACCAAATCTTCTTATTTTGATCAATTTTCAATCCAATCTTGCCATATCAATCCAAATTTCGAAATTTGCTGGCTTTATTAAGTTACTCGGACTTCAAGGAAGAAAGAAAAATCAATTTTGCATTTAATTTTGATTTTATATTTTATTTTTAAATTTAATTTGTATTTAAATGAATAAATTCCAAATTAAATAGAAAAATAAAATAAAAATTCGTGGCATTGGGCTTGGATATTCCTAATGGTGTAAGGAATAAGTTTGGATGAAGAAAAAGTAAGCCCATTTGCAAAGTTTTTGATTTTTAGAAGTATTTCTCTTTGTGCACTTCTTCAAAATTGCCCAACTTGTGAATGGTGTATCTTGCTCAATTTTCCACATTTTTTAGTGTTCTTGGACTTTTTGGAAAGCTCTAAGAGTCCTCTAACCAAAAATTTTGGTATAATCTCAATTGTAGTTTCCATGCTCAATATATCTTCAAAACAAAAAGTTGACTTTTTGTTGACTTTGAAAATGACCTGTAATGTTTTGGGCCATACCTCTCAAATGAAGCATTTTTTGGACATTCTTGTGAGACATGAAGTTGTGGAGAATTGAATTTCCTTCAAAATAAGAGGTATTGGAAAACATTTTGATAAAGTATGAAGAAGTTATGATCAGTCAAAGTTTGGTTGACTTTTCACCTAGAAACCCTAATTTAGAAAGTTTGACTTTTGAGCAAATCTTGAGTTTTCTTGATGAATCATGATCAACCCTTGATCAAATGATGAATGTAACTTCAAAATGAGGATGTTGACCAAAAATTATGAAGTTTGACTGTATGTTGACCACAGTTGACTTTTTGTCCAATACAACTGATTTTCAACCATCTGAGCAATTTGTCTGAGCAATCTTGACTTGTAAGGGTTGAAACTTGACATGGAGAATCTTTGAAGCATATGAGGAGGCATGAAGACCATTGGAGATATTGGAAGTCCATCTTGATCTGAGGATCACCAAACCCTAGTTTGGGTTGATTGTCTAGGAGAGAGTTTGTCTGATCAACTCTTGAGGAATCCTTGAGTATGGATGTATGAAATATCTTGAAAAGATGGAGGGCAAATTTTGGGGTATGACAAGCTTCATATCCCAGGCCATGCTTATTTCCTGCATTCTGTCCAAGCTGAAGAATTTCCTCCAATTTATCAGTACCAGATGTCAACATTTTGACAGACTTAGACATCTGATCAAGTTTGGAGTTCAACACTATAATTTCACTGTTGAGGTGACTTATGGTAACAGTGTTTTCCTTCTTCTCATCCTCCAACTTTACGTTCTCAGCCTCCAACTTCACAATCAGCTTTTTCTGTTTCTCATTTTGCAGACATACTTCACCACTTCTTATACATAGCTTCTTGTAGGTTTCAGCAAGCTCTTCAAATGTCACTTCCTCATCACTAGAATCCATGTCAGAATTGCACACTCCAGAGAGAGCAGTGACAATTTTGGCTGCTTCTTCCTCAGATTCACTTCTTGAGTCACCATCAGACCAAGTGACAGCCATTCCTTTCTTTTGTTTCTTCAGAAAGGTAGGGCATTCAGCTCTAATATGTCCATATCCTTCACAACCATGACACTGGATTCCTCTGCTTTGACTTCCCTTTTCTTCTGACTTGGATCTTCTGCTGGAGTCATAAGATCTGCTGATGTCAGATAGAATGTTCTTGACATTGAACCTTGACTTTGGGTCAATTCTCTTGATGAATTTGTTGAACTGTCTTCCAAGCATAGCTATAGCTTCAGATATCTTCTCTTCATCATCCTCCCTGCATTCCTCTTCAGTGTTAGATACAAGGGCTGTGCACTTGTTCTTCCTATCAACATTCTCACTGATCTCCATCTCAAATGTCTGAAGAGATCCAAAAAGTTCTTCCACTTTCAAGGTACTGATATCCTGAGCTTCCTCTATGGCAGTCACTTTCATTGCAAACCTTTTAGGCAATGACCTGAGAATCTTTCTCACCAGCTTTTCTTCTGACATCTTTTCTCCCAGTGCTCCTGAGGTGTTAGCAATCTCCAGGATATTCATGTGAAATTCATGAATGGTCTCATCTTCAAATTCTCAAATTTGGTAGTGAGCATCTGAAGTCTTGACATCTTCACTTTGGATGTCCCTTCATGAGTAGTTTTGAGAGTGTCCCAAACATCCTTGGCAAGCTCACATTGATGTACTAGTCTGAAGATATTTCTGTCAATTCCATTGAATAAGGCATTCAATGCTTTAGAGTTCCCCAGTGCTAGCTCCTCTTCTTCTTTGCTCCATTCTTCCTCAGGTTTCAAGACAGAAGTCCCATCTTTCTCAAGCTTGGTGGGATGTTTCCATCCTTTGTCAGCAGCTCTCCAAGCTTTAATATTCAGTGACCTCAAAAAGGCAACCATACGAGGTTTCCAGTAATCATAATTAGATCCATCCAGTATGGGTGGTCTACCTCCAAATCCTCCTTCCTTATCCATATTGCCAGAAACTATTATCTCTAGATCTCACCCAGAAATAACAGGCAGGGTGCCCGCTCTGATGCCAATTGAAATTCCTGGCAGCAGATACGTGATGTCACAGAGAATGTTATGACATAGTATCTGACACTCTGTTAACAATTCACACAGTAAATTCAAATAGCAGTAAAGAACACAATAAATTGTTTACCCAGTTCAGTGTGTAACTACACCTACATCTGGGGGCTACCAAGCCAGGAAGGAAATTCACTATTAGTAGAATTAATTCAAGAATAAACCAACCAGTTTATCTCCTTCACTTAAAACCTACCCAATGCAACTTCAATCTAAGTCCTACTTAGACCTGAGTTCCTACTCACTCCCCCTCAATCACAGCAGTGATATCAACCTATTGATTAATTGAATTGTGAAGACACTCTTCAATAAACAAACTTGATTTTGCTTTAAAGCTTTAATCAAGAGACACAACACTCGTGCTTCAAAGCTTTGAGTGATAAACTACCCTTACAACCAAATCCTAGTCCAAAGCACTTATCAATTGATAATTGCTTGGCCCACAAGAGTAACTAGAATTACACAAAATACAACCTGCTAAATCTTCAATACAGTTCAAGAGGCGCAGGAGCAGAGTAAGGGTTCTATTCCTTTTATAGAAGTAGTCCAGAAACTTCAGTTTTGGGCTTCCATAAAGATAGCTAGGGTTCACTTAATTAATCCTAAAAACTTGGTCTTATCAACAACCAATTTAGGTTTAACTTAGATTAACCAATTTAGCCACGTGAGCATGTAATCTAATAACATATAACAATAATAAAACAGCTCAACAAACTTCCTGAAAAATCTCAGGAAAAGCAGATTCTGCATAACAGTAAATGTCACACAGAATGTCATAACATCTGTTATGACATTAGTCAAACTTCTGCAGAATTTCCAACATAGTACTTGCTTCCAGGTCTGAGTTGTACTTAAGCATCCTTGTCATGTAGGATTTATCTTCAAACTCTGAATGTCATGACATTTATCAAGACATTGCTATAGTCTAATTTTACCAAAAATTAATGCCAACTTAAAACACTAACAATGTTGTTGTCAGTTTTTGGGTGTTATTGTTGCAGTTTGGAGATGTTGGAATTAGTGGACGCGGTGTTGTTATGAGTGTGTGATTTAGGTGTGAAACGAGGTTGTGTTTATTGAAGGAAAGGTAACATTGAAGAGGAAGTGGAACAAGAGGTGGTGGTGAAAATTGGGAGTGGAACAATAGTGGAATGGTTTGAAAGTTTGTACAATTTGTGTGAGTAGAGAGGAAGAAACCGAAGGAGAGAGGGAGGCTCTGCTAGCTGTAATATTTTATGACTTTGTCTTTTTCTGCCTTGTATTTTTGAACTTGTGATGTACTAGATGTTTTTGGTATTTTGGTTTTGCAGGTTTGTACAAAATGTACAAGAGGTGGTGGAGGTGGTAGTGGTAAACCAAGATGATGGGAAATAAACAGCAACACAACATTATTTGAAACATCTAATTATTTAAAATAAAAACACTAATTAAGCAAAATTAATTACTAATCAAAATACGAATTTCAATCAATAATTAAATTGGACAAAAATATTAACAAATATATATATATATATATATATATAAACAATTGAAAGTTATAAAAATAATAAACATTATTCTACATATAAAATAAATATTTGACATTACAAAAGTTCTGACCGTCAAAAGTTCTGACCGTCAAAAGTTCTGGCGCCGTCAGAAGTTCTGACCATCAGAAGTTCTGGCCATTAGAAGTTCTGGCCATCAGAAGTTCTGACCATCAGAAGCAACATAACTTCTGACCGTTAGGCAAAAATTGAAAAAAATAAACAATGCAAAGTCAAATGTGCAAAATTCAAAAAAAAGATGCAAGTATGACTAAGACTACTTTGATGCAAAATATATTCCATTATAAATTAACAAAGCAAAGTGAAAATGCTGACTAAAATTCAAAGACATTATAAAAATGCAAATGCTAGAAAAATGCAAGAGATTAACATAAGTATTAACTAAAGATGTGAAGCCAAATGTAAAAAAATTGATTACTAATGCGGGATGCGAATAAGACAATGTAAAGTGATGCAAATGAATCAAATGAAAAATTCAAGGTGAAATTTAGGGTGTGACACCTACGAATTGCTGAATGTATCCTTACATGTTGCCTTCTATGACCATACGATGACCCTTCGATTGTCCCTTCACATCCAAACAAATAAAGTTACCTACCAACTAATGGTATGGATAGCCTCATTCTAAAGGAGAAGGAAAAATAACATAGAAACGACCATTCTGAGTAGGTAATAAGACTTTGTTGCTTGCTCCAATCAAAATACTTTTCACACCTCACACTTTTCAAATACTTTCAAAAAAACACTTTGTATACATTCCAGCGTGAATCATTACAAAGTTAAACATCTTTACATTTCCAAACACTTCGTATACATTCCAACGAGAATCATTACGAAGTCAAAGTGAAATGCCTTTTCAAATGCATTTTCAAACTACACAAACACATAAAGAAATTTTTCAAAAGTGAGCTAAGCAACTAAGAGCCCGTAGATAACTACGGATGGAAAGGGTGCTAACACTTTCCCTTTTCATAACGGTCTCCCGTACTCAAAATCTAATGAAGGTATTTTCCTGTTCTTTTCACCTTCCCTTTATTGGATAAAAGAAAAGTCGGTGGCGACTCTTACTATCCGCAACATTTGCGATAAAAAGCAAAACAAACAAGTCAGTTCTTCCACCGTGTTACAGTGTGATTCATGATTAATTTTGTTTTGTTTTAGAATGTTTTGCATGATTTTTGTACTAAGGATTTGTTTCGTTTATATGTTATTGTTGTAGTATTGTGGTAAGTATGTACTTTGCTTGTGTATGTTTTTGTTTGAACCATACATTTGTTTTCCGTTTTAAAACTTGTTGATTCGTGATTCTTTGATTATCATTCTTTGTTTCTTTGGGTTACTTGACTTTTATTGAGGACAAACAATGTGTCAAGTTGGGGAGAGTTGATAAGTGCCAAAATATAGTTATTTTTTACATATGTTTTGTGGCAATTATCTATTCTTTTGTTTTGAATATCGTTGAATAACCCCATTTTTTGTTGTAAATACGTTTTATTGCGTTTTGTGTATATATTGTACCGATTGATTAGTTTTGTGTATATTTTGTAGGTATTTGAGCATGATTGGAGCAAGAGGAATAAAAGCTCCAAGATGAATTTTTGGAAGAATAAGGCAAAGAAGAAGACATTCCAAGTTGTGCAGAGAAAGAAACAAAAGTTGCTTTTCTGGTGTCCACCACCGGGCGGTGAGGTGGCGAACACATGGCGCTCTCAGTGCTGGAAGCTCGTCAGGCGGTGAAGGGAGTGGTGCAACATTGAGAAAATCCAGTAGCTCCTGACTTTGGCTCGCCAGCAGCTCGCTGGGCGAGGAAGAGAAGCATTATCGGGCGGTGATTTTGGTCGTCGGGCGGTGTTGAGATATTTTGCCCAGTTGCAGATGTGGAGCATCGTGGGCCAAGTAATAAATAAGCAATGTCGGGTGATACTTTTTAGGCGTCGAGCGGTAGCTGCGAGACAGATTTTGTATATAGTTTCATTTCATTTCATTTTTGTGTTTTATAGTTTTTGGGGTGAGGTTTTGCTCCCAAATTCCATCACCTTATAGTTTTTGACAGTATAGCTTAGAAAACAACACTAATGCTTTGCTTATGGATGATTAGAGATGGATTTCTCTTTGGTAGGTGTTCGCGTTAAAAGGTGACGCGCTAGAGGATGCAAACGTGAGTTCGGATTCTCTGGCTCGAAACGATTTACTCTTTTGATTTGTTTATAAAGATTCCGCGAGCATCAAGCTTTATTATTTTCAACACAAGAAAGATGATTTAATGATTATGAAAAAGGGGAAAGCTGAAATACCCTCAATTGATATTGGTATGCGTAACGACTAAGCGCAAACTAGGCATAGCGCATTGGGAGATCGAGTAAGGGGATTGTTATATAAAGGGAATAGATGGAGCACCCTAAATATATATAGTTATCTATAGCTTTATATATGAATATATTTGATATGTTTGTGTGTTTTAATTGCTATTTCTATGATTGGGAAAGTTTCTCCTTTGGGATTTTTAAGAATGATAGATTATGTGGATTCTAGGTTTTGTTATTATTGTGCTCGCAAAGATCTGTGGATCTTCTGCATACATATCCCCTAGTGGGAATCAGACCATTTGTAGCTCGGATCTGGGATCTATGGTTTGTTTGTGCGAGGGAGAAAGAAATTTGCTCGGCAAGGATGAGACCTTGTGCCTCGTATTCTCAAAGGATGTTGAGAAAGTCGGAGCAATCGTAGTTCCACTTATGCTAGTGGAAAGCAGCGGGATGTTAGTAAGAGACGGACAAATGTCATCTTAATGAAAAAATGTATCTAATCTATTTCATCACATACATTTTGAAAAGTTTGGTGATTAAAATCTTTCATCGTAAGTATTAGGTGCTTTGCTTGAGTGTACAAGCGTTACCACTTACATGTTTAAGAAAGATGTTTGAAAAAGATGATTGAATCTTTTAGCGTAAGTATTGGGCGTTTTGCTTGAGTGTACAAGCGTTACCACTTACAATTAAGAGATGATTTTGTTAGAAAAGAGTTTGAAAAGAGTTTTGAAAAGTTTTGAAAAGTTTTTGTTGTGTGATGTGATAGATGAGATACTTCTTCCATAGAGATGATAGATGTCTAAATCTCAAGGAGAAATTGATTGGATTAAAGGGATGCTTTTAAGAAGCCCATGGGTCCTTGTATTGTTAGCCCAGAGGAGGCATTCGAGGGTCATCGAGGTCATCGAGGTCCTTGTATGAAGCTCGAGAGGAAGCTATAGGGTATGGTGGCTTTGTGTTAAAAGGATTTCAGAAACCATTCTTTTGGAATTAAGAGCAATTTCAGGAAATTTTACTCTGGGATTTTGAAAGTGATTTCAGGAAACCATCCTTTCGGGTTCTATCTTAGCGTGGGTGATTCTTTGTATTGGAAGCCCAATAGGAGGCATTAAGAGATTTCTGTCTCTTTCATTGTATGATGCCCGAGAAGGCTAAACTCAATGAGGAGTTCTTTTGAGCGAAGCCCAAGAGGAGGTGACTCAGGGAGTGTGTCTTATATGAAGCCTAAGCGGAGGCTAAACTCAGATGAATGAGTTTTCTTATATGAAGCCTAAGAGGAGGCTAAACTCTGTGGGGAGAGTTATCTTGTATGAAGCCCAGCGGAGGCTAAATTCATGATGGAGATGAATTATCTTGTATAAAGCGGAGGCTACAAGCTGTGGGAACCTATTGGTTAGACTAATTGTTATGTTATAATTAGACAGTTGTATAAACAAGTGTGTGTGTGTGTGTGATATGTATTCACAAGAGTTTATGAAGGAAATATAAACAATGCATGATGTTTATTTACAGAAGTTTATGAAATATAAACAAGTGTACGTAAACGAGCGTTTAAAAAGCGTAACTTGATTATTTACAAGTTTGAGCGTGTACAAGGAAATGAATATGTACACGAGCAGTATTTATGTACAGAGAAAGATGGATGTACATAGGAGGTTGGGACTTACACCATAAGGGAGGCCCATTGGTTTGAAAGCAGTTTCACGAGGAATAATGCTCCTTTCAATACCAATGGTATTGATATCTGAGGCAAGCGAAGCGAATGATCGAAGTTTATCGTAAAATACTATTATGTACAGATGAAAGTTTTGTATGAAAAGAATTTGATATTTACAAGGAAAAGGTGTATGTACATAAAGAATGTTGGTTTGTGTATACACAAGTGAAGTGAAAAACAAACGATCGAAATTTGTCTGTACTTGAGTATAGAAAGTATCTGTGTTATGTACAGATAAAAATTTGTATGTATTTGAAGAGAGTTTGATATGTACAAAGAAATATTATGTACATAAAATAATGTTATGGGACTTACACCGTGAGGGAGGCCCATTGGTTTGAAAGCAGTTTCACAGGGAATAATGCTCCTTTCAAAACCAATGGTATTCGGTGTATAAACAAACGAATGAAAACAAACGAAAGAAATTTGTTTATGTTTGAATATTGACAATGATGATTTGAGTATGTACAAGTAAAATTAAATATGTACAAAAAGGATTGGGACTTACACCATAAGGGTGGCCCATTATCGATTGAGAAATTCGAGAGAAAACGAATTTGATTTTATCGTTTAAATCGGATCGATCGTGGTAAAAAGATGTAAATTTGATGAAAAAAGTTTTTTTGAAAAATGATTTGAAAATGTTTTGAAATGTGAGGTTCATTTATGAAAAGTTTTGAAAAAAATCGGAAGTCGAAAACTTGAAAATTTCACCTTAAAAGGAGGTTTGAAAAAGTGTTCAGAACATCGTTTTCGGCTCGATTAAAATATGATCAGATGAAAGTTTTTTCTGAAAATTTTTGCACTATCATAAAATAGATGTATTTATTGACAAGTGTCCAAAAAATCACCTTAAAATAAGGAGTTTTGATTGGTCAAAAAAATTGTGAAAGTTTTATGAAAAAACATGAAAAAATTGGAAAAGTATGAAAAAGAATGGTCCTGATGGGAGTTAAACCCATGACCAAAGGGATGACCACGTGTCAGAAAGGACTAAAGGCAAGCAAGCTACCACTGGGACAAACGCACCTTGGTGTTTAGTGGACTAGAACACATGTAAACAAAGCATTGGAAATTTTGAAAATTTAAAAATGAAGAACACGAGCGCAAGCTATGTTCTTCGTTTTGATCTTTAGATTCCATGATCCAAGCTACCATCTTCGTTTCTCAATGAAAATTAATGATGTAAAAACGAAACTTGCTCGGTTTTTCATCACGAACACGATGGTACTTGTTAATTGTATTTATTTTAAGTCTAACTCAATTGGATTTCTGGAAAATGCTAAGAACACTAAAACTGAATTTTCAAATTAAATGATGTATGATTGATGATTCTTTGATTTTATTGAGGGTTATTGATCGTTATGAATGCAGAAACAAAACGGTCATGAGCTTTTTCGTTTTAGTTCAAAGAAAATGGATATCCAAGTTTGTGTTCTAACCTGTTCAAGTGAGAATCGAAGAAGGTCTTAGAGCGTTTCCAGAACTTGTTTCTTGATCATTTGAGCATCATCGGCATGTATGGAAGCTGTATGAATGGGCTGCACTCTTTGAATCGAGTTGGAACTCTCAAGTCAAGTCCACCTGCATAGACACAAAATTGAACTTCGAATCCTGGGTTAAGAGTGTTACAGTTCAAGATTAATGGTTTGCCTCATGTCCATGGAGTATAGTGATGATGTTTGAGTGATTAGAACACAGTTTGATCAAGCCTAGCTTCAAATTCGATTCATAAGGCAGTTTGGAAAGTTTGAGAAAATGGAAAGTGATTTCTGGTTTTAACTTGTTCTTGTGTTGATTTTAATGTTCAAACAAGTTTCAAATGGATATCAAAGCATGTTAGACACCAAAGTTTATCATGGTTTTCCTCAAATTTCAAAAATGCAACGTTTGGCAACTTTGCACTATATTGCTTGATTTTCAAGAAAGAAGAGTGAAAGCATAAACTTGCATTGCTTTGGTGTGGTTTTGGACTTGAATTGTGATCTATTTATAGGCCAAAAGATTCTGAAATGTTAGGCAAGAGGTACAAACTTTTGGTGATTCAAAGATAACTTAGAGGGCAAGAATGGTATTTCAAAAGCAAAAGGAAGTTTCCTTTTTTACCATGTGCTCATTTTTACAATTTTGATCCAATCCTCTCAATTATTACCTCTAGCTGATATTTATCAGCTCAATGATCCATTTGGCATGGTTGGAAAGCTTCTAGATGAAGAAAACACAAAAATGACCTATAATTGAAGTTTTGGATTTTGGAAAATCAAGTTCATGAAGCCTTATGTTTCAATTTCAAAAGTATAGCTAGACTCCATGGATTTGAGAGTTCTTGGACATTTTGGAAATATTGTTTCACAAGCTACAACTTTCATGTTTTGAGTTTTTTCCAATTCAAATTGGAACTATGTGAAAAAATGGCATGAAGTTTGGAAAAATAAGAAATTTTAACACTTAGAAATTTTTCTAAGTGTTAGAACTTTTGACTTTTTGTTGACTTTTTCAAAATCTTTGATTTTTTATGATCATGATGGATCATTTAAAGTATTTTGATGATTGAAAAAGTTTTGTTTTGAAAATTTTGACCAAAAGTCAAAGTTTGACTTTTCTGTGCAGATGAATTTTCATCAGATGTTTCAAAAATTGACTGATGAAGTCTGTGAACTTCTGTGATGTTTTGAATCCAGAAATTAGGTCAAGATGTTGTATCTAAGATATAATAACCAATATCTATCCAAAAAAGTCATTTCTTACTCAAAAAGTCAGAGAAAACTCATGCCCGATCAAAACCCTAATTGGTCGATCCTTGATTGATCTGTGAGAGAACTGGATATCTGATGATCAGAGGTTGATATTTTGATCAAGATAGATCAAATGAGGTGAGAAAAACTCAAACCCTAATTGATTGCCTCTTGAATCAGATGAAAATCTGATGAAACCCTAATTTTAACCTGTGAAATCCACACCGATTAATCTTGTACGGTATTAGTTATGCAAATGATGCAAATGTAAAGTGGTATATTAGGTCAAAATTTGGGGTATGACAGATGCCCTATTTAAGTTTCTTTAACGAGAGATGAAGATGCATATCTTCGTTTTGATAGGTGTAAAGAGACTTAAATATCGAATCTAAATTTTGGACCTAAGATACCAAAAGATGCGGATGATGCAAAATGATTGAAAAAGTTTCACCCAGAGAAATATCAAAGAAATGACATGGTGGGGGGAAATCTGTGAATACGTCCCTTCTGGGAAAGAAAGATTCACAAAAATATGTGAATATCTGTTTTCACTTTGAAACAAAGAGATTACCTACATCGACCTTGTGACAATGTTTAAGGTAAGTGGAAATGGTATTACCAATTATCAGCTTTGTGATAGTTCATGGTAATGAATTACGAAGATGTTACCAATTATCGGTAGTGATAACTATAACAAGGTAAATCTTGAGAAAAATTTGTGTATTCGACTTTGTGAACAGACAAATGAAAAACAGTTTCAAATGGGCTTTAAAGATATTACCAATTATCGACAAAGTGATAACTATAACAAGGCAAATCTTTAAAAAATTGTTGTATATTCACTTTGTGAATAACATGAAAAGCGAACTCAAATGAGTTTTGCTTTCTTGGATACAATCTTGCCGAGGATCTCTCTTTTTTGAGAAAATGCGGGCATTTTGATTGAAAGACACAGGTTTTCTTTTAGACAGAAAGACAACTGCTGGGAAATTTCTCGTATAGTCATGATTTTGACCTTGTTGAGAAGACAAATTTTTATGACAATTTTATGAATGAAGAGAAAGATAAGCGACTCAGATGATGAGGCTACTGCTTATTGCTTTGTTGATTATAGACAGTGTTCTATCCAAGAATGAACTGGAAAGAAAAAGTCAATCAAGACATTATTCCCAATGAGGAATGATCTCAGCTGGGGAATGTGGTGGAGAGAAGAAAATGTATTTCTCTGTTTGGGAATACTCCGTTGGGGAAAAGGATGTATTTTTTCTCTGTTTGGAGATATTCTACTGGGGAAAGACTTGTACTTGCATGAGTAAGCGTGACTTACACCAGTGGTATGAAAGCAAACATTTCAAGGAATGCAAAAATGCACGAATGATGCTATTATGTATGAATGTCATGAATGTTATATGCATGCTAACAATACTTGACAAAGACAATAAAGAGATATCTGGGAAAAGGACCGCGTCACAGTTCGAACAAATACTCGGTGGAAGTTGCAACAATGGTGCAGACGTTCGCTGATGAAGAATTTTGAGTTGCATGTTTTAAACTTTCAGAGAAAGGAATTTCATTGGCAAATTGGCTGGGGATTCTTTTTGGGATAAGAATACCGTCCTTTGATGATTTCTGCTGAGGAGAAAATTGTTGTAGTAGTTATTTTTTATCCTTCGGAGATTGAAACACTTACGGAGAAAATCGTTGAAGTTCTTTCTGTGTCCATAGTTCAAAGGAAAATTTTTGCTTTTGTTTCAAAATTTTGAAGTAAAAATTCATTTAAAACATTTTAGTTTCAAAAAAGTGATTTTCACAATAAAAGCGTTATTTTGCAAAACAGAATAAAGTAGGAATTGCAAACAAAAAGCACAGGGCTCAAATTTATTGAATAGAATGGTAATCAGCCAAATGCGTGATTCCATAGACTATTTACAAAAGTTGGAAATGATAATTTATTGGGAAAGGCTACATTGAAAGCAAATAACCGCTATTATCTCTAACAACTTTGAATTCCAACCGTGTTTGTCGCTTCAAAAGAGTTGATTGAAGATCCGTTGATGGAAAATTCTTCATATGGACAAAATACATCTTGCGATTACTTTGTCATTTTGTATCCTTGTTTTGCCTAGATTGCCTTTTCGGGTTTTCAATCTATCGGGATAATTTTTTATTGTCTTTAATTTTGCACGGATCGCCTTTTGTTTTCAATCCACGAGATGCTCTTTTTGCCTAAGCCGCCCTTTTCGGGTTTCGACTTACCGAGCTGTTCTTTTGTTTTTAGACAAAGTATTTCTTGGTGCGTCGGCATTCACGGGATCGGGAGTTCATCACCGTCCATGGTTGTGAGAGTCATGCACCGCCCAAAAGCTTCTTTAACGATGTATGGGCCTTCGTAGTTAGGGTCCATTTGCCCTAGAATCTGGTTGAAAAGCGAATCTTTTTAAGCACGAGTCGCCTTCTAATTCACGGTCGGACCTTTTTGTCGAAATTTCTTCATTCTTTTTGATAGAGTTGTCCGTGACACGGAGGCGAGTGCTTTTCTTCAATCAAGTTCGGTTGGTCGTATACGCTTTGACACCATTCGACCTCGGATAACCGTCTCCATGAGAACTCTCATTGATGGGATTTCAACTTCTCGAGAACCTTTGCTTCCATGCCGTATACTAGAGAAAAAGGTTGCCCTGTTGAAGTGCGTCTTGAATACGATACCCATGCAGCAAATGGCGACATTTCGTGCGGTCTTTGTAAGTGATGACCATCTTACGGCGATCTTTTGATGTTCTTGTTGGTGCTTCAGCGGTGCGTTCATCTTTGGCGGTAAGGAGATGAGTTATGATGCTCGATCTTGAATTCCTCACACAGTTCCCTCATCATTTTGTTGTTCAAGTTAGATCCATTATGCGTAATGATCTTACTTGGAATTCCATATCGACAAATGAGGTTGTTCTTGATGAACCTCACAACCACTTGTCAGTAACGTTGGCGTAAGATCTGCTTGACCCATTTGGTGAAGTAATCAATAGCCACTAGAATGAAGCGATGTCCGTTGGACGCTTTTGGTTCAATCATTCCAATCATGTCAATGCCCCATGGAGAAAGGCCACGGAGAGGAAGAGCGTTGAGTAGAGTCGAGGCACATGGATCTTATCTGCGTAGATCGCTTGTGACATCTTTTGGCGTGTTTGCGACAATCGATTCCACGTTATCAATAGTATCCTGCTCTCAAGATTTTTCTAGACATTGCATGCCCATTCGAATGGGTTCAAAGGACCTTCATGTACTTCATGGATGATTGTATACGCTTCTTGTGCATCGACGCATCTAAGCAGAACCATATCGAAGTTTTTTTTTGTATAGAACATCTTCATTGAGGAAGAAATTCCTGGAAAGCCTCCTTAGAGTTTTCTTATCCTTGTACGATGCCCCGAGCGGGTACTCTCGTGTTTGAAGGAAACGTTTGATGTCGTGGAACCACGGTTTATCGTCGAAGACTGCTTCTGTTGCGAATACATATGCAGGTCTTTCAAGGCGTCTGATGCGGATTCTGGGCATATCATTCCAATCGTTGACTTCGAACATGGAAGATAGAGTAGCCAAGGCGTCTGCCATTCGGTTCTGATCTCGAGGGATATGATGCAGTTATACTTTGTTGAAGAAAGTCAACAATCGCCTCGCATAATCTCTGTAAGGAATTAGACCAAGATGATGAGTTTCATACTTGTCTTTGATTTGATTGATCACTAGGGCTGAATCTCCATATATGTCAAGGACCTTGATACTTAAGTCGATGGCTTCTTCGATACCCATGATGCATGCTTCACATTCTGCTATGTTGTTGGTGCAATCAAATAGCAACCTGGCAGAAAATGGGATATGAGAACCCTCGGGAGTGATGATGACTGCCCCAATTCCATTACCAAAGACGTTAACTGCTCCATCAAAGACTAAACCCCATCTGGATTCCGGATCTGGTCCTTCTCCGTGTAGCGGTTCGTCACAATCTTTCATCTTCAAGTACATAACATCCTCGTCAGGAAGTCAAATTTGAGATTGGTATTGGTGATGAGGTGATGGATGGTGATGGGCAGTGATCGGATGTCATATTCGGATAATAGCATCGGCGATTCTCCGGTTAAAGCGGGTTTCTCAAATGATTGGATCCATTTGGAGATTAACCAAGTCGTGTGATTGATCATGTCTTGGCGAGAGCGTTTTGAAGCCCACACCAAAGCGCAACATGTTTTCTCGAGCATGGAGTAACGAGTTTCACGATCGTGAACTTTTTACTCAAGTAGTAAATGGCATGCTCCTTCTTCGGTGTCGTCTTCTGTCCGTCGCACCCATGGACTCTTCTAATGCGGTGGGTATATGATTAGCGATCTTCCTTCATTGGAGGATCGGTGTTGGTGGTTCACGGTATTCCTTGATCTTGTCAAACGCTTTTGGCAATCGGTTATCCACACAACCTTTTGATCTTTGCGGAGAAGCTTGAATATCGCCAGTGCGATCATCGAGAGATAAATCGGAGATGTAATTGATCGTCAAGAAATCCTCTTACTTGCTTTTGCGTGGCGTAGGCATTTCTTGAATAGCTTTGACTTTGTCGGTCAACTTCAATTCCTTTTGTGACGATAAAACCTAGGAGTTTTCGGATCTTACCCCAAAGGTACATTTGTTAGGATTAGATGAAATTTCCTTAGTCGTTGAAACAACTTTAAGAGATAGTCCATATGTTCATCTTGATGTCGGACTTTGCTATCATGTCATCTACATAGACTTGATCTCCTTGTGCATCATGTCATGAAAGAGAGTAGTCATTGCCCTTTGGTAAGTTGCTTTGCATTCTTTAATCAAGCGGCATTACTTTGTAGCAAAAGGTGCCTGGCGTGATGAAGGTCTTCTCCATGTCCTCGGGAGCCATTCGATCGATTATAACGGAGAAACCGTCCATGAAGGAAAAGGCGTTGAATTTTGCGGTGCTATCCACTAGCATGTCGATATGCGGTGGGGAAATCGTCTTTTGGACTTGCTTTGTTCGGATCCGGTGGTCAACACACATTCGACCTTTCCATCTTTCTTGGAGCAGTACTATGTTGGCTAGCCATTGAGGATATTCGAGTGGAGGAAACCGGTCGGTGCTTTTGAACTTCCTTTTTATTTTATCGACCATTTGGGTGAACTCTCCTCGACTTTTGCTAAGCGCGACACTCTGGTTTTAACGGTGATGCTCCAGATCTTTGGTATCTAACCTGGCATGTCTGGTAGGACAAGCGAACACATCAACATATTCTTTGAGAAGATTTATCAGTTTGCTTTTGACACTGTTGTTGAGTGAAGCTCCGATATTTACTTCTTTTCTATCTTCCTCAGAACCCAAATTGATCGCTTCTAGAGGTTCTTTATGAAATTTGAATGATCCTTTCCTCGTGCCTTAGCAGTCGGGAAATTTCATCTGGGATCTCCTCTTCAACTTCTTCCTCGGCGACTTCACAGGGAATTTCAAAGTTGGGAAAGATCATAGCGTTATTGCTTTCAATGGATTTGTCCATACATTGTCTGCATATTTGATTTATGTTTGATTAATTAACTCTTTGTCATCATTTTTTTGAAGAAAGTTAAGGTGAAAGTGTATGCAGATTAATAATTTTTTTTGAAGGTTTTTATTTATTTATGTGTTTTTTAGGATTATCATTTCCAAGAAAGGGTAAAATGAAAATAAACACACAGTGTGGAAACAAAACAACGCGTTTTATTTATAATTTACACTATGAAACAGAGCCCTAAAACACAAACTCATTCGCCTTGGGCAAGACGAAGAGAAATTATTTAAAAGCTAAAACCCTATAAAACATCTCTACACTTTGGGCGAAGTGAGAGTTCAAAACAAAAGCAAAGATAAACTACTTAGAGCTATGAACATTAGTCCGAACTTCAGCGGGTTTCGATAATGGCGAACTCCTTGGAAGTCGGTACTCGAGTAATTTTCCGCTTGGTTTAACCCTTGAGTAGACTTTGGTTCTTTGGTGAGCAAGCTTTGAAGACTACGGGCGATGGCCCTTGCCTTTTGTCTTTGCTAAAGCGATCTTCTTGATTAACGGATCGGGAAGTATGAGATGTAGCATTTGTACTTCTGCTGATCTTTGTGTTGAATACTGGGGATGTACCTTCCAGTCTTCTGAGTGAAGAGACTCGTTGTCAGCGACACTTTCTAGATCGTATCCCGAGTCGCACTCTTGATCTTTAGTGATCATGTTGATGTAGTGGTAACCAGGATCTGGTTGATAAATTCACAGGTGTGTTGAGCGAGAGATCTTCATTGGGGATCTCGATTGGTGATTAGGCGAAGGCGAGTATTCCTCTTACTGTTTGAATAGGATAATCAAAGAATCACCCCATCACGTGGGCTGGATATCTTCGATCCGGATTTTCGAGCTTTACGGTGATGTATTTCACCATGTAGTCGAATTTGCCACTTGGTTCTCCCAGGTATCCCAAACTTGCGAGGACGGTGGATTTTCATGCCTTTGCGGGGACATGTCTTTGAATTGATCGGTTGGCGCATATGACTCCTCTTGAGACACATACTCGAGCTATTTAAATAAGTGCTCCATTCTTGATTCGGATGGATCGTCTTCATCCTCTTTGATGGTTACAACGCTAACCTCTTGGAACAGAGTTTAGGAAGCCCCTTCTTGAAAACTTCTTTGATTGGACGAAGTGTTTCATCCTTTGCTTGTCTTTGGAGAATACGGGTGTGAACCCGAGTCAACTTTGTTTCATTCTTGTGGGTTTGATAACTTGCCCCATCCTTTAGTATTGCCATCTTTCACCATTTGTGCGCTTCTTTATCGAAGAGATAGATGATCTGTTTTGTTGGTAGATTCATCTTCTAACGGTTTTACGGGAGATCGTCCCTTCAATGTCATTAGTGTGATAAAGAGCGGATAGATGACTTACAAGTAAAGCTTGTTCACCGATGGTCACCAACTTTCCATTTCTTGTGAATTTTAACCCGATGGAGGTAGAATTCTGCTCTGCATCGTGGATCCAAGGTCTTCCTAGTAGGCAATAGCATGGTACATCCATGACTTGGAAAGTAATTTGAAAAGTGTGCGGCCAATTGTCATCGGAGATCAACTTCCCAATAATGACTTTCTTGATCCATCAGCTCTTACTATTATATCATTGAACTTCATTGGCGTCCTTTGTAAGCTAAGCGGCGAGTGTCGTCTTGACATTACGTTCAAAGATGAACATGTATCTACCAATACATTGGACGAGAATCGGTGACAAATCATTGAGATGTGGAGGCCAAGTTGTGATCTTTCCTTCTTACGGAAGTTCCTCGTCCTTTGAAGCTTAGATTATTGCAATTGTTATGTTGGAGCGATCCTCAAAGTGCAGTCACATCGTGATCCACATCGCTGGTCTAGTACTCTCATCAAAGCTTCTCGGTGAGCTTGGAGTTGAGGAGTAGAGACAATATTGAAATTTTGGAAGAGTCGCATCGGTGATCCACGACTCGGTATTCGCTCTTTTGATTAACTTGTATCTCGTCAAAATCTGCGTTGGCGTTGGCTCTATCGGAAGAACCAACATTCGTGCTTGGATTAACAATTGGAATCGTTGCGAGTTCTCGGAAGATATATTAGCTGGATTTTGTCGGACAACGAGGCGTGGCGGTCTTGGTGGCAATGGGTGTGCACTCGTCCACTTCGTGTTACTCGTCCTATTACATTATATTGACATTATTTGGAAGAGTAGGCATGGGTTTCTCCTTCCATCCTCTATCAAGGTTGCATTGTATTGGTAAGGAATTGCTTTGGTATGGAGCGAACGGTAGGCAAATTACCAAAGGAGACTACGAGGTCTTGGGCTGTTGCATTCAATCTCCACATGCTTGGGTATATTGAAACAAGGGATGATGACGTTTACTTGAGGGTTTCGAGTTGATATCGAGACTAAAAGCTCATGCGGAAAATGCCCTCGTATTTACGTCATGATCATCTCTTTACGTAAACTTATAGATCACCGATGTCTAACAAATCTTGGATATCTGCTCTTATGGTGGAACATCCTTGAATATTCGGGGCGAGATCGGCTGCGTAATCATGCTTAGTGAAGGTGCTCATGGTGCTGTATGCTTCATGAAGATGCCAAGTTTCCTTTGATCGGGTTTACGTGCAACGAGATACACATCGTATTTCTCGATATCAAACTTCTTGAGTGTCCTTGTGTTGGGAAGCGGATTGGCTTGCACATTCGGACTTGTATTTACGAAGGAAAGAAGATTAGATCTCACTAATCTACGTTACGCCTTTAATGCTATACAATGCTCGGTCATGGCCGGTGCCCTTGGTGAAAAGGGCAAGATCGTCATTTTGTACCACCATGGTAATTTCTCGAACGGAGGTGGTGACCTTATGCATGTCAGATTCTTTTTATTAGCGCGGGGTAAAGTTCGTGTCGTCATTGGGATCGGGTCGAATGCGTAACCCGAGGCGTCTGGTTTTGATTCTTTGAGCTAGACGGTCGTTGAGTTTGTTGATTTTGTTGAATTTGTTGGAATTGCGAGCAATTCCTATGTTTAGTTGTGTTGACGGTGGGTACTATGGCTACCATCGTTGTTGAATGACATTCTTACGGTTTCCCTCGGGATACCATTCCTATGTCATGCTCTTTTTCCTTGGAAAAGCGGTTCCAACCTTCTTTGTTCCACTAGAAGATCCTGCTTCCTTGGTCGGCGTCGATTCGAACCCCTCTTCTAATCGCATTCCATGCTCACCATCTCGGTGAAATCTCGGGCGCTAGCGATCATTCGCTCATAGTAGAATGAGCCTAGAGTATTCAAGAATACCTTAGTCTCTTCTCTTCCAATGGTGGGTTGACTTGGGCAGCAATTTCCCTCATCTTTGTGCATATTCCTTGAATGTCTCCCTTTCTTTACGAGACATGGGGAGTTGATCCCTATCAGAGCCATATCCAAGTTAAACTTGTATTCTTTGGACAAAGGCTTCACCTAAGTCGTTGAATGTTTGGATATTCGTCTTTGTCTAAACCCATGTACCACTTGATGCGGCCGGTGAGACTATCTTGGAAGTAATGGATTAGCTGATGATCCTCATTGTATGTAGACATTTTCGGCATACATCGTAAGATGACTTTGCGGACAGGAGTTTCCTTTGTACTTTTCAAAGTCGGGGACTTTGAATTTCTGGTATTCTTCGAGGAACTAAGCAAAGATCACGGGCATTTTTCCCAAACAATTCTTTCCTCGAATTGTTTTTATCTCGTTGCATTTTGAGGAGTTGTTCTGGAGATTTTCCATTGAACCGCGTGGATTTGAGTTCTTGCACGGAGTATGATGAACTTCTTCGTCTAAGGTAGTGTGTCTAAGGAGTTCGTCATGATCGGTTGAGGCATTGTTACTTGTGGAAGAGTTACTCCATGTTGCGGAGTAGAGTTTTCTTTGCAAAGTAGGTATTTCAAGCGAGGTTGTTTGAGAAGTCGGTTGGCGAATTCGATGCCAAAGTTAAAGGCATGCCCATGGATAGCCCGGCATCTTGAAGAGTGAGCTACTAGGCAGTTAAAGCTGGAGTAGTAGTCTTCGAGATCATTGATTTTGACTACTCGATCTTGTTGACTTTACTGCGGCAAATGAGTTGACCAAAGATGTGAGTCTCTCCACTTCTTCTTGCAATGTTGTTGTTACCGTGCTCAACGTTCTCTTGCTCACATCCTTCCATTACTTTTCTTCTTTCGATCTTGTATCGTATGTTCGAGTCGGTGTGGGCGGTCGAGAAACTCTAAGGCCGCGACGACAGCGATCTTTTCCTATCAATCTGCAAGTTGTTCAAGTTCAAGTATGAAGCTTTGTGTCGGACTCTAGACAATAGACTTAAATGCAAAGTATGATGCATGAATATGATTGTAAAGAAAAGAAATTTCAAAGAATTTAATGCTAAAAGAGATATTTACGGCAAATATTTGGATGGAAACAACACACATTTATTGATTAAATGGAGAAGATTACAACAATTGTTTTTGTTGGAGCATTGCTCACACGAATGATAAAATAAATGATAAAATTACAAACTAAATTGAACTAATTAAACGTCTTCGTCGGATGAAGATCCAAAGGCTTGATGCGACTTGACGAGTTTCCTTTCCATAGCTAGCTTTTAGTTCTTTCTCGGCTTTTAGCTTGCTAATGACTCTCTTCCACTCGTTGGGAGCGGGATCGTGGTTGTCATTTCCTCAAGCTTTCTTTTCTTTCTTTGGCGTATCTTTGGATTGCGTCATCCTTACAGCGAATCTTCTCATCTTTCTCCATGAGCCATTCATCACGGAAGTAAAGCGTCTTTTCATGATCTTTGACTTGCTTATTGAGTTTTCGTTCTCAAGATTAGTCTTAAGAATTTGTTTTCCAAAGCTTCTTTCTCAAACCTTATTTTGGTCAAGGCTTCTTGGTATTCTCCACGGCTTCAGCGGGAAAATTTGTTGATTTGGAAATGATTGAGAACATGGGATCCTCATAAGCGTAAGGCATTGAAATTCCTCGCTCTTTTCTTTACCAAAGTGTAGGTTTCCATGGCTACACAATTCTTTGCCTTCCTTTTCTTTCCTTCGGATGTGATGCCAAGCTTTGATCATTTTGGCCTTGATCCACAGGAATCCTCTCCTTCATGATAGAAGTAACTTTCTGGTGAAACAAGAGGTTTACTAGAGTTTGCGTATCCGAGTTGACGTCTTGCCAGAAAGGGTTGTAGTTGATTCCTCCTTCGTACCAATGAGAGGCGTTGGCAAATTCTCCACTCTCAATGATTTCCATCTCATTATGCCAAGGTATACCAATGGATATAAATCGTTTGTAAGAGACATGAGTCTTCTTGACCAATGCCACTCGTCTTTGTTTTCGAAGATAGGAGATTTAGGCAAGTGTGAGGTAATCCATTTGAAAAGCGGTACACAACACACGATAATTCCGTCTCCTTGACGATTCATGTGATGAATAGAGGCGTCGTGTCACCAAGTAGAGTGGGAGCAGGATTTCCAATCGAGAAAGATCCTTATAGCGTTGATATCAACGAAATTTGGGACGTTGGGAAACAACACCAATCCATAGAGGAGTAAAGCTAAAATAGCTTCAAAGGCTACCATACTACTGAGAGAATTTAAGAGCCTTCTCCATTAGGAACTTTGAAGTCGATCCTAAGAGTTTTCCTCGGTAGTTAGATTTTTGTCTATCTCGATTTCTTTAAGTGAGTCATCGTTGCAATGATGGTGACTTGGGAATGGCTTCAAACCATTGAAAGGCACTTTAAATCTTGAGATACCTAGGATATGCATACTCTTCCAAAGTAGGCATCAATTGATAATCGGGGAAAGTGAAGCGATATTCGGATCGTAAAGCGAGCGAAAGTTTTGAGAAGTCCTTCATCAACGTTAGCGTTCGGAAGAGTTAAAAGAGTTCCATAGCGTTTTACGAAATCGAGGGATCTTCTACCAAGGATGCTAACTCTTTTAACTTTCCTCGTCGAATTCTAAAGCTGTTTCTTTTGGTGAATCTTCCTCGGCGTCCATCACTCTAACCTAAAATATTTTACAAAGAAAAATCTCTAAATTCTTTGGAAATGGGAAGAGAAATGAAGTTGTTTTTTGTTTTGAATGAATGAATGAATGCATGAATCGGCAAACATGGTTAGTAGTTATACACACGCAAGCGTTGAAGTCACGAGCATGAAGCCAGCGATAAGAATCAACGTGGTTAAGTTCTAAGGGCTTATTTATCGTGAAAGCGGGTTCTCTTGATATCTGGCTCAACACTCCTCTTTGACATATTATCGGTTTGTTGAATACTCGATGGTCCAATAATATTTTTCAAGAGAAACTACTTTGATCGTAGTCTCGCATGACAATTACTCTAGGCTTACACCGAATAATCTGCACTACATCCTAATGGCGGGATGGGTTATGTGTTCTCTGACCCACTCGACTTCTCGAGTTTCCTCGAAGCACGGCGTCGCAAATACTTGCTAAACACAATACCCCAAGACAACCTCCACTAAGCGGGAGATATTAACCGTAAGCATTGAACTTCTCACGTATTAATACCTCCACCTAGATCTTAAAATGTTTCTTAAATCTGGGTTAGGATTTCTTTCCATCAGATGAAATCGCGAAAACACACAATAAAGAAAAACAGATATATGCAAAACATAAAAGCTTATCCCCTTTCTTTTCTTTTTGAAAACAAAAAAGCTTGGTGCTCTCGAGCAGAGTAACGCGTTTTCTTTCTTGAAAAATCAAAATTTCAGCGTACTCCCAGTGATCGCCATTTTTCCTGTTCGCGTTAAAAGGTGACGCGCTAGAGGATGCAAACGTGAGTTCGGATTTTCTGGCTCGAAACGATTTACTCTTTTGATTTGTTTATAAAGATGTCGCGAGCATCAAGCTTTATTATTTTCAACACAAGAAAGATGATTTAATGATTATGAAAAGGGGAAAGTGAAATACCCTCGATTGATATTGGTATGCGTAACGACTAAGCGCAAACTAGGCAACGCATTGGGAGATACGAGTAAGGGGATTGTTATATAAAGGGAATAGATGGAGCACCCTAAATATATATAGTTATCTATAGCTTTATATATGAATATATTTGATATGTTTGTGTGTTTTAATTGCTATTTCTATGATTGGGAAAGTTTCTCCTTTGGGATTTTTAAGAATGATAGATTATGTGGATTCTAGGTTTTGTTATTATTGTGCTCACAAAGATCATGGATCTTGCATACATATCCCTAGTGGGAATCGGAGCATTTGTAGCTCGGATCTACAGGGATCTATGGTTTGTTTGGTCTGAGGGAGAAAGAAATTTGCTCGGCAAGGATGAGACCTTGTGCCTACGTATTCTCAAAAGGATGTTGAGAAAGTCAGAGCAATCGTAGTTCCCACTTATGCTAGTGGAAAGCAACGGGATGTTAGTAAGAGACAGACAAATGTCATCTTAATGAAAAAATGTATCTAATCTATTTATTCACATACATTTTGAAAAGTTTGACTGATTAAAATCTTTCATCGTAAGTATCAGGTGATTTGCTTCAGTGTACAAGCGTTACCACTTACATGTTTAAGAAAGATGTTTGAAAAAAGATGATTGAATCTTTTAACTGTAAGTATTGGGCGTTTTGCTTGAGTGTACAAGCGTTACCACTTACAATTAAGAGATGATTTTGTTAGAAAACAGTTTGAAAAGAGTTTTGAAAAGTTTTTGACTGTATGTGATGTGATAGATGAGATACTTCTTCCATAGAGATGATAGATGTCTAAATCTCAAGGAGAAATTGATTGGATTAAAGGGATGCTTTTAAGAAGCCCATGGGTCCTTGTATTGTTAGCCCAAGAGGAGGCATTCCGAGGGTCATCGAGGGTCATCGAGGGTCCTTGTATGAAGCTCAAGAGGAAGCTATAGGGTATGGTTGGCTTTGTGTTAAAAGGGATTTCACCGAGAAACCATCCTTTTGGAATTAAGAGCAATTTCACCGGGAAATTTTACTCTGGGGATTTTGAAAGTGATTTCACCGGGAAACCATCCTTTCAGGGTTCTATCTTAGCGTGGGTGATTCTTTGTATTGGAAGCCCAATAGGAGGCTGTTAAGAGATTTCCTGTCTCTTTCATTGTATGATGCCCAAGAGAAGGCTAAACTCAATGAGGAGTTCTTTTGAGCGAAGCCCAAGAGGAGGCGACTCAGGAGTGTGTCTTATATGAAGCCTAAGCGGAGGCTAAACTCGGATGAATGAGTTTTCTTATATGAAGCCTAAGAGGAGGCTAAACTCTATGGGAGAGTTATCTTGTATGAAGCCCAAGCGGAGGCTAAATTCATCTTGGAGATGAATTATCTTGTATAAAGCCAGCGGAGGCTACAAGTGGGGAACCTATTGGTTAGACTAATTGTTATGTTATAATTAGACAGTTGTATAAACAAGTGTGTGTGTGTGTGATATGTATTCACAAGAGTTTATGAAGGAAATATAAACAATGCATGATGTTTATTTACAGAAGTTTATGAAATATAAACAAGTGTACGTAAACGAGCGTTTAAAGCAGCGTAACTTGATTATTTACAAGTTTGAACTATGTACAAGGAAATGAATATGTACACGAACGAGTATTTATGTACAGAGAAAGATGGATGTACATAGGAGGGTTGGGACTTACACCATAAGGGAGGCCCATTGGTTTGAAAGCAGTTTCACAGGGAATAATGCTCCTTTCAATACCAATGGTATTCAGTGTATATACAGACGAAACAGAAACGAATGATCGAAGTTTATCTGTAAAAGGTATATGTATTATGTACAGATGAAAGTTTTGTATGAAAAGAATTTGATATGTACAAGTAAAAGGTGTATGTACATAAAGAATGTTGGTTTGTGTATACACAAGTGAAGTGAAAAACAAACGATCGAAGTTTGTCTGTACTTGAGTATAGAAAGTATTTGTGTTATGTACAGATAAAAATTTGTATGTATTTGAAGAGATTTTGATATGTACAAATAAATATTATGTACATAAAAGAATGTTATGGGACTTACACCGTGAGGGAGGCCCATTGGTTTGAAAGCAGTTTCACAGGGAATAATGCTCCTTTCAAAACCAATGGTAATCAGTGTATAAACAAACGAATGAAAACAAACGAAAGAAATTTGTTTATGTTTGAATATTGACAATGATGATTTGAGTATGTACAAGTAAAATTAAATATGTACAAAAAGGATTGGGACTTACACCATAAGGGTCGCCCATTATCGATTGAGAAATTCGAGAGAAAACGAATTTGATTTTATCGTTTAAATCGGATCGATCGTGGTAAAAAGATGTAAATTTGATGAAAAAAGTTTTTTGAAAAGTGATTTGAAAATGTTTTGAAATGTGAGGTTCATTTATGAAAAGTTTTGAAAAAAATCGGAAGTCGAAAACTTGAAAATTTCACCTTAAAAGGAGGTTTGAAAAAGTGTTCAGAACATCATTTTCGGCTCGATTAAAATATGATCAGATGAAAGTTTTTTCTGAAAAATTTTTGCACTATCATAAAATAGATGTATTTATTGACAAGTGTCCAAAAAATCACCTTAAAATAAGGAGTTTTGATTGGTCAAAAAAATTGTGAAAGTTTTATGAAAAAACATGAAAAAATTGGAAAAGTATGAAAAAGAATGGTCCTAATGGGAGTTGAACCCATGACCAAAGGGATGACCACGTGTCAGAAAGGACTAAAGGCAAGCAAGCTACCACTGGGACAAACGCACCTTGGTGTTTAGTGGACTAGAACACGTGTAAACAAAGCATTGGAAATTTTGAAAATTTAAAAATGAAGAACACGCGCGCAAGCTATGTTCTTCGTTTTGATCTTCAGATTCCATGATCCAAGCTACCATCTTCGTTTCTCAATGAAAATTAATGATGTAAAAATGAAACTTGCTCGGTTTTTCATCACGAACACGATGGTACTTGTTAATTGTATTTATTTTAAGTCTAACTCAATTGGATTTCTGGAAAATGCTAAGAACACTAAAACTGAATTTTCAAATTAAATGATGTATGATTGATGATTCTTTGATTTTATTGAGGGTTATTGATCGTTATGAATGCAGAAACAAAACGGTCATGAGCTTTTTCGTTTTAGTTCAAAGAAAATGGATATCCAAGTTTGTGTTCTAACCTGTTCAAGTGAGAATCAAAGAAGGTCTTAGAGCGTTTCCAGAACTTGTTTCTTGATCATTTGAGCATCATCGGCATGTATGGAAGCTGTATGAATGGGCTGCACTCTTTGAATCGAGCTGGAACTCTCAAGTCAAGTCCACCTGCATAGACACAAAATTGAACTTCGAATCCTGGGTTAAGAGTGTTACAGTTCAAGATTAATGGTTTGCCTCATGTCCATGGAGTATAGTGATGATGTTTGAGTGATTAGAACACAGTTTGATCAAGCCTAGCTTCAAATTCGATTCATAAGGCAGTTTGGAAAGTTTGAGAAAATGGAAAGTGATTTCTGGTTTTAACTTGTTCTTGTGTTGATTTTAATGTTCAAACAAGTTTCAAATGGATATCAAAGCATGTTAGACACCAAAGTTTATCATGGTTTTCCTCAAATTTCAAAAATGCAACGTTTGGCAACTTTGCACTATATTGCTTGATTTTCAAGAAAGAAGAGTGAAAGCATAAACTTGCATTGCTTTGGTGTAGTTTTGGACTTGAATTGTGATCTATTTATAGGCCAAAAGATTCTGAAATGTTAGGCAAGAGGTACAAACTTTTGGTGATTCAAAGATAACTTAGAGGGCAAGAATGGTATTTCAAAAGCAAAAGGAAGTTTCCTTTTTTACCATGTGCTCATTTTTACAATTTTGATCCAATCCTCTCAATTATTACCTCTAGATGATATTTATCAGCTCAATGATCCATTTGGCATGGTTGGAAAGCTTCTAGATGAAGAAAACACAAAAATGACCTATAATTGAAGTTTTGGATTTTGGAAAATCAAGTTCATGAAGCCTTATGTTTCAATTTCAAAAGTATATCTAGACTCCATGGATTTGAGAGTTCTTGGACATTTTGGAAAGCTTGTTTCACAAGCTACAACTTTCATGTTTTGAGTTTTTTCCAATTCAAATTGGAACTATGTGAAACAATGGCATGAAGTTTGGAAAAAATAAGAAATTTCAACACTTAGAAATTTTTCTAAGTGTTAGAACTTTTGACTTTTTGTTGACTTTTTCAAAATCTTTGATTTTTTATGATCATGATGGATCATTTGAAGTATTTTGATGATTGAAAAAGTTTTGTTTTGAAAATTTTGACCAAAAGTCAAAGTTTGACTTTTCTGTGCAGATGAATTTTCATCAGATGTTTCAGAAATTGACTGATGAAGTCTGTGAACTTCTGTGATGCTTTGAATCCAGAAATTAGGTCAAGATGTTGTATCTAAGATATAATTACCAATCTCTATCCAAAAAAGTCATTTCTTGCTCAAAAAGTCAGAGAAAACTCATGCCCGATCAAAACCCTAATTGGTCGATCCTTGATTGATCTGTGAGAGAAATGGATATGTGATGATCAGAGGTTGATATTTTGATCAAGATAGATCAAATGAGGTGAGAAAAACTCAAACCCTAATTGATTTCCTCTTGAATCATATGAAAATTTGACGAAACCCTAATTTTAACCTGTGAAATCCACACCGATTAATCTTTATCGAAATTAGTTATGCAAATGATGCAAATGTAAAGTGGTATATTAGGTCAAAATTTGGGGTATGACAGTAGGATCTAACAAAAAGATGTAAATTTGTGGTTTATCTCTTCTCCTCTCTATGTATTTCTCTATTTTTTGGGTTGTATGTATATTTACTCTGAACACATGTATATTTGTCGCCCTTGGCGTTGTATAAAGTTTGCTTTATGAATCTGTGTTGGTGATTGTCTTAGGTTTTTACTCTGTGTTAAGGATTTGAGCTTTGCTACACATAGACTGCTTATATTCTTACCTAGGATGATTATCTATTTGTTTCTGAATGTTAGAAATGGGTTTAGAGCTGACATTTACTTAGAGTATCTGATCTTAATGCCTCTGTGTTGGTTGTTTCGAGCTAGATATAGTCGTTACGAGCGACGCGATTGAATTTTTATTGTTGAGGTATGTAAGACATGGATATCGAGGTGATGTGGTAGAATTCTCAATTTGGGTTAGAAAGAGCTTAGATTGTGAGAGGTATATGATAACACGGATGAGTATCGTAGGCTGAGTTTGACATGGACGGTAGATTTGAGTCTGTGACGGGTAGTATGCATTCGTTCCAAACAAGTTGTCTATCCTTTATACTTTTTGTTCATTTACTTTTTGTCTTTTATTTTCAACTCATTTAATCCAAAACTTATTAACGATAGAATTGTCGAACGACGAATCAATAACCAATCTCTGTGGACACGATACAATATAACCTAACCGGTATATATCACCTGGTAAAAATAAATACCTCACTTTTTGCTTGCCGCTAATACTGCATCAACACGATATGGATGGTAAAACATCAGACGAAGCATGCGTGGATGATAGTACATCACAATATGGATAAAGATGCATCGTATAAGAAAATGTGGATGGTAAAACATCAGACAAAGCATATATAGATGACAATACATCAGACATGGATGACGATACATTGTATATGAAAAATGAAGCATGGTGAAACATGTATGCAAGCGGTACGGGAAAGAAGTAAAGAGAGCGGCAATGGTACCTAACGGAGAAGGTCTGTTGCCTCTTCACTGTGCATATAAAATAAGAATATACCGCTGAGAGGGTCTTTGAACTCCCTCGATGATGAGTATCCCTTTTGGTCTTATCTCGATCTCCCAATAATCAAGCATTCATGTTGTATCAACAATCGATCCCAAATCCTTGGCAATAATATCAACGAAATGATGAGTATCGTGGCAATAATTAAATGATGATTAAAGCATGCGAAGAAATAAAATCTTGAGCTACAAAGAAATGAAATTCTAGACTATTTCGGTCCATATGAGATGGGGAAAGAGAATTTACAATTAGAGATGTATAGAATCGACGATACGATCTAAAGTCTTGATAGACAAATACAAACCAATCAAAATAATTAAATAACTAATTAAATTGAATCAACTTATTTTTTTTAAAAATTAATCAACAAAATAATTAATTATATTAAATATTATTTTTCAATCTAATTAACATTTAAGACAAAATATATTTATAATATTCACATTTGATAAAAACAAATATATTTACAATTCCAATTAAAATGAAATAATTAATAATAAAATAGATTTTAAAAAATAGAAATTGGCCTAAATTGAGTAATTCTGGGGGGGTGAATTAGCAATTCGCCTAGGTCCATGAACAAAAGGTCCAAGTTAGGATACAGCATAACCTAGTGAGGTGCACTTCAGATGGTCTTTAGTGGGGAGCTTTTCTGGAGCGTCTGATCACACTGATGATGATCTGAAAGTGATCTGATGGTGATGATGATGGCCTGATGTCAATCAGACGGTTTAGAGAATGAGGGTCCATGGCATGGTCAAAGAAGTACCTACACAAGATCACAGGATACCCACAACGGCGGTGACAAATGTCACCGCCAGATTAGTTTCTCTAATCACCCTTTTAATTACAAAACTTAAAAATTAACCAAAACTTATTCAAAAAAACAGAAGTTCATTAAAATCCTTTCTCTCTCGTTGCTCTTCTCTCAATGGTTCCTCGCCTAAAATCGTCTACAACGCCGGTGGGCAGCGACCCGCGGCGGACTCCACAACTGTGACGGCCGAAATAGCTCTGATCATCATTTTTTACACCGTTAGCTTCGTGGTCGGAAAAATAGAAAGTGTATTATTTTTACCGATATAGTAATATGGGATTTACCCCAAGTATCGATATCGAGGATTGCGTAAGAAATACTGAGTTAGATGATTTATTCAATTGAACAAAAACAATAGTTATAAGATTGGTGGGAATAAATCCTTGCAGAAAGTAAATTTGCATAAGATAAAAATTAACTTTTTGTTTGATTAAAGTATGTGACGGTGAGTGTATAATTTGTCATGTAATAACCTTCACTCTTTGATTTATTCAACAAGTTCATCATCCTCAATTACCGATTCTCAAAATTATTTTATCCTAATTCCTTAGTGACAAAACCTTTAACCTTCTTTCCTAATTTTAATTTCCATTTAAATTAGTAGAGAGGTTAAGCATGCAATTACCAAGAACTATTCTGGTTATCATAGAATTACCCTAGTCCTAGGTGAAATCCTTAATAATATCATTATTTAGAAAACCTTAACACGATCGTCCGGCTCTACTGTGTTAAAATAGTGAAATCCTATGGTCCCATAGGGTCAAACTATGAATTAATCTAAATAATCAAATTGATGCATAACGAACTAAAATATTGACTAAAACAGAGAGATCAGTATTCTTAACATAACAAATTAGGGACACCCCCTAGCATTGGGGGGCTTAGCCTCTCATAGAATTCAAAAGTAGCATAATCAAAATATTAGATAAAGACATTACAATAGATTAGGTCTTCGATCTTCAATTGCTCTCGCGTATGAAGAGTTCTCTGTTCCCAAAACTATTGAATCTTTGCTCTTCTATCGTGAATTATTCTCTCCGGTCGCAAAAAGTCCTCTTCTCCTTCTCAAAATAAGGTTTATATAGTGTTAGGTCATTCCTAAGCAATACCAAATGTCCAAACCCCCCTTAATGACCCAAAAAACTATAAAACAACAAAAATTATAATTCTCAGCGTCATGGCTGACACGGGCTGCGTCTGATGACACGGGCACCCGTGTCTACCTCTATTTACGCGTATTTTTTCCCAGGCTTCTTGACACGATTGTGTCAGCTGACATGGGAACCCGTGTCAGCCTCTACTTCTTCTCCCAAACTGCCTTTGTGTGCCATTTCTGACACAGGCCGTGTCCCGTGACATGGGTGACCGTGTCAGGACCTATGTAGCCTCACATATCCTGACTTTTGCACTTCTTTTTCCCCGATTTGTCCTGTTTTATTCTTCTGACCCTGAAAACACTCAAACACACAACCAAAGCATAAAATTCGGTAAAATGGCATATAACACTAAACAAATAAAAGAAACGATAACAGAGTTCAATGCTAAATATATGTGTAAAAACCACCTATCACTTCGTCTCTTGGTTCTCGTAGCTAATCTGGTAATCTTTTTTTTAGATGGAGCCTGGATTAGCGTAGATCTTGAAAGAAACTTTCGAAAAACTTAACCTCTGATCCGACTTATGGTGCTTGCAGTCGCGTCGATGTGTTCTTCTTTGAGATTTCGGGTGAGATTGCTCTGAACAGCTCTTTTCCTCTTCGTCTTTTTTCTGAATTCTGAAGGGTTGTATAGTTAGGAAAATGATGAGGATAACTTAGGGTTTCAGTTTCTTGCTTGATGGTTCTCTCTGTGTTTGAGTTTGTGAACGATGGTTCTTTTGTTTTCTGTGAATCGATGGCTCTTTTTTTCTATTTACTGTGAACAATGATGTTTTTGTTTGAAAACTGAAGGGTGTGCTAAGGGAAAATGATGAGAAATTCTGGGTTTGTTGGTTGCTTGTTATGGTTAGGGTTTGTGAATGAACAATGACCCTCTTTTTTAGTGCCAATGATTGCCTTTTATAATTGAGATGCTTGGATTTATGTGTCTATTTTCTAATTTCTGACAAAAACAGGCTTTGTGTGAACTTTTGCTTTGGGCTTAAGTTGTAATTGCTTGTTATTTTTCTGATTTCTCTTGTTGGGCTTGGAAAATGTGATTCCTCATTTTGTATGTAGTGATGCTTTGTTGTTTGTACCTGTTGTAAGTTTCTTAACCATGATGCAATGTTGACTTGTAAGTTGTCCTTCTTTGTACCTCCCTTTGTGAACCAAAAAAAGTACTTTTGTGATTTGCAATAGGTTTAGGCCCATAACTTGAAAATGCAATTCTGAATTTGTTGTGAAACGACTTGTATGAAGCCTTGAAATGGATTTGTACATGATAGATAACCACCCTCAATTTTTTGATTCCTTCAAACAAACCCTAATGATGAACTCACAAAATACTTGTTTGAAATTCTTTTTTTTCTGAAATTTTGCTATTGTGCACCCTCTCTTTTGTGAACCAACAATAAACTGTTGTTGTGATTTGCAATCGAGAAAAATAGGCCTATGATTGATATACTTGAATCTGATTTTTGTATGCAAAACAATGAGGCCTTGGCAGCTTGGTTATCGTGATTGAAAAACCATTAAAACCTGATTCCTTTACACAAACTCTAATGATGATCTTGAACATAATTTTCTTTTGGAAATCTTTGTTAAGTTTCAAGCTTTTGACAGTTTGTGCTAACCATTCTTTTCCTTTGATTTTCATGTAATGATGGTTAGGATGGCAAGACAAGAAGAAGATGAATTTGTGGCCTAGCATGAAGTTTGCAGAAGGAGGCTTTGAGAAGAACCTTTGAAGAAATGAAGAATAGAACTGTAAGTGTTTTTATGTTGGCATTAATTTTTGGTAAAACTAGGTTATGACAATGTCTTGGTAAATGTCATGACATTCAGAGTTGAAGATAAATCCTACATGAGAAGGATGTTTAAGTCAACTCGCTGGAAGCAAATCTTGTCTTTGGAATTCGAGAAGATTGGTGATGTCATAACCGATGTTATGACATTACGTGTGACATTCTCTGCAGAATCTTTTTCCGAGAGTTTTCGGGAAGTTTGTTGAGCTGTTTTATTATTGTTATATGTTATTAGATTACATGCTCACGTGGCTAAATTGGTTAATCTTAGTTAAACCTAAATTGGTTGTTAAAAATACCAAGTCTTTAGGATTAATTAAGTGAACCCTAGCTATTATTATGGAAGCCAAAAAACTGAAGTTTCAGGACTGCTACTATAATAGGAAAAGAACCCTTAAAGTATTGAAGATTTAGCAGTTGTATTTTGTAATTTAGTTACTCTTGTGGGCCAAACAATTATCAATTGATAAGTGCTTTGGACTAGGATTTGGTTGTAAGGGTAGTTTATCACTCAAAGCTTTGAAGCACGAGTGTTGTGTCTCTTGATTAAAGCTTTGAAGCAAGATCAAGTTTGTTTATTGAAGAGTATCTTCACAATTCAATTATTCAATAGGTTGATATCTTTGTTGTGATTGAGGGGAGTGAGTAGGAACTCGTGTCTAAGTAGGACTTAGATTGAAGTTGCATTGGTAGGTTTTAAGTGAAGGAGATAAGCGGTTGGTTTATTCACAATTAATTCTACTAATAGTGAATTTCCTCCACGGCTTGGTAGCCCCGGATGTAGGTGTAGTTATACCACGGGTAAACAATTTATTGTGTTCTTTACTCTTTGAATTTCTGTGAATTGTTGAGTGTCGATACTATGTCATAACATTCTGTGACATCACGATCGCTGCCAGAATTTCAATTGGCATCGGGCGGCACCGCCTTATTTCGGGTGAGATCTAGAGATAATAGTTTCTGGCGTTATGGATAAGGAAGGAGGATTTAGAGGTAGACCACCCATACTGGATGGATCTAACTATGATTACTGGAAACCTCGTATGGTTGCCTTTTTGAGGTCCTGGATATTAAAGCTTGGAGGCGCGACAAAGGATGGAAACATCCTACCAAGCTTGAGAAAGATGGGACTACTAGTCTGAAATCTGAGGAAGAATGGAGCAAAGAAGAAGAAGAGCTAGCACTGGGCAACTCTAAAGCATTGAATGCCTTATTCAATGGAATTGACAGAAATATCTTCAAACTAGTACATCAATGTGAGCTGGCCAAGGATGCTTGGGACACTCTCAAGACTACTCATGAGGGGACATCCAAGGTGAAGATGTCAAGACTTCAGATGCTCACTACCAAATTTGAGAATTTGAAGATGAAGGAAGATGAGACCATTCATGAGTTTCACATGAATATCTTGGAGATTGCCAACACCTCGAGACCGGGAGAAAAGATGTCAGAAGAAAAGCTGGTGAGAAAAATTCTCAGATCCTTGCCTAAAAGGTTTGCAATGAAAGTGACTACTATAGAGGAAGCTCAGGATATCAGCACCTTGAAGGTTGAAGAACTTGTTGGATCTCTTCAGACATTTGAGATGGGAATCTGAAAATGTTGATGGGAAGAACAAGAGCATAGCCCTTGTATCCAATAATCAAGAGGAATGCAAGGAGGATGATGAAGAGAAGATATCCAAGCTATAGCTATGCTTGGAAGACAGTTCAACAAACTCATCAAGAGAATTGATCCAAAGTCAAGGTCCAATGTCAAGAACATTCCATCTGACATTAGAAGATCTTATGACTCCAGCAGAAGATCCAAGTCAGAAGAAAAGGGAAGTCAAAGCAGAGGAATCCAAAGGTCATGGTTGTGAAGGATATGGGCATATTAGATGAATGTCCTACCTTTCTAAAGAAACAAAAGAAAGGAATGGCTGTCACTTAGTCTGATGGTGACTCAGGAAGTGAATCTAAAGAAGAAGCAGCCAAACTTGTCACTGCTCTCTCTGGAGTGTCCAACTCTGATAATGACTCTAGTGATGAGGAAGTGACATTTGAAGAGCTAGGTGAAACCTACAAGAAGCTGTGTATCAAGAGTGGTGAAGTATGTCAGCAAAGTGAGAAACAGAAAAAGCTGATTGTGAAGTTGGAGGGAGAAGAAGGAAAACACGCTACTATAAGTCACCTCAACGGTGAAATTATAGTGTTGAACTCAAACTTGATCGATGTCTAAGTCTCAAAATGTTGACATCCGTGCGATAAGTTGGAGGAAATCCTTCACTTGGACAAAATGCGGAAATAAGCATGGCAGGATATGAAGTCGCAAAGAAACTCTGGTGACAAGAAGAAGAAAGAGACTGGCAAATCAATGTCAAAGCAGACGTCACAACATAAGGCGGAAATAGGTCCGCTCAGATATGTGGATGCAAAGAAATTTTTGATAACAAAAGAAGAAGACCTAATAAACCAATGTCAAAGCAGATGTCACAACATTGGGTTCAACATCAAGATCAAAGAAACATGAAGAAAAAGTTTCAAAGATGGAGATGTCATTATTGTGGGAGGTTTGGACACATAAAGCCTTTTGCTATAGACTACATGGATATAATCGGGTTCCTTATGTCAAGCCTAAGACCAACAAGGTACCATACACTCAACATGGAAGAAGAAGCTGCTTTGATAGCTCACTTCCCTTAGAGTTTACAAGGAAGACTGGTACTTTGACCGTGGATGTTCTAAGCATATGACTGGAATCAAGAACCTTCTGAATGATTTCAAACCTCATTCTACCAGTTTTGTTACTTTTGGGGATGGAGCCAAAGGAGAAATCAAAGGTGTTGGAAACTTAGACTGTTCTGGAGTTCCAAACCTAAATGGAGTGTTGCTGGTAAAAGGTCTGACTGCTAATCTCATAAGCATAAGTCAACTATGTGATATGGGATTCAAAGTCAACTTCACAAAGTCTGAATGCCTTGTAATCAATGAAAAACAAGAAGTGGTTATAAGAGGAGTCAGATCAAAGGACAACTGTTACATGTTAGGAGTCTGAGAACACCAACCTGTCTTCTGTGTGCTCTACAGACAAAGATGAAAAGGAGGTAAAATTGTGACACCAAAAACTTGGTCTGTGGTGAATGTCAAGTTGGAAAGCAAACCAGAATGTCACATCCGATGTCAAGACATCTGACCACCTCCAAGGTGCTGGAGCTGCTGCATATGGATTTGATGGGGCCTATGCAAGTTGAGAGTCTTGGTGGAAAAAGATATGCTTATGTTGTTGTGGATGATTTCTCCAAATTTACCTGGATAAACTTCATCAAGGAAAAATCTGATGTGTTTGATGTCTTTAAAGAATTATGCAAAAGACTTCAAAGAGAAAAGGAAGGTTGCATTGTCAGAATAAGAAGTGATCATAGAAAGGAATTTGAGAATAGTAAGTTTGATGAATTATGTTCCTCAGAAGGAATCAATCATGAGTTCTCTTCTCCTATAACTCCTCAACAAAATGGAGTTGTGGAAAGGAAGAATAGGACTATACAGGAATCTGCCAGAGCAATGATTCATGCTAAGAAACTTCCTATTCATTTTTGGGCTGAAGCAATGAATACAGCCTGCTATGTTCACAACAGGGTCACCTTAAGAAAGGGAACATCTTCCACCCTGTATGAAATATGGAAGGGAAGAAAACCTACTGTGAAATATTTCCATGTTTTTGGCAGCAAATGTTATATTCTGACAGATCGAGATCAAAGGAGAAAGATGGACTCTAAAATTGATGAAGGCATTTTTCTAGGATACTCTACAAACAGCAGAGCATATAGCGTATTCAACTCCAGGACTAAAGTTATGATGGAGTCTATTAATGTCATAGTTGATGATCACCATCAGGAAAACAATGTCCCATATGATGTTGAGACATTGTTTGAGACATCATCACAAGTGTCTGATAAGGATGAAGTGCCTGTTCCTACTTCTCCAAAGTCTGAACCAGAGGAAATTAACAAAGATCCCTCCATCAGAATTCAGAAAGATCATCCAAAGGAACTCATCATTGGTGATCCTAACTGTGGAGTCATTACAAGATCCAGAGAAGTTGTCTCAAACTCTTGTTTTGTGTCAAAGATTGAGCCAAAGAATGTCAAAGAGGCTCTAACTGATGAATACTAGATTGGAGCAATGCAAGATGAATTGAACCAATTCAAGCAACATGAAGTGTGGGAGTTAGTTCCTAGACCAGAAGGAACAAACATCATTGGCACAAAGTGGATCTACAAGAACAAGTCTGATGCAGAAGGGGTTGTCACCAGAAATAAAGCAAGACTTGTTGCTCAGGGATACACTCAAGTTGAAGGGATTGATTTTGATGAAACTTTTGCTCCTGTGGCTAGGCTGGAATCAATCAGACTATTACTAGGAGTTGCTTGTATTCTGAAATTCAAATTGTTTCAGATGGATGTGAAAAGTGCATTCCTAAGTGGCTACTTGAATGAGGAGGTATATGTAGAGCAGCCTAAAGGATTTGTGGATCCAAATTTTCCTGATCATGTCTACAAGTTGAGGAAAACCCTATATGGTCTGAAGCAAGCTCCTAGGGCTTGGTATGAAAGGCTGACCAAGTTCCTTACTGACAAAGGATATAGGAAAGGAGCCTTGGATAAAACCCTCTTTGTCAAGGATGAAGGAGGAAAGATAATGGTGGCTCAAATTTATGTTGATGACATAGTATTTGGAGAAATGTCAGACACAATGGTGAGACATGTTGCCAACCAAATGCAAGCTGAGTTTGAAATGAGCCTCATGGGAGAATTGACTTACTTTCTTGGACTGCAAGTCACACAGACGGAATACTCAATATTTCTTTCACAGAGCAAGTATGCAAGGAATATTTTCAAGAAATTTGGAATGGAGAATGCCAGCCATAAAAGGACTCCTGCTCCTACTCATTTAAAGTTGTCCAAAGACACAAGTGGAGAAAATGTTGATCAAAGCTTGTATAGAAGCATGATAGGAAGCTTGTATATGACAAAGACCTAACATTGCATTTGTTGTTGGGGTATGTGCAAAATACCAAGCTGAACCTAAAGTGAGTCACATCAATCAGGTGAAAAGAATTCTGAAGTATGTGAGTGGAACTTGCAATTATGGTATACTGTATTCTCATGGATGTGAACCAATTCTGTCTGGCTATTGTGATCTTGATTTGGTAGTCTTGATGATAGAAAAAGCACTTCGGAGGATGCTTCTTCTTGGAAACAATCTTGTTTCTTGGTTCACAAGAAACAAAGCGTGTCCTTGTCCACCGAGGAATACATAGCGGTAGCGCTTGTTCACGATGGTTTGGATGAAGCGATCTTGATCGAGTATAATGTCACACAGGATGTCATGACATTGTCCGTGACAACTCGAGTGCTATTAATATTTCAAAGAATCCTATACAACACAGTGGGACTAAGCACATTGACATTAGACATCACTTCATCGAGACCTTGTGGAGAGAAAGTGATTAAATTGGAGCATGTAGCCACTGAACTTCAACTGGCTGACATTTTTACTAAAGCTCTTGATGCTAGTCAGTTTGAGAATTTAAGGGGCAAGCTGGGTATTTGCCAATATGAGGAATTGTAACAATTAAGATTGCTCACAACAAGGAATGGAAGATACTTTTTATTTCATTTAATTCTAAGTGGAGTAATTAATTATTTTCTTCTTGTTTTTCAAAAGTCCAAGAATAGGAAGAGGTATATATATATTTCAGTTTCTTCTTTTGAAAGTCTCTCTTGCCATTTCATCAACAAAAAATCTCAAACTCTCTGTGATATTTTTCTTGCCGTCCTCAAGATGTCTCAACAAAACCTGTCATCGTCCTCCTCATCATCTCAAGACTCTGGCTCTTCATCTCCCACCATGTCTGAGATTAGGGAAAATGCTGAAGCCATGCAGGTTGAAGCACTGAAGGTTACCCCACTGCATGCAATGGCAACTGACCCTGAGAAGGTCAAGACACTTCGCACCAGGAATGCACGAAGGTCACAAGCATCTCCTTCTGGTAAGACCTCTAAACCATCTTCCTCTGTTCCTCCTGAAATAGCAAACAGAGAAGGTTCTAGGTATGTGCATGAAGCCATTGCTAGGATAGTAACCAGGATCTTGAATGAAAACCACTCTGTGCCTGGGGTTTCTGTCCCTCTAAACCAAAAATCTGCTAGCCCTAGTTTAGCAGCTGATCCAGATGTCACTGAGAATGTCAAGACATCTGATGATCAAGTCAAGAAAACCCCTGTGGATCCTGAAACTCCTGTTGATTCCCCTGTAAAGGATGCTGTTAATCCCTCTGTTAAAGTCCCTGAAGTTTGTGTTGATGATACCTCTAATGAGCCCCCTGTTGTTAATGAAGATGATATTTCTAATGGTATTCTTGAAGAATCCCCAGAAAAGTGTGTTTCTGTTAAGTCCCCTGTGAATCCTGCTGATTATATCTCTGATAGTATCCTAGAAGAAACTCCAGAGAAACCAATTGATGATAACCTGGAAAACTCTCCAGTTAAAGATTCTGAAAATACTGTGGAACCCCCTGTCATTGACTTAGAGAAAGAGTTCTCTGATAATGACCTCATTGCTAATGTCAATCCAAGCATTGCCAAGAGGATGATGAGAAGGAAAGGGAAACAGGCTGCCCCTCAGAGTCCTGTCAAAGAAAAGGTTGCTGAAGTTGTGTATAAGGCTGAAAAGGACAACAAGGCTGGACCCTCTACAAGGAAGAGTAGGGTGAAGACTGTTGGTGGTGGCTCTAGACCCAAGAGAACACCAATTGTGAAGAAGAGGAAGGTACCTGAACCTTCAGAGTCTGATCAAGACTCTGAGTTTGATGTTGAGGTGAATGTCTCAAACATTCATCCAAGGAAGAAGCCAACTCTTGGGAAACTGCCCAAAGTGCCTGAAGTGGCCATTGATAACATCTCCTTCCATCACCCTGAGAATGCTGGCAGATGGAAATATGTGTGCTTGAGAAGGATTGCTCTGGAAAGGGAGCTGAATAAGAGTGCCCTTGAGTGCAAGGAGGTTATTGATCTGATCAAAGAGGCTGGTTTAATGAAGACTGTTGTGAGGTTCTCAAACTGTTATAATGTGCTGGTGAAGGAGTTCATAGTGAACTTGTCAAGTGGTTGTGCTGATGGTAAGTCAGCTGATTTTAAGACTGTGTATGTAAGGGGGAGAAAAGTTAAGTTCTCTCCAAGTGTGATCAACAGATTCTTGGGGAGATCAGATGATGCTCACCCAGAGCTTGAGGAAACTGATAACCGAATCTGTAAACAATCACTGCTAAGCAAGTGAAGCATTGGCCTCTGAAGGGAAAACTCACAGCCAACAAACTGAGTGTCAAATTTGCCATCTTGCACAAAATAGGTGCTGCTAACTGGGTTCCAACAAATCACAAGTCAACCATCTCTGTTGGACTGGACAGATTCATATTTGCAGTGGGTACTCAAGAAAAATTTGATTATGGAACCTACATTTTTGAGCAAACCCTCAAACATGCTGAAAGCTATGCAATCAAAGGACCAATAGCCTTTCCCTCCCTCCTGTGTGGAATTATAATGGATCAATATCCTGATATTTTGGTTGAAAGAGATACAGCTTGCAAAAGAGCCCCTGCACTTGGATTTCATTACAAGCTCTTTCAAGGAAGACATGTCTCAGACATTGTCATGACATCTGGTGAGACATCCAATGTCAAGGAAAATTCTCAGAAGGCAACTATCATAGCTATGCTAAAAGCAACCTGCAAGGAGCTTGAAGCAAGGAAGCAAAGCCTTGAAGAACTGATCTCTCAACTGGAAAAGGAGCAGGACACAGAGGTTGAGGATGAAGGGTTAGCTGGTGATGGTGATGCTGATAATGATGCTGATGATGTTCAGATGACTGGTGCTGAAGGAAGTTCTGAAGATGCTTCTTTCCATAGTGTTTCTTCAGGAGAAGAAAGCACTTGAGCTAGAGGCCTGTTGCTTGTTGATTCTTGTTTTTGTTTTGTTGTCTTGATGTTAACTTTGCTCTGCTATTTCTTTATTCTGTTTTTGGATAATTGTATTAATTTGACAGAGTTGTAACTTTAACTATGATGGTACTTTTTATATATGATGAATGTTGGGGCATTTATACTGGTACCTTTGGCCCTTTTGAGGCTAAAAAGGGGGAGAGGTGTATGTGGGCAATTGGGGCAATTGTATGAAAAATTATGGGTAGAATTTATCTTCTCTAGGATCTAGTTTTTAAGCTTAGGATAGCTTAGACTAGTTTGTTTTCTTCTGCTGCATGGGTACTCTGATAACTTAGTTTGTTTTAGCCAAAAAAATGTGCCAAATGAGGAGTTTGTAAGTGTTTTTATGTTGGCATTAATTTTTGGTAAAACTAGGTTATGACAATGTCTTGATAAATGTCATGACATTCAGAGTTAAAGATAAATCCTACATGAGAAGGATGTTTAAGTACACTCGAATGGAAGCAATCTTGTCTTTGGAATTTCAGAAGATTGATGATGTCATAACCGATGTTATGACATTACGTGTGACATTCTTATTACTGCTTTTTCCTGAGAGTTTTCAGGAATTTTGTTGAGCTGTTTTATTATTGTTATATGTTATTAGATTACATGCTCACGTGGCTAAATTGGTTAATCTTAGTTAAACCTAACTTGGTTGTTAAAAAGACCAAGTCTTTAGGATTAATTAAGTGAACCCTAGCTATTATTATGGAAGCCCAAAAACTGAAGTTTCAGGACTGCTTCTATAATAGGAAAAGAACCATTACACTGCTGCTGCGCCTCTGGACTGTATTGAAGATTTAGCAGGTTGTATTTTGTAATTCTAGTTACTCTTGTGGGCCAAACAATTATCAATTGATAAGTGCTTTGGACTAGGATTTGGTTGTAAGGGTAGTTTATCACTCAAAGCTTTGAAGCACGAGTGTTGTGTCTCTTGATTAAAGCTTTGAAGTAAGATCAAGTTTGTTTATTAAAGAGTGTCTTCACAATTCAATTATTCAATAGGTTGATATCACTGCTGTGATTGAGGGGGGGTGAGTAGGAACTCAGGTCTAAGTAGGACTTAGATTGAAGTTGCATTGGGTAGGTTTTAAGTGAAGGAGATAAACTGGTTGATTTATTCTTGAATTAATTCTACTAATAGTGAATTTCCTCTCTGGCTTGGTAGACCCCAGATGTAGGTGTAGTTATACACTGAACTGGGTAAACAATTTATTGTGTTCTTTACTGCTGTTTGAATTTACTGTGTGAATTGTTAACAGAGTGTCAGATACTGTGTAATAACATTCTCTGTGACATCACGTATCTGCTGCCAGGAATTTCAAGAACATCATAGGATGTATTAGGATTTAAAATCTTTGGTTTGGCCTTGTAAAAGATGAAGAATTATGCCTTGTAATTTAAATTCAAAAGGATTTGAAATGATTTCCTTAACCATGTAAATGAACTTGAAGAATTTGCATTGTGGATGTATTCTATTTTATTCAACATTTATGCACTCTTGAATGTGAAGGGAATTCTTTGAATTTTAGACCATAGAACTTGAATTATGAATGCCTTATGTAAAGATATTATGAAGCTTGTAGAATTTGCACCTTGAAACTTGAAAAAAATCAATATGGAGAATTTTGTTTGACATTTGAATAGAATTTGAATGAATATATGGATGAATCCAAGTCCTATTTTGCCATGCCGACTTAATCTTTGGATTTAAAAGAAAGTATTACTTGCAATTTACAAAAATAATGATTAACATGAACACGTTAGTAACAACGCACCTCCATTAACAATCACAATTTTTATTCAATATTGATGAACAAAAATCAAAAATTCATGTAACTTCAAAAATCCTTAACCCAATTCAAATTCCAAGCCAACTTGTACCAATAAGCAACAAATAATCTATGATTCTTCAAAATTCATACTTGATGATGAACGATCTCAATCATTAAGAACCAACTTTTAAGGAGACAATTATGAAATTAATTGAATTTAGAGGTCAAGATCAACCTAAATAAAAAATGACCTAAAAAAGAAAATGGAATGTTCCTGAGGCATGAGAGGCCTTGGTGGTCTGAACGATCAAAATAATGAGGATATGAAATCCATCTTCTGCTGATGAATAAGCATGTACTGAGATAAAACTCATCTTGATAATGCTTCAAGAACTACGTCAAGAAAGATGTCAAACACCTCAATGATCCAAAACCCGTGCACAAAAGTCGTTGGATAAGAAAAAAATGAGACTTACTTTGAAACACTTGCAAATGTGGCTCTTCTGATGAAACAGAAAATCAATTAATACGTCTTGAGTCATGATAAGTCTTGGTGACTTCTATGAATAATAGAATGATGATATCAGAACCTCGTTGCACTGATTGACAACACAACCATTTTTCACAACTTGAAGAAAATCTAGAATATAAGAATACCTTGATCCCATCACAATGCATGAATGTTTATGATCGAAACATAAGCCATAAAAGTGAAATGAATAGGGCAAATTTTAGGGTGCAACACCTTTCCCTGCAAATTCTTCGCACATGGCTTCATCTTCATCTTTCGATACTTCTAGTGTGAAACCATACTCATTAGGCAGGATTGACACAATATTACAGTGAATGATCAAGCCATCTTCTAAACTATATATATTCAAATTCATTAGATAATTCATAATCCATGTTATCATCCGCATCTGCATCTTTGACTGGTGTCAAACTTATAACTGGCATTGATAACCTTTCTTTTGCTGGACAACGATGCATCTCTTTCCAATCGCCCTCAGCTTTTGTAGGAGCAACTTTCGATGTCTCTTCTCTTGCAGCTTTCTTGTTTCTTTGAAATCTCATTCACTGAGTTCTTGTCATAAGATTCTTGTATGTGGTAGGATCATGATACTTATTTCCAGCTTCATTAATCTGAGAAGAACTCGACCCATTCTTAATCATTTCCCATTTCTGACTCTAACCTGATCCTTTTTTATCACTTTCCAATTCTGGTTTCCCCCCTTAGATATAAAGGAAGAACCCAAATGTTGTTAGGAACATCAGTTGGTGGCACCAAGACTTATCATGACTCGAGGGTGTTTTTTCCTGAGGGTGTTTTTTCCTTAAAGCCTCAATTTTCTTTGCAACACTCTCACTATAAACCACATTACAATTTGGGGATAACATGGACCTGGGATTACTCAGCTTGCATTTGTTCAAAAAATCCACAAGTTCCTCTTCAGGTTTGGGAAGCATAACTTCCATTAATTCAGCAACCTTCTTCTCAGATAATTCTTCATCTTTGGTCTCACAATCCATTTTTTCCTAATCCTCCTGATTATCCTCAAGCTCTTTAATAATATCAACCACCATCACCTCATGTGGCTCAAATAGATTGTTGTAACACCACTTTTCTAACCCTAAATAAATATAGTTTGTATCAGAGTAAATTAACATGCATACATACAAAGGGTGTCACATGTGATTTTCCATACAATAGAAAACCAACAAAAACAAACATGACATGCACCTGGTCATAATTCATAACACACGGGGGTTATTTAAACTCATGTTTGTTATGAGATATTGTTATATATTCTCATTTGTTTTGATTTGTATGTTGAGATAACATGTAGTGTGGCCTTGGTGCCGATGTTTGGATTCATTTGACTTGATTATGTTATGTATAACACGGTGGGAGAACTGACTTGTTTTGTTTTGCGTTTTATCGTAAATATTGCGGATAGCAAGAGTCGCCACCAACTTTTCTTTTATCCAATTAAGGGGAGGCGAAAAGAACAGGAAAAGACCTTCGTTAGATTCTGAGTAAGGGAGTTGGTTATGAAAAGGGAAAGTGTTAGCATCCTTTCCATCCGTAGTTATCTACGAGCTCTTAATTACTTTAGCTCACTTTATAAATTGCTTTTTTGTGTGTGTTTGAAAAGAGTTTTGAAAAGGCATTTCGCTTTGACTTCGTAATGATTCACGCTGAAATGTACACGAAGTGTTTGGAAATGTTTTGTTTTTGGAAAAGACTTTGTAATAATTCACGCTGGAATGTATACAAAGTGTTTTGAAAATAAGATTTTTGAGAAAGTGTGAGGTGTAAAAAGAATGTTTTAATTTGAGCAAGCAAAAGAGACTTATTACTTACTCAGAACGGTCGTTTCCGTGTTATTTTGCTTTCCTTTAGAATAGCGCTATCCATACCATTAGTTGGTAGGTAACCCTATTTGTTGGATGTAAAGGGACATTTGAAGGGACATCGGATGGTCATAGAAGGCAACTTGTAGGAGTATCCTAGCACATTCGTAGGGACGATCATCACTTTTAGTAGGCAACAACTGATGGACTAGATCATGTATTTGTTTTAGGCAACATTAAGGGACTATGATCTTTTAAGTCGAAGGGACTATGATGATATTTCGTAGGCAACCGTGCTAAGATACCCTCACGTTCGAGGGACTTGAGCATTTTTAAGGCAACGAGAGAGAATACCCTAGGGGGTGCATGTGTGAGAAGAGTGTATTGTTTTCAGATATTTATCTTGTGATTAGTGATCTATGTTGGTTTTATCTTGCCATACACGCCTAGTTACTAGCAGTTTGATAGGTGCAGAAAGTAAATTGCGGAAATATAAAGGGCCATACGTTATTACATGGCTTTGGGGCAGATACATAATAGGAGGTGCGAAAACTAAAGTGCGGAAAGTAAAATCCTACGCTATTACATGATAAAAAAAACTTGCAACCTATACATCCTTTCTAGAATTTAAAATGCAAGAAAAAATAAATAGCATGAAAGAAAACTAGTCCTAATATTTTTGGTATTTTTGAAAATTAGAGTTTATGTGAAAAAAATAACCTAGTTCTAGTTGATTTTAATTAATTAAGAAAACATTAGTGAATACTAACCTAAATTAATTAAATTAGTTAAAAGAAAATATTTTTTGAAATTATCTAATTACCCTAATTAATTAACCTAATTACTAATTAAATTAATTAATTATTTTTTAAGAAAAAATTAAAACAGAAAATAAATAAAAATATGAGAGAAACCAAAAAAACATGCTTCTGGAAGAAGCTATCCCAGAAGCTGGAGCTTCTGGAGGTTTCCTTGCTGGAGACACCTAGAAGCTGGAGCTTTTGGGGTTTCTAGTGCTGGGAGGCGCCCAGAAGCTGGAGCTTCTGGGGGTTCTAGTGCTGGAAAGGATCCAGAAGTTGGAGCTTCTGGAGACTCTGGATCTGGGGCGTCCAGAAGTTGGAGCTTCTGGGGACTTCTCATCTGGGGCCATCCAGAAGCTGGAGCTTCTGGAGGATTCTGCGTTGGGGAGACCCAGAAGTTGGCACTTCTGATGTTGGTGAGGCCCAGAAGCTGGAGCTTCTGGTGCTGGAGATGTCCAGAAGCTGGAGCTTCTGGAGGCGTTCCTTCTGGAGATCTGGAAACCTGCAAAATAAATAGTGAAAACAAAAGGCAAAAGGTGGGGTTTGAACCCACGACCTGATAGAGAGAACAACATAGTGCGCGCAAGGTGAACCGCTGGGGCGGTGATACATCCATTCATCCTTTTAAACCCATAAATAGGTAAGGGTTATAGGCTTCTGAGTCAGAAGCACCGGAGCAAAGCTCCGGTCATCTTCTCCGATCGTGTTCAATCATCAACCTGCAAAATAAGCAATATGAATGCAACAAGGGTACCCTATCCCCCTAATTCAAGGGCTACGAATCGATTGGTGGTGTTAAATATTTCTGAATCGCCCTAGAACTACAGATACGAAGCTCTTCCAGTTTCTGTTTCTGCCTTAACAATGGCAACTAGTGATTAAGCCATGGAAAACTTCAAACGACTGCCCAGACTTGTTCTATATCATGCTATGAACACATTAAAGCATTAGTTGCAAGCAAAACACACTCAAATTTAAAACACGAATTCAAGAAAAAAATGCAAATCGGAGCAGTTCATATGGCATGTTTCAACGTGTTATGATCATGTATAATGATGCATACTTACTCAGACTTACCTCAGGATCACAATGGAATGCTTAAAAGTGACTAAAAGTGGCTGGAAAGTAGAACACGAGTTTGCCAACTTTGAGAATTTTTTTTAGAAAATTCTAGGGTTTGTGATAGGCTGGAAATTCGTGTAAGGGCTGTGTAAAAAGTCTTCTTGTCTTGTAAGAGTGCTAGGTATATATAGGAGAGTGGAATTAGGTCAAGGCATTAAGAGAAAATATTCTCCTTAAATGGAGAATATTTGATTTGAAAATTTGCACAAAATCTTTCCAATCTTGATCAATCTCTTCCTCAATCTTCTTGCACGAAATTGACAGCTTGTAATGAGCTATCTTGGACCCCAAGCCATGCAAATATCTAGCCCAACTTGCCTTATCTTTTATTTTTGTATTTTATTTAATTAAATTTGAATTTAAGCTATTAAATTCAAAAAGTAAATAAATAAAAGAGTGAGAGGCGTGGCATGCAGCATAGTGGTCATGGATAATCTTATGATCAAGTTTAAATCATAAAATCTTAGGCCCATTTGAAAAAATTTGGCTTTTGCTAGGTATTTTTCTTCATGCACCTCCTCAAAAATGCTCAACTTGCACAATTTTTATCTTGCTCAATTTTCAACATTTTTTAGTGTTCTTGTACTTTTTAGAAAGCTAGAGATGTCTTCTAAACATCCTTTTTGGTTTCATCTTCATTGGAGTTTCCATGCTCATGAGCACTTCTTTGCAAAAAGATGACTTTTGTTGACTTTTCTAGAAGGACTTGTAATGTTTTGATCCATAACTTCCAAATTAAGCATTTCTTGCCCAAGCTTGTGAGACATGAAATTGTAGATAATTGAATTCTCTTCAAAATGAGCTTTGATGGAGAAATTTCTGATGAATTATGTGAAAGTTATGTTTGGTCAAAGTTCTGTTGACTTTTGTCTAGAGAAGCCCTAATTTGGAAACTTTGACTTTTGATCAGATCTTGGTTTTTCTTGATGATTCATGATCAACTCTTGATCAAATGATGAATATGACTTCAAAATATTGATGTTGACAAAAAATTATGAAGTTTGACTATATGTTGACCATAGTTGACTTTTTGTCCAATGTAGTTGATTTTCAGCTATCTGCGCAATTAGATGAGCAACTTAGACTTGTAAGGCTTGGAACTTGATATGAGGATTCTCTGAGGTATATGATGAGATATGATGACCACTTGAATCCTTAGAAGTCCATCTTGACTTGAGAATAGCAAAACCCTAGCTTGGATTGATTGCTTAGGAGAGAGTTTGTCTGGTCAACCTTTGTGAAATCCTTGAGAAGTGGGAGGGAAAATTTTGGGGTATAACATTATGAATTTATTTTTATGTTGTTTTATGATTATAGTATGAGATATAATCATTAATATTATCTGAGGAAAGAAATATTCCGATCTGATATGCATAATTTGATGAAGCATGAAGTTTGAATCATACCAGAGCAACGACTCGCTACCTAGGAATACAGATAAGCTAACTAAGCTCCTCAACTAGTCTTGTGCGAAGTACCACTATCCTCATAATCTGCACGATGTCGCATAGAACATCACATACAACAAAAGGGTGAGAATTCAAATGATTATCAAAATGTATATAATCAGAAGTAATGCAGAAACAAGTATCTATTAAGGAATTCTATACACTCCATGTGATATCCCATATAACATAATTCCACAATTCAAGTAATCCAAGAATATCATTATATAGAACATTTCAAGTATAGCACATTCACATTTATCGCATATAGCATAAATATCACCAATGTAGCAGTTCACGTAAGCATTAAACCAATTACTACATTTATGACTCATATACACATTCATCAATAATGCATAAGACTCTAAGCAAAATGAATGTGACTCATGCATGTGGTACCAATCCATGAACATCAAGTTAATCTCGCTCCCAATTCAATTATCTTATAATTAGAGCCACACTCCATATCCGAACAAGACCAGAGTCACCATATGTGAACCCAAAGTTTCACCGCCTCGATTTCAACTTAAGGATCAAAGCCAACATCATTTTTGAACCCAAAGTTTCACCGCTATTTCCACTTAAGGATCAAAGCCAACATCATTTGTGAACTCAAAGTTTCACCGCCTCTATTCCCACTTAAGGATCAAAGCCAACATCATTTGTGAATCCAAAGTTTCACCGCCTCTATTTCCACTTAAGGATCAAAGTCACCATGTATGCATGTGCAATTCATCAACAACATATGCAAATTAAGATTTTCCACCAATCCTAATTATCAAGCATATCACAATAATTCAACACCTTGAATTATCCACCTTTGCACAATAAACAAACATTGTTATCTCAATGTAAACCATTTAGCATTTATTATCACATATTCATAAACAACATCTAGCACACAAGCCAACAATTGTTATCTTTTACAATCATCCAAACACAACATACATATACCAAAATAAAGTATCTTGTTCGTAGCATTTATCAACTCAATACACCATAATAACATATAGCAAACAATGTCAAAACATGTCATTTCCATTACTCATCAATTCATAACACATAACAAAATAGTATGCAAACTATCATTACAATTCAACACCAATTCACAATGTACATAACACATTTATATGTCATTTTTCTCAATCACACAATGATTAAATAACCTAATGCCAATAAATTTATTTTTATCAAAAAATTTATTGCACTAGCTTTCTAACACTTCAAACGACACTCAAAATGGACTTACGGTTTGTAAGTTATGAATATTTGAAAGTTTTACGATTTGTAAATCCCGACATCATACACTAACACCACAAGACCCCATTTAAATTCCAATTATATTTATTTCCAAAACATGAAACCATTTTTACAAGAAAGTACATTGTATTAGCTTTTCATAGGTTCGAACGACACGTCAAACAAACACGTGAAACTCAAGTTATAAATTTTTGAAGTTTCGAAAAAAATTTACGATACAAGCCGCACTGAGCCCGGTCTAAATTTTTGACATAAAGTTTTCTGCAAAAATAGTAACTTCTCACACGAACTTTTGACCCAAAAACACATGTAAACATGCAATTTACTCTAATTTAAGGTGTTATAACCCATTTCTAACATATAACATCAAATACAAACATCTAAACATAATTTCCAACATCAATTTGAGATTCTAATTTCAACCTAAGTGAATCAAAAACTTAGAAATTGAAATACTCAATCCTAATTCATGTCACTAATCATTAACCAGTCACATACAAATCAATAATAGTAAAGATTCTCTCCCTTACCTCTTAAAGATTCAACTTCTAGATTCCTTCTTATTATTTTCCCTTTTTCTCCTTTTTTCCTCTTTTCTCTTCTTTTCCCTAAATGAGAGCTCTAACTTATGTTTTCTTATAACTCTTACTATCTAGTAACTTCTTATTGGGCTTAGTGACCCACTCATCCTTATTACTTCTATTTCTAATTGTTAGGCCAAATAGCTTATTACTATCATTATTATACCCAAATAACATAAATAACACAATTAACACATAGTCACATAACTAAATAATTAAATAATTATCATGCCACCTAATAATTAAATAAATAAATAGAAAATAAATAACTAATAAAAATCGGGATGTTACAACTGCCATTTTCGAGACCTTCAATAATCATGCATGTTGTAGCTGCTACTGAACCAACAACAACTTGTTCATTTTTGAGACCATCAGTAGTCTCGATAGTCAATGTTGCCATCAGGTCGACAATGTTGGCTTGTTCGTCCTCGAGACCATCAGTATCCTTGACCATCAACACTTCTAGTGATTCGACGAAGGGTGCTTCAGCAACATGTAGAGGGTCTGAGTTGACCTTCATGGAACTTTTTGTTTTTCACCAAACTTCAATCTACCATCCTTCAGCGTCTTCTGAATCAAATCTCTGAAAAGAACACATTGAGAAGTGTTATGACCCAAAAAATTGTAATACTTGCAGAAATCTCTTTTTTGTTTCTGCTCTAATGGTGAATTTTTACTGTTTGGAGGCATTATAATCTGACCGTCCGAAACTAAAACATCAAATATTTCATCACATTTTGACACATAAAAAGTATATGTTTTAGTAACAAATTTATCATTTTTTGATACTTCAACCGCTTTTCCTCTAGACGGTTTTATAGATTTTAATTAATTAAAAAATAAATATTACATTTTCCATCTCCTTTATAATCACAATCACCCATGAATCCAATTAAAAAGTAAATTAAAATATAAATAAATTTAAAATGTTCTTTATTTTATTGGTTGTTTATAAGAATGTTGATTTATGGTTGTTTCCATACAATAATTCATTGTTTATTAAACTCTTTATTCACTTTTCATTTCTTTTAAAAGTATTGTAATAGTTTTTTTTACTTGTTCTTTGTGTGGATATAAGTGTGACCTAAAATTTTATACTGTTTGACAGAGTCGTCTCAAGTTTTTGGTGGTTTTTTAGGCTAATTACCACTTAGTAAAAACAAAATAAATAAAGACCTTATATAATCACGATTTAACATGACAAATATCTTTTGAGACTCCATTTAATTATAAATTAAACTTGAAAATTATGAAGCCCTCTGTTGTAGGCCGCCTTATACGCCCCCAAAGACGGTCGTTGTTTGGATATCAAATGTCTTATGATTGTTAATGAATGTGTAATGTCTCTCTTACTTGTTTGAGTGAGTCTTTGATCTAAAGTATAGATGGTTCCTCTCATGATAACTCATCAATGATATGAGTATGATTTGAGTGGTATGTTCCGTTGAAGTGCTTGTGACATGATAAGAGTGTCAACGGTGGTACAAATGTAAAAATGTATGTAAATGAAAAAGCTTATGCTTGAGAGAGCATAGTGGATGAACTCACAATTAAGTGAGAGATTGTTGAGATACAAGTTTGTTAAAATTGTAAAAACAAGCAATATAATTAAAAATGTGTTCAAATAATGTTACAAACATCTCAAAATGTCTTCAACGATAGCTAACAGAATGAAGTAATTTAACTTATTTAACTTGACAAACAAATCACACAATGTGTGAATGGTAACTTCCTATATTCTTCAAAAATATTGCAGAAATGGCTCTCTGTGATTCATTCATAGTCTTCTTTTCCTGGGCTTGCAATTTTTACTTCTGGCTTTATAGAGCTACCAAAAGCATTCCAACCTAAAAGGCATGGCAAGATGAACTGCATACAAAAGCAACAAAATTACAAATATTAATCAAGTTGAATGCACAATTGACAATATGCATTTACTCAAACAAATAAGTAACTTATTGTCAATTTTAGACACTACGTTATTCCTAACAGGCTTTGATTAATGAGTCGAATACAATGATTACTAATAATTATAAAATACTGATCTAATATCTATGACCACGTATTTTGCATGAAACTTACTGCATGAAATAGATTTAATTGCTTCTTCAATGGATTATAGTCTAAAACACATAACATTAAACCAACCTGCTATAGAAAAAGCTATTCCAAAATAAGTTTGTTTTTCGAAATCAGTTAGGTGATATCTCCTTTGAACTTAGTGGGATAAATTTACAGAGCACTTGAAATTAGAGCTATTAAAATGGGTTACCCGGCCCTAAACGGGCTGGCCTAGACGGGCCTCGGGCTTTTCAAGACCGGGACCAAAAAACCCATTTTTAAATGGACCTTATTTTTACTACTCAGGTTCAGTCCTGTTTAGGTTGCGGGCTACCTGGCCTTAAACGGGCTCATTTCTATAAAAAATTAAAATTTTCACCTTATTATAATAAATCATACAATTGCATGCAATAATACATTATATATATTAAATTTTATATCCAAAATTATAATTTCTAAATAATCCATATAAGTTAATAATTAAAATATAAAACAACACATTAACTTAATTTAAACTATCCAAAATACATCACAAATTATCCAATGTAGCACACAAAATTAAATAACTTATTCCAACAAATTTTAAGTTATAAATATTCATGAAAATTATAATGTTATAATAATTATAACAAGAAACTGTTATAAATTTTTATAACAATTATAATTAGGAAATGATAAATTCTATTATATTAAAAACATTTAATTTTTTTCAGGCCGATGGGCTACCCATGGCCCATATGGGTTGGTCCATATTTTTTAGGGCTTTTTTGGGCCGGACTAAAAAAGGCCCAAATATAAATGGACTCGAAAAATGAAGCCTAAGCCCTAACTTTTTTCGAGCTTGATGGACCGGCCATGGGCTTCGACCCATTTTGACAGCTCTACTTGAAATCAAAACAAAAGGAGGGGAAATCAAGAATGGCGAGAGAAAGAGAAAGAGAGAGATCATACATTGAAAAGTGAATTGAACACTGTAAACTCGGCTTTTGTGACAGTGACGCGGATGTTGTCATTAATGTTCTTGGGCAGGTTTTGAACATCTTCAAAAATTGGCATAACAAAGTCAGAATTGAGGAAAATGTAACAACGACATTTAACTAGAAAATCAATCCAAGAGTATATATTAGTTACTACCAATTTTGCAATGGAAGAGAAGTAAAATCAAATTAATAGAAACAACAGAAGTTTATGAAGAAAGAGCATTACTTAGGTTAAACATGTGACCGGAACCGTCGTGAAGTGGCTCCACCTTCAAAACTTTTCTCACTTGAGCATCTTCACTGCATAATAACCGGACAATGTACCAAATGTCTTAAAATAAAAAATCACACCAAAGCAAGCAATGATGAGAAGCTTTGAATATGTTATGCTGGGTCATTCATTACAATAACTAGATGGGTAGGGAGAGCACATAACTACCTTTTTTCCAAATAAGGTTTATGGAAAAATACACAAGACTCCTTTGGACCAAGGTTAATTAGATGTCCAATTTCTCCCACTGATAGCGAAAATAGCTGTGTACAACCAAAGACAATTACATTATGTTTTAAAGTATAAGAATACAACTCAAATTCGACAGAATCACAAATTCCAATGAAATCAGAGTTTTCAATTTTGTTATTGATGCGGTTAAGAGTCCCACCTCGGTTTATAATCACAAAAGAATAAACTATGAAGCACAGACACAGGACACGACACTGACAAATCATTCCAGGTAATAATTTTTAAAAAAATGGATAACTCACGAGTTTGTTGGCCCAATCATATTGGCGCTTAGTCCAATCATCTTGGGGCGGCGGACCAGTGAAAGGAGCAAACTTAAGAAGCAAACAACCATCTTTGTATATCTTGAACGCCCCTGACTACAAAAACACACAAAATTTCCATAATTAAACACTAGTACAATATTCACAATTCCATAAAACTATAAATTAGTTCACAAAAATAATTAAAAAAAAATACATCCAATGGAGTGAATTCAGGAGGTCTAGGAGACACATTGAGCGCAGCTTCCCTGTTGTAAACTGAATGACCAACATAAACCCTCGGTGGCAATTCTTCAACTGATAAATAAAAATCACACAAATCAAAAAATAAAATTATGAAAATGAATTAAAATAGTCTCGTCACAATGATGAAACCTCGTGAAGGACGAGACTGAGGGCGTTGGGGCGGTGGAGAAGGAAACGGTCTCGGCTTCGGTTGTACAAGCTCTGGGTGGGTACATGTGACAGAGAACTGCGGAAGATTGGAGAAGAAAGTGGGATACACGCGCCTTGAAGAAGTGGATTTCTTGGGAGTGATGAAAACGTGGTTTGGTAGTAAGATTGGGTTGGTTGTAGTGGTTGTATAAGATTGTGTGAGCAGCATCTTCATCTTTCTCAATTACAGTATTACTCTACTGCTTTATGTGCTTTTATGATTTCTTTTTTTTTTGGCCCTTGTAAATTGTAAAATAAAAATATTGAATTTATGTAGCATGTGATTGGAGGAAATATATATCCGGGTTAGATTCACGGAATTATTGAATTTTGGTAATCTAGCTGAACCAGTATGTAATACTTTTACCACAACCATTTTTTTTTCCTGATTTCTTAATCCATTGATGTTTATGCAGTGAAATTTTAAATTAAAAATTAAAAATATATTTTCAGTGTACACCAACATATATACAATATATAATGTATTCGTTTTTTGAGATTTATCTTATTTTATAATAAATTATTTTAGAAATATGCTTTCGGTTTTTTTTTAAAGTTACTTAGACAATAAAAGTGTGTGGTGCACACACTCTCTATATATTGTGTTTTAGTTCCATCTTATAACATTACAAATCGAAAATGCATTTTTGATTTATGAATATATTTTTTTACACTGCCCCTCAGAAGTTCTGAATATTAATTATTCTCAACACCATCTCTTAATTCATATTCATCAGAAACTAACAACACCAATTTCATTCATAAAACAGATAAGGTGTTCAGTCTTGACATCCTTCATCAGAACTTCTGCAAGTTTCTTCTGGTTGCTACACTGTGCAACTTTCAATACTCCATGTAGAAATGCAGATTTCTCCTTGAAAACCCATCTGACCCTGATGGTTTTCTTCTCCTTTGGAAGCTCAGTTAACTTCCAAGTCTTGTTTCTTTCTGAAGCCTCAAGTTCTTCTTTCATGGCCTTCAACCACACTTTTTCTTGAGAACTTCTCCAATGCCTATTTGTTCAGAATCTCCTTCTGATTCTGGACTTGTATCTCCTTCTGGACTTTCTTTAGAAGTTTTACTTCCACCAGAAGTTCCACCTTTGTTAACTTCTAGACCTTGTCCAGAACCATCACCTTCAAACGTTCCTCCTTCAGAACCATGACCACCACCAGAGGTTGGACTACCTTTAGAAGCTCCTCCTTCAGAAGGTCCACCTTTAAAATCATGATTACCACCAGAAATTTGATTACCTCCAGAAGCTTGTCCTCCAGAACCTACGTCTTCAAAGTTTTCTCTTCCAAAAGCATGATCACCACCAGATTCTTGATCATCATCAAAATCTAGATCAGAATCAGATTCACCATTTGACTCATCCTTAGAGTCTTTAGAAGATTCTTCATCTTCTAACTCTAACTCATCTGCAGAACACTCAAGTCTTGACTCATCTTCGAAACCTTCATGTTCTGACTCATCTTCAGAAGCAGAATCTCCTTGAGATTCTAACTCATCTTCTGATTCTTCTTCAGACTCAGAATCACCTTTGGATTCTGACTTGTCTTCAGCTTTAGAGTCATCTTCTAACTCTGACTCTTCTTCTGAAACCTCAGATTCTGACTCATCTTCAGAATCTTGAATGTCATTTTCTGACTCTTCAGAAGTTTCAACTTCTGACTCTTCTTCAGAAGTTTCAACTTCTGAGTTGTCTTCAAAAGTTTCAACTTCTGACTCGGCTTCAGAAGTTATCTCTACATCAAAAGTTGGTTAGGACTTACTCCAATCCCAAACTTCTGACTCTTTCACAACAACGTCTCTGCTGATTTCAACTTTGTTGGTTTCTGGACAATAGAGCTTATATGCACTTGTACTACGATACCCCACCAGTAACATTACCTTGCTTCTATCATTCAGCTTTTGTCTTCTAGCTTTTGGGACGTGTTTGTAACAAATAGAACCAACTCTGAGGGACAGTGTAAAAAAATATTTAAAAAAATCAGCGTAAAAAAATTAATAAAATTTAAAAAACGTAAAAAAAATTAAGTAACAAATAATAAAAATAATTTAATAAAACAAAAAAAATTATTATAAAAAAGTTAAAAAAAATGTTTAAAAAAATTAAATAAATCAGAATTAATAAAAATGTCACTTAGATTTAAAAATAATTCAAAAATAAAAAGTAAAGCCACGTACGTGGATTGCCACACAGGCAAAATAATAGAATTTTTGCTAAAAAAAATGCATCTAGGTCTTTGGATCTGGAATCTTTATTTGTTAAGATCTGACGACTAAATTTTTTTTTAAGGGAAAAAAATCAAAACACGCTCATATGATTGGAGGTAGAAGACTATTAATCCTATAATTAATGTTATTAAAATTTAAAATTATGATAAGATGTTAATATTATTTTATATATTTTACTATACAGTTAAACTTACAATAATAATTATAAATGTTGTGTAATTGATGGTGTCAAAATAAAAATTATATTATTAATCCAAATACAAGAAAAATATGTGCCACTTATTAAAATGTATACATTTAAAATAATGTATGTCATTAAAACTTATTAATATTACAATATTTTGAAATAAATTTAATAACAGTTTTGATATTTACAAGATGATGAAGTCAAGTCCATTAAAAACCATTAAAAATAATTGAAATCAAATTAACTAATACTCCCTCCGGTCCTTTTTATAAGAAATACTTCACCTTTTTAATTTATTGAGTAATTAATGTACTTGGTCTATAAATAGTCCAGGTACATTATTTATTCAATGAATCTAGAAAGGTGAAATGTCTCTTATAAAAAGGACCGGAGGGAGTAACAAATATTCAATTTTAGATTACTATTCATTTTTAATAAATGTAATCTTCATTTTTTTTCATTCAAACTTCAAACTTTAAGTTTTATAAAAATAATAAAACAACAATTTCAAAACAAATAAACTTATGCAAAATAAATATATGATACAAATCAAATTTATCATTTTTGTAACTATTTTATAAATTATCTATGATATTTCTGTTTTTTCTATTTTAAAAGAAAGATAATGTATCTTCTAAAATTATAAATACTATAATATATTAAAACAAAATAAATAATACTATTTTTTTTATGATAAATGATAGCATAAAAAATATTTTAATTATTTAAATGTGTTTATGATACAATATATATGAGTAATGTTATTCATACACCAAAATCCTGTTAGAACAAAGTTTGTTTTTAAATATATATTAAACTTTGATGATAACAAGCATAATAAATTTTGTATGAATGAATATGATACTCTGACTCGTACATGTTTCATTTCAGAAGATGTTCTGACTCTAGCGCAAAATGGAGAATATATCATGTTGAGCAGAAGATGAAGTTAGAAGTTCTAATGAGAGCAGAACTTCTGGACAAAGCACGCTCAAAACAACTGTTGACAAAAACACGCTTTAGAAGTTCGAATGAGATAAAACTTCTGATCAAAGCACGCTCAAAGCAACTGCTGACAGAAACTCGCTTTAGAAGTTCGAATGAAACAGAACTTCTGATCAAAGCACGCTCAAATCAACTGTTGATAGAAACGGGCCTTAGAAGTTCTAATGAGAGAAGAACTTCTGGAACACGCACGCTACCTATAAAGCTTCTAAACTAAAGAATGAAATTCAACTTCTGAGAGAAGCAAGCAAAGCGCAACCTCTGATAAAAAGCACCGTCAATATGTTCTGAATAGAAGATGTATAACAAGGCTTACAGAAGATCATGAAGTATTAAAAGTTCTAATGAAGACAGAACTTATGGTCACGCAGCTAGGAAGCAACTTCTGATAGAAGCAAGCTAAACGCAACTTCTGATAGAAGCATGCAAGCGCAAACCTCTGATAAGAAGCACCAAAAGAATGTTCGGATTAGAAGATGTTTGCTTACAAAAGATGAAGTTAGAAGTTCTGATGAGAGTAGAACTTCTGGTCACGCAAACTAGAAAGTAACTTCTGATAGAAGAAGGCAAGAGTAAACTTTTGATGGAAGCACCAACAGAATATTCTGATGAGAAGATATTCTAACAAGGCTTACAAAAGATCATTATCAATATATAAGTTATCTCCTAAAAGACAAAACCTGTCAATAGTAACATAAACCCACTGAGCAAAGAAAATAATACTTGAGTGGTTCAACTTCCAAGAAATATTTAGCAAGCAAATCACGTAAAGTTAAGCAAGTCACGTGAAGCTAAGCAAAGTCATAATTACATTTTCCATTATCCAAGACACGCTACTAGCAACGGACAAATTCTGGAAACACTATTTAAGGGATTTAAATTCAAAGGAGAATTCAACGATTCTGATAGAAGCAACCTCTAATAGAAGCACCAAAGCAACCTCTGATAGATGTGCTACTAAATTATTTTTTATATTTAGTCATTTATTAACCAACTTCATCATTTCATTAACTAATTTTTTATATTTCATTAACCAATTTTATTTTACTATTAGAAAAAATATAAATTTTTTATGAAAAAAATATTATTATAATAATATATTACTGTTCATAAATATATTTTTGATTAAAAAACACTATTCACCGTATAAATACGACGAATAGTGTTTGATGTAAGTATTGGTGTAGGATTTTGGTGTATGAATAGCATTACTCAATATAATGCTATTCATAAACCAAAATCCTACACCAATACTTACATCAAACACTCTTCATCGTATTTATACGGTGAATAATATTTTTAATAAAAAATATATTTATGAACAGTGATATATTATTATAATAATTTTTTTTTATAAAAAATTTATATTTTTTTAATAGTAAAATAAAATTAGTTAATGAAATACAAAAAATTGGTTAATAAAATGATGAAGTTGGTTAATAAATGACTAAATATTAAAAAAAATTAGTAGCACTTCTATCAGAGATTGCTTTGGTGCTTCTATCAGAGGTTGCATTAGCATGCTTCCTTCAGAAGTTGCTTTCACGTGCTTGACCAGAAGTGTTATTCTTCATTAGAACTTATAATACTTCATGATCTTCTGTAAGCCTTGTTGAACACATGTTCTATCAGGAGTTTACATATGGTGCTTCTATCAGAGTTTGTATTTCAATCTTCACTCAGAAGTTTTCTTTACATCGTGCGTGTTCTAGAAGTTCTTCCTTAGAACTTCTAAATTTATCTTCTGCTTAACATAGTATAATGTTCAATTTTAAGCGCTTGAGTCAGAACAATTTTTTATTAACCAACTTCATCATTTCATTAACCAATTTTTTATATTTCATTAACCAACTTTTTATATTTCATTAACCAATTTTATTTTACTATTAAAAAAAATATAATTTTTTTATAAAAAAATTATTATAATAATATATTACTGTTCAAAAATATATTTTTTTATTAAAAAACTTTATTCACCATATAAATACGATGAATATTGTTTGGTGTAAGTATTGGTGTAGGATTTTGGTGTATGAATAGCATTACTCTAATATTTATATAAATAAATCAATAACCATACAATTTTTTTGGCACAAAAGAAATGGTGTTACGGGATTCATGAGGTGGGAAGTGGAACTTTGTCCAAGGAGGAAGTTGAATTACAACATGAATGTCATTCTAACCTCTAATTATGCAAGGTGAGTTCCATAGTTAGAACTTGGGGTAAGAATTGAGTTTTTTTTGTGACTTTTGCATGTTTGGGAATACGGGTTAGAATGAGTAATTGATGATGCATGTATGTGTTGATTGATAAATAGCATGTATGTTACTTGTTTTGGTTTGTCTTGACTATGGGTATATAGTTTGAGGTGCGAAAGATGGATTTGGAACCTTAGAATAGAACTCTGTTTGTTCTGGTTTTTCTGGAAATCGTAGACCGCGCTTAGAGTGATTAAGACCGGACTTAGCGCGAAATATTCTGTCCAGCTCCCCTATTCCTCGCCCATAGGAAGTGGTATTGAATAATAATCCTAACTAATCATACCATTAGTCTTAGAAAACCTCTATGAACACAAAATAAGAGAGAAATTAGAATTTATAGAAATTTTTCCTTGGACCAATCTCAAGGATGAGTATATTAGATACCCTTAGAGAATGTGGTTTCCCTTAAATGCAAAGAGGGTTATGATGTGGAACGTCTTAATTTCTATAAATTCCACTTATTATAAGGTGTAGTTGTGCACATGGTTAATATATGCGATGTTCTCGAACCTCCCGTGTATTGAAGAATTATTCATAAAGTCTTGAATTGTTGATTTTGATTTAATTATACATGATATGCGTGTATGGTTGATATGAAATATTATGATATTTTATATTATGATCTTGGTTCAATGTATATATATATATATATATATATATATATATATATATATATATATATATATATATATATATATATATATATATATATATATATATATATATGTATGTATCATGTAATGTGAACAATGCTATGTGAACTTTGCTTTCCTGTTGTTTCGGTTGAACATTCAGATGTTTTGATTGTATGATTTTGGTGTGATGATTCTCGTCCAAAAAGTTACATGCATGTGCACTCTTTCTTGTCGATGTGCGGATGATGGACTTTGTTGGCTTGAATTAATTGTGTAGTATACTTGAATCAGAGTAGAACCGTACTATTAGGAAGGAGAGTAAATCATGTTTTCCCACTTTATGTGGATGCACCATTGGCAGCCTGTGGGGCGGTTTGTGATATATATATATATATATATATATATATATATATATATATATATATATACACACACACACACCATGGTAACTTATGGCTATTATGCCTGTTGTATATATGTGTGTGTATATTCATATGTTTTGCGTTACCTGAGCTACCATTGCAGTGTGTTTATGGGGGTCTTTCATGGCGTTTCCCCATTTGCCGTAACAAACTGACGTGATTGGTATTGGAAAGTGTGTGACATAATGTAGGAAATGTCACAGTGGATTACTTTCCATCTAGTGACGCCAAGTACACAATGTCATTAGGCTTTCGTCCGGTGAACTTGTGCGTCAAGAAGGCATATTGCACTTACCGTAACACACCGACGTATAAAAGATGAACGCCATTGCAATGTGCTTGTGAGGGTCTTTCATGGCGTGCCTGGAGATGGGGTTGTAACGCTACATAGACAATGTCAGAACGGTAACTCATCTCGGATGGAATTCCATGTAAGAATGATCCGAATTCATCAAGTGGTGTGCTTGTGCAAGTCTCTTTACATATAGGCACTCGTGTACGCACCGAGGGTACGTGGCAGAGGTAGCCTAGATAGATGTGTATAACTCCTTGATTCCTCGCACACGAGTGTCGGTCTGTATATTGTGTATTATGTGGCTTTTGTGTTGTCACCCCTTTGGATAGTTATGGGACTTCCAATGTTGGTGTTATCCCTTATGTTATTTGTGCCTAGCTGTGAGGTAAACCCCGAATCCTCGACGGATTCGTTTGATGCATGCCCCTGTAGAACCGAGCGAACCCGTAAGATAAGGGAACTCACTGAGATTTAGTAATATCACCCCAATCCTCTTATTATTTGTCAAGAACAGGTTATAAGTGGTAGAATTGTTAGATGATCTAAGACTGCAGACGAACAGATGGCAGAAAGACCTTCGTGGATGTTATCTTTCCGCTGTATGATGTTGAAGAAAAGTTTCTTGGATACATTCTGATTGAGAATCATTTTGTATTCAATTTTTTTTTTGTCTTTTTCATCTAGTTGTATGTTTCTTGTACCATTTATAACATCACTGCATATTATTCTAGACATATATGTATGAGGTGTTACAATAAAGTATATTATTGTGATATAGAATAAATACATAAGGAAAGTATGAATTAAATAATACCAAAATTTTATGATAATATGAAATATTCTTAATTATTTTATAAACACAAAAATAAAGCTAATATATAATTATTGATTCAAACATGAAAATTATATTTATTTAAAATTTTAATAAATTTTATTTTCTCCTAATATGAAATTTTTTGCAACGGGGAAAATGAAATTATTTATAAAAAATTAAATGATAACGGAAACAAGTTTACTATTAATTTAATTTTTTTAAAATAATATCAAAACAAAAACTATATTTTTCATTTAGTTTCTAATTATTTATTATAAAGGGTGTGTTTATAGAAGAACTCTTTCTTTTTATCTTGTATTAGCTACATTTTTGAATATGTGTAAAACTAATAAATAAATTTATAATTTAACACAAATTAAATATTCATCCTAATCTTTAAAACTAAATAGTCAATTTAATTGCTTATAAAAAATAAATAGTTAATATTTTTTAAAGAGGAGAGATATTCTGACTTCAAGAGTAAGTTTAAAAGATTTACTACAAATCTAAACCGTTGATTTTCATTAATCTAATGGTTTTAATTGTTTCTAAAAATAAATAGATTAAATGATCAATTAAAGTCGTTAAATTAATGAAAATCAAAGGTTGAGATTTGGAGTAACTCTTTTAAATTTATTCTTGGAGTAAGAATATCCCTCTTCATTTTTAAATTGTTATTAATAATATGTCGATGGTGATGAGCCAAAAAAATTTGTTATTAATAAATCAATATAATTAATAATAAAAATCATTAAAGATATACCTTGATGTTACACTTAACATTGATTTAAATTTACATCTACTTTAATATATTTCATATATAAATTTCTTTAATATTTATAATATAACAATTACAATTTCAATCACCACGCTAAATGTGAAAAGCTTCATATGATATTACTAATATTTCTTTTGCAGATGGTTTACTTTTATTCTCAAGATGATTTACTTTTATATTATATTTTAATATTTATAGAAGAAATTTTTATAAGGATAAAAATATATAAAAAAAAACAAAATTTTAACGGAGTCAAGTTTATCATTGATCAAAATATTGAATATTAACGGGAACATGAAATTATTGATCAAAATATTAAATATTAATGAGAACATAAAGTTACTGATCAAATTATTGAATATTAACTGATACATGAAGTTACTGATAAAAATATTAAATATTAATGGAAACATGAAGTTACTGATCAAAATGTTGAATATTAGCATGAACATGAAGTTAATGATCAAAATATTGAATATTAACGGGAACATGAAGTTACTGATAAAAATATTGAATAATAACGAGAACATGAAATTACTGATCAAAATATTGAATATTAACAGAAACGAGAAGTTACTGATCAAAATATTGAATATTAACGGGAACATGAAGTTACTGATCAAAATATTGAATGTTAACGGGAATGTCAAGTTATTGATCAAACTATTGAATATTAACGGCAACACGAAGTTACCCATCAAAATATTAAATATTAACAGGAACATGAAGTTACTCATCAAAATATTGAATATTAGGAGAAATATTAAATTACTGATCAAAATATTGAATATTAACGAGAACATGGAGTTACTGATCAAAATATTAAATATTAACGGAAACATAAAATTATTGATCAAAATATTTAATAATAACAAAGTCATTAAATTACTGATCAAAATATTGAATAATAACGGGAACATGAACTTAATGATCAAAATATTGAATAATGATAGAATAATTTTACTATTGGTTTAAATATTTTGACTATATATATATATATATATATATATATATATATATATATATATATATATATATATATATATATATATATATATATATATATATATATATATATATATATATATATATATATATATATATATTATTGATTCAAATATTATTATATATTGAAAAAACTATAGACACCGATTTATTATCCCTTTTAAAAATATTTATTTTATTTTAATTATATTTTGGGAACAAATGCGCGTATCATACCGGTAGGGGTGTTCGCGGTGCGGTTTGGACGGTTTTGACGCAAAAAATCATCCGAACCGCGAGAGAAAAAGACATATATGCAGTTTGGTTTGGTTCGGTTGGCTTTTAGAAAAAAAATCAAATCAAACCAAACCAATGCGGTTTGGTTCGGTGCGGTTGGTTTGGTTTTTTACAAATATTTAGTTGAGTCATACATACACATATAGATGACAACATAACTTTGTATTTTGTCATTCAGAATACAAAGTTAGATTAAACAATAAAACTTATCATATTTGGACAATAAATTTTCATTTAATATGTAAAAATTAGATTAAACAAAAGTGAAATAATAAACATAAAATAATAGAATAAAATAATATTAAAAAATATTATAATGAAACAAAAAAAAAAAGAAGAGATGAGAGATTATTGAAGATGAAAAAGAAAGAACATAAGATAGAAGATATTAGAGATAAATATGTGCGATGCAACGAAATTGAAAGAGAGAACATTTGCGTAAAAATGAGAAGGTGAAAAAGAAAGAATATAAGAGAGTAGATATTAGAGAATAAGAGACAAGATGTAAGTGATGAATATGGAGCGATAATGCTATGAGAGATTTAAGAAAACTAAAACTGAAACCATAAGTGTAAGGATGAAAAAATTGTTCGTAATGATAAGGCTAATATATAATAGATTTAGGTTTAAGTTAGATGAGAGTTAAGTAAAATTTAGGTTGTAATATAATGCAGTTTGATTCGGTTTGCGAAATTCAAACCGCAAACCGAACCGAATTATGCGATTTTGTTAAAAGATGACTCAAATTAATTAGAATCAAATGCAATTTTTTACGGTTTTTTATTAGATATTTGAATTAGTTTAGTTTTGAACACCCCTACATATCGGTACCCGTGCGAACACATGGATATCATTCTAGTTACAAATAAAAAGTTATACTCCTTCTATTCCAAAATAAATGGCGTATGCTATAAGATTATTTGTTTCAAAGTAAGTATCAATTTTAGTTACTAATATAAATCTAATTTTTATATTTCAATTAAGTTGTTTAATTAGTACTCTCTATTTATTATTTTCTCCTTAATCATTTATGATAATTCGAATACACAATTAATAAATAATGATTGTTTAATAGAAATATTATTTTCTCTTATTTATTATATTTATTTAATTTATGTGAAATAATTATGCTAATTATTTTAAGACGAATCAAATATATATTATTTATTTGTAAAAGGACTAAAATATCATAGAAAAATAATTTTATAGAGATTAAAATATAATATATTTTATAAAAATTAAAATTAAAATTTGAGATTTATATGGACAAAAAGATATTTAATTTTTTGGTGTCACTTTAATGTGCAGAATATAATAGATATATAACATGATAAAATTTATTCTATCATGTGTTTGGTTGGCATAAGATATCAAATATAATAACATTATATAGATGATACATATATGATATGATAATGATATCCTAACTTATGTCTTATCCTACACAGTAAACAAACCCTTAATTAATTCAATAACTCTAGAAGCAAATAATAGAAGCGCCAGTGTTTTGTGTTATCCAAACACTACTCGATAGTCAAACATGGTGCTACAAGCGAACACTAGTTTCGCACTCACATATTTCCCACATTTTCCATCATCTTCTTCTTCTCTCCTCCCTCCTCAAATCTTCAACTTCAAACTCAAACCCTCCCAACCCTCTCTCACTCTCACGCGCCGCCGCACGCTACCAGTAATCTCACGCGCCGTCGAGGAAAAAAACCAATCCAGCTCCAAACCCGAACCCGAATCCGAACCGGAGTTTAATGAGTCCGAATTAGCATCGGAATTGAAGAAAGCGATGCAAGAGAGGAAGGATAAAGAAGACGACAATTTCTGGAACGGAGTGGTGAAAGAGATCGGCGAAATCGAGTGGCCTGAGTTCGGAAAGGTTCTGGGAACAACTGGTGTTGTTCTTAGCGTTATCTTTGGTTCTAGCGTTGTTTTGCTCACTGTTAATGCTGTTTTAGCTGAGCTTTCTGATAAGGTTTTTGCAGGCAAAGGGATTCAGGATTTCTTCACCTGAATTGCTTCACTTTTCACTGTAAATTTTGAATGCATCAAGAATTTTTATGTATTTCTTGTTTTTTTTTTTTTTTTATAAATTATTGATTATTTTTCTTTCATTGCTCCTATTGTTCTAAATTTCATTTGAGTTATATTGTGAAGATTTATATTGAGGAAAAATTGCAGGCAAACACGGCTGTAATTGAGATTGTGAAATCAATAGAAAGGATAGAATTCAGGTTAGTTGCTACTATATTAGATATTTGGTTTTAGTTGAAAAAAATAGATGTTTCAACCATAGTCAGACGGTTCGCAATTGTTTCAGTACATGGTATTTATTCGATAGGCAAAAAAATTAGGTACCTAAGAAGTATACATAGTTGATAAGCTATTTAGGTTCTTGATACGTTCAAATATATAGTTAAAATAGTTTAATTATTTTGAAATGGAAAGAGTGGTTGAATTTATACATGTTATTAGTCACAATTCACACATCAACAACTTATTTGAATAGAGCGGGATATAACATGAGTGCCAAATTGATGAAGTTGCGTATTTCAGTTGTCCATTACAAATTAGTTGGCATCAGATGACTTGTATTTCAAGTCAAGTTTTAAATGCAATTTGTTGTTTATGTCTGAGTCAATGCCCAATGGCTTAAATCGTATGAGTGTATGGGATTCAAATCTTTTTCTTGATGCCAGGTAATGTTATCATAAGGATGTAAATATGATTTAGCAATAGCAAGTTAGTTTGAAGGCAACACCAATGAATTTTATGAGGAGAGATCACCTTAGATTTAGCAGGCAGCTAGGAATCTGTAGTGACAAAAACTGGACTTGGCTTTTTACATGATTATTTCTGTATGTCAATTATAAAGGTTGTTAAGCTATTTCATAGCAGTTTTCTTTCCAAAGAAGCTCTTATTAGTTTCCTCTTGTCAATTTTCAACTCTGTCAATAATATGATTGAATAACAGAAACAATGCTTCTGTTTTGTGTTTAAAATGCTGTAGTTCCTATGCCTAATTGTTATTCAGTATGTAGGGAGTGACAAAAAGTCTAGCATTCATTCGACTACCTAAGTGATCCCCTTGCAAGCTCTAAATTATCTATGTTAAGCAATTTGAAAATATCCATGCATATGGACAATGGATTACATACATGTTAATTTTGTGAAACGTTTCCTACGCCAAATTATTTTTCATTTAATTTCCATTTAGAATATTTCTTCTCGCTTTTCCGAGAAAGAATTTTGATGTATATTTTTTTTTTAAAGAATATGTGAGCTGAGGAGAGAAACAATTTTGTGATGATCATTACATGATTTCAAAGAGTGAATGGATTGTAGAATGACACTGTTTTGTAATGAGTTGATCATATATTCCAAGATTAGTTTCTTACATGTAAAATTGAGGAAAAACATACAAGAAAAAACTATTTCATGTTTCAAACGACACATCTTGCTTGTTCTCCTTTGCCAAAAGCCATTTGTGCTGCAATGTTGATTGATTTCAGGAAGGGAATTTTGAAGACTAACAAGGCTTTCCCACTATACATCTAAGGCTGCCAGAATAACGAGTAAGCCTTCCCACAAAAGTTCCAGGCCTAGCTTTGATCATGTCCTGTCTTGAGAATGGTCTGTTAGTCAGCTCAGGTCCAGCTTGTCTGAAAAATGCTCCGTTCATGTAGACATCGTTGATTGATCTCCATTGCCAGTTTTTCCACTCTTCCTCTGGTGAGTACTCCCTTTTTGTTATCTTCAACATCAAAGTAGAAAATAATGTGAGACTTGGTTTTCATTCTAGTTTCATTTTATTCCTTTGTTTTGTTCAATCTTGTCATTTGAAAGTACAATGAAGGTGCAAAATAGTAATTTATAGGTAATACTTTTAGATTGCTTTGTAAAGTAAGGATGCAAGTAGTAGCTATGACATGATATGTCAACATTAAGCGTTTAACAAATAAACGTGTTAACCAAATAAACTTGTAAAACATATTTGTATGTCTAAGCGTGACTAGTGAATAGATACATACCTCTTTAGCATAGCCATTGTCAGGGGCTATGAACCGGTTACCCTCACTTATAATGGTAGGATGTTTACTACCACCAATGGCATACATTTCCCAGTGAGTGTAATCATTGTTAAGCACATGGACAAAACCATATCTACACCTTGGCATCCTTTGGATTAATCTCTTACCAAAGTGGTTGAATGCAAGTGTGATCTGCATTTTCTCATCACCATCATAGCCATCACTTGCACCAAACAACATCACCTACACCACATATACACAAATAAACCCAAAATCAGGTAATGTTTTTATTTCAAACCCAGTAATAAAAAATCTTTACATGAAAAAACATGTAAAAGAACACTACAAAGTTACTAATTACCTCATTGTGATCTGTGAAATGGCCATTGGAGATGGTAACAGCGGTGGATCCCATGATGACATCAATGAGTCCATCTCTGCAATTTCTCATGGAAACATGGTCAATCCAAATATTGCTGGAGCCAAAAATTGAAATTCCATCTCCATCACTCATAGTCCTCAGACCAAAATGGTCCTGAGAATCTCTAACAAGGCCCCCACTGCCAATCTGAATGTCAAAAACTTTGATCCCGTGGATGATTACATTATTGATGAACTGGATAGTAATACCAGCACCATTAGCAATGACAACATCAACTCCTCGTCCATCAATGGTCTTATTACTTGTCATTATGAGTTCCTGGCTGAGCCTAATTTTCATGCTATGATCAAAGATGATCCACAAAGGTCCATTTCTTGTAACTGCATGCCTAAGGGTACCTGGATGTGGATTAACCATGTCATTATCTGAGGGGTCAGTTACCACATAGATAGGACCAGCTTTTCCACCCGTTGTCTTCCTTCCAAAACCTTGCACACAATCTGCAAGCTTCTTGCGGTTATTTGCCCAGTTAGGATCACACCTCCAACACCTGTCAATGGGATTTGTAGCCATACATGGACCGGCATTGGCTAGTTTTTTTCCCATAAGATTCCTTCTTCCTTTATTGCCGTCATTTATCATTCTGTTAATCAAACCCATAAATATTAAAATATTACATATCACACTTTTAATTAATTCTACGGGAGAAACAAATAAACATGTAATATATAATAGTTAGCCATTGAATCATATGTAAGTGTTTGATTTGTTTGAGATAATGTTTCTTGTTTCCATTTTTGTTTTTCACAAAATTGTCTTTTTGCTTCCACTTTGTGTTTTCTAAGTTTATGCAGGTATATAGTGAAACCAAGGATGCAGTTTTGCAATAAGAACCAATTTTTTGAAATAAAAATGGAAAATAATTTCTGAAACTAAACATGGCCGGAAATTTCTTCCATGGAATTAAACATATTGCTAAATACGCTAATTGGCAAAAGTCTCACTCGCTAACGTTAGAAGTCATGTTTCCGGAGACTGCATATGGATCAGGAGTATAAGCTTTTTCGTTTGCCTCTTGAGCTCTTGCTGCTTTTGCCCGCCAATACGTATCATTAATCGATGGAAATATATGATCCCAATATCCATCTTGCTCTTTGACGGTTGCATGCACAAATGTAGGTATGATTACCAAAAAAATAGTCAGAAGGAAGAGATGATACATTTTTGCCATGATGGTTCTCCCTCAAATGGCAAGAACCCTCTTCCTCCCTGCAATGAAAAAGGTAATCAAACAGTCTCAATAGAGTAATTGCTTTAGTTCTTCTTTATATATCATGACAGATACAAATATAGTTAGAAGCTAAATTAAGATGACTCTTTTTTAGGAATAACATTTAATTTCTGTCAATGCATATATTTAGGGGTGAAAACTTGCAAGTTACTAGCTTTCTATATATAGAAAACACTACTAATTTCTTTGTCATAATAGCCATCAGGAAATTTTTTTTGTTAATTTTTACCTCCCCAAAATAGTACTGAATGTTACTACCCCAATTTTTTTGTCATTTTTATTGCTTGATCCTCCTTGTCAAGGGGAAGGACCACCCCCAATTTTTTTTCATTTTTATTGCTTGATCCTCCTTGTCAAGTGGAAGGACCACTTATTCTGTAAAAAGAAATGATTAGTTTATATAACTTTTCAAGAAAACCTTTGAATGAAAAATAGTTTTAAATTGTTTTTTTTTAACATGCTAGCTATTTTAAATATTTCATCCTTTTCCTTTAATTTTTTTAATATCATAATTTCAAAAAATTATTTAACTTTGAAGTTATTTTGAGTAATTTTTTATAAAATTATTTTGGAGAAACATCTTTTTAAAACATTATGTAATTATTTAATGATGTTTTAATTTCCAATAATGTATATTTATATTATGGATGTTAAAATAAATTTTTTAATTTGGGTTTAAATTTTTATAAAATTATTTATTTTTTGAAAATATACAAAAACATTTTTTTTTTCTAAAGCAAAAACAAATGGCCTAATTCTGAAGCTCAAAACAATAATAAAAATTTATTAAGGGGGCACAAAACAATAATATTAATATAAATTAAGGGGCAAGTTAGGTGTTATTTGACTAGCCATTATGTGGTCTATTTGGGTGTTAAGGAACGATATTTGCTTTGATATTTGCTTTGGGAACGAGGAATGAAATTTTAATAATACTACGGTATGGAGCATTAAAACATTGGTTTGAAAGTGGTCTTGAAAAATTACTCAATTCAATTATAGTTTTTATGAGTTTAAAAAAGATTTCTTATTATGAGTTTAAAAAAGATTTCTTGCTATTTTTATTGTAATTCTATTTGATTTGTAATTTTTTATTGATGATTTTTTCCGTTCATTGTGTAATTAGGTTGGAGAATCCTTAGTTTTTTTTCCGTTCAAAGTTTTGTTTTTATATTTTTATTTTGCAATTATTTCGTTTTCTACTTGTTACATTTACAATTCAGCTTTTACCAAATCCAAACATCAAAATCATACCAAACTTAACACCAAGTCTAAGATTCATGTTGTCGGTCCTATAAGTAAATTTTAATTAAGAGACTAGAGATTGTTCCTATAAATATGTGCAAACAATAGACTACGTCCGAAAATACATTTTTAAAATCTATAAGACTATGAACAATGGTTTAGATATTCAACACTCTCCTTTTTCACTTTTTATATTCCACATCATCTTCTCTATCTTTCACCTAATAATTCAACACTCATTCAACTTTTACTTACTACAATGGTTTTGTTTAATAAAATTTAACACCCTACCCTACCCCACCACTTATATTTCATATTTTTATTTTCTTTTATATTTTTGTTTTTATGAATTTATATTAATATTAATTATCGATTGAAATAAAATTAAAATAATTAAGAGTTAAATAATTTTTTTTTTCTTTCTAATTTAATAATTATTTTAATTTATTTTTTAAATTTTATATTCTTAATTTATTTGAATTTTATATTCGTACTTTGAATATTTTTCTTGGAATGTTACAAAATGTGACCTTTGCAAATGACTCCAAATTTTGTTTAAATAGACAAACAAAAATATCTGCTATCCTACTGTGTGACTGTTACTAATAAGTCATGTATGAAGTTCATGATAAACTGCCTTTTACAACCTCCAACATTTTGTTGACAACCGTCAATGGAAGTTGCTTCAATGTTAACTACTTTTGTGTTCGACTAGACTCCCATTATTCTATCGATCTAGCCTCACACTTAGCATCAAATTTTGACTAAGTTCCTGAAGACTCCTTTCTTGGCAATCCGCCGACGTTTCTTATCCCCTTGTAGTGGTGTCGAAGCTTCTCTTTATTTGAGAATGATCTTCGACCATCTCTATTTCCTCAATTTAAAATTGTTGGCTAACAAATTGTGTAACACCCCAAATTTATAATTAATTATTTAATTGATTATTTGTGAGTTATTGATGATTATTTGTGTGATTTGTGTGGTATGTTCTGGGGTAGTGTGGATTAAGGTCTTAATTAGAATGATGTAGATTTAAATAATTTAATTTATCCATAGAACATCTGCCGTAAGCTAGATAATAAATAAATAGGAGTTAATAGAATTCCGATTGCTGTTACAAAAGTAATTAGTATTTTCACCATGAAAAGATATTTTTGACTAGTAATTATTCCAAAAAAAACTATCAATTACGCAACAAAACCGCTCATGCCGAGCAATGCAAGAGAAGCCATTGATAAGATAGTGAAAATAGTGAATATTTTTGGCATTGGGATAACCATTCCCATTTCGTCAAGATAAAGAAGACGATCTATCATAACTAGTTCTGCCAAGAAAAAAGCGTAATAAATCCATGAGATATTATTTGTAAAATGACCCGTTGAGACCAGATATCACTTATAGAATTAATTCCTATCATTATAAAACCCATATGAGATACCAAGAATAAGCTATTCTTTTTTTAAAAATTACGTTGACCAAAAGATGTTGAAGCGGCATAGATTATTTGAATAGAACCTAATATAATGAACGGGAAAAATATGGAATGGCGTGGAAAAAATTCCATATTCATACGAACTAACCACGCTCCCATTTTTAATAAGAATCCGGCTAAAAGCATACAAGTCTTTGTAATGTGCCTCTCCGTGGGTATCGTAACCATGTATGGAAGGGTATAATTGGCGATTTGACAACAAAAGCAATAAGAAATGCCATATAGAATATTCTTTCTAGTGCCATGGGATACGATTGATTAATTAATGTTTCAAAATTTAATGTTGGTTCATTAGAGCCATATAAACCGATACCGAATTCCCATTAATAAAAAAGAAGCTCCTCCGTGTACAAAATAAACTTTGTATGAATACAAACGTTCTTTCCCACATGCATAAAAGTAGATAAGCGGAATTAATTCCAATTCTCACATGATGAAAAAAGGAAAATGTCTCGAGAAGAAAATGGTCCTATTTGACCACTATACATTGCTAACATCGGAAATAGAATAATGGGTATTCTCGGTAGTCGGTTGAGCCGCTAAAGTGGCTAAAGTAGTTATAAATCCGTCGATAAAATAGGTCCTATAGAGTCCATCTATTCCTAATCTCCAAAAATAAAAAATTGATCCATTTATAATTTTCCGTCGTTAAATTAGTGGATCATCCAATTGGAAATGATAACAAAATGCATAGGTTGTTAGAAGGAGATCGATTAAGCATATACAAATGCTATACCACCTAATTACCTTATTTCCCTAGGAAATAAGAAAATGAAGGAACTGCGACTATTGGGAAAACAACAACTATTGTTAACCAAGGAAAATCATTCGTGATAAAAATAAGATACACTTGGGCTAGAAAGCGTGCTCAAAATAAAATAGAATAGAAAAATCTTCTATTCTATTTTATTTTGAAACAGTTACCGAAAAAATTCGTGTGGTGTTTTTGAAATGTATCAATAAGCTAGACCCATACTTGAGTTGTTTCATTCCATAAATAAACTCGAATACTTAAGAAATCCGTCGGACAAGCGGACTCACACCTCTTACAACCAACAGTCTTACATTCTTGGGGCGAAGCTATTTGCTTAGCTTTACATCCATCCTAAGGTATCATTTCTAATACATCGTGGATGACTCGAACACATTGAGTACATCCTATACATGTATCATAAATCTTTATTGAATGTGACATTATATCTATAGTAATTTTTGATGTTCAAAACTGAAAATTATCGATCTAGTAAACTCGTAAATGAATCCTATATTTTTATATACGGATGAATAAATGATTTGTGATAATATTGTTAACTTTTCATAAATCAAGGCGTTTAGATAAATTTAGAAGAGGAATAGAAGAGGACCAGATACTTTGATTTCTTATTATGATTTTGGGAATGCAAACATGATATGATCATAAGTTGTGTCGAATAAATACTAAAATGAATTGATTAATATTACATTCTTTGAAATTCTACTTTGTTTCTTTTCTATTAATTATGATATGATTTTAGGATATGATTCATGCTATTTATTCAACAAATTTGATTGATTGATACAGTTGATTTTACATTACGAGAAATTGAGGAAACAATAGCGGTCAGATAGCCGCTTGTATAATATATAACAAAATTGAAAAAGATTTCCTTTTAATTGGCGATTATCAAAAAATCGAAAAAGTTACTAGATTTATATTCACGCATTCAATATAAGTTCAAGACACATAAGGGCTCTAACCATATTTCGGCTCGTGATCAATCCATAGATACCAATAGAAAATAAATAGGCACTCAAAACAAGTACATGTTTGAGCATCATTGACCAACTCCTTATCAATTTTGATTCATTTCAATATGAACAACAATTCAATAGATTCAATTGACTAAAGAATATACCAAGTCTGCAACAAAAGAATATATTGGCAATAAAAAAAAAATTTCTACATAAAAACTCTTTCACTTCACATTGAAAAAAGAGCCAAAAGATACCTACTACAGGCCAAGCAGATACCTACTACAGGCCAAGCAGCTAGGAAGAAATGTAAAGAGCGAGAATTGTTGAAACTAGCATATTGGAAGATCAATCGACCAAAATAACCGTGAGCAGCTACAATATTATAGGTTTCTTCCTCTTGACCGAATCAGAACCTTCATTAGATTCATTTTCTGTGGTTTCCGATCAAACTAGAAGTTACCAAGGAACCGTGCATAACTTGAATAAGGAGCCGAATACACCACTACACCTAACATGTGAAATGGGTGCATAAGAATATTATGCTCACCTAAAATACAATCATAAAGTTGAAAGTACTAGAGATTCCTAGAGGCATACCATCGAAAAACTTCCTTGACCAATTGGGTAGATCAAGAAAGCTGCGATAGCAACGGAGTGAATATGCAGAATCCACGGCGCATACCGGATGAAAACTAAGTTCCCACTCACGACCCATGTAACAAGCTACACCAAGTAAGAAGTGTAGAACAATTAGTTCATAAGGACCACCATTGTATAACCATTCATCAACGGATGCAGCTTCCCAAGTCTTTGAAGAAAACTTTTTCAGTTTGATTAAATGAATTAAAGTTTGATTAAGAAAAAGGTTTTGAAAATGCACTTGACAAATTCAAGGTTTTTATCGAAAGTGGTTTGAGTTTAAAAAGCAAAAAAGATTTTGAAAAACGATGGAGAAGCTTTGAAAATTGAAGAAGATATGCAAGAGATGAAGGGATTATCCTAAAGCATAAAGTAAAAGATAAGGTAGGAAAGATATAACCAAACAAGAGAAATCATCTTGACACAAGTCAAATAATAAATTAGATTCCTTTGGATTAAAGCAAGACAATAGAGTAATAAGCATCAGATGAATAATAGGGATTGAGGTGCAATCTTAACATCATATGAATCATAAAGGGTACAAATGACTTCTCATGTATTAGATGAACTTGATGTATCAGATGGATATTATTACATCTATATGAATTTTAAAGTAACACCAGCACAAAGAAAAATTTCCCAAAACAGACATAGTAACAATAAAGGTCTCAAGTTCCAAAGGTCTTAAAGTCTAGGTCAAGGTCATATCCTAAGTCCAAAGATCCGAATACTCCATAAACATTGGGATAATAACTCTCATAACCTAATTTTTACCCCTAAGATCTCTCTTCATTTTGTATCTTTGCATTGTTTCTAAATCACAACCTTGACTTACTTACTTTTCATCTCTCTCTCTCTCTCTCTCTCTCTCTCTCTCTCTCTCTCTTTAAGTTTGACTTTGAGGTATCACCAAGTTCTCTAATTGTCTACCTTGTACATACATGTTTTATGCTTTTTAGTTTATAACTAATTCCAAAAAGATGTTTTGTTTCCCTTTTGTGTTTTGAACATTGTAGGTGTGGAGCCAAGTACATTCATCTCACCTTCTAAGCTAGGGTTTTGATTATTATTACTCAATCAAATGATCATTTATTGAACCTAAAAGGCTGAAATTCAAATCTTTGCTTATACCATAGAAGTTCTATTTATTGAGCATCTCTCAACTTCTTGTGGTCAAGTTTATCTCAATGTATTATGGTTGGACTCATAAAGAAACTCGATAGGGTCTTGTGTTTATTTCTATGCTTTCTTCAACAAGTTTCATCAAGTTATGAGCCTTATCATCAACTATGCCTCAAGACAACATAATTTCAAGGTCCTATGTGCTTCATCATGCCTTAGATTGAAAGCAAAGTTCAAGAGATTCTAATTTAATTCAAGTTGTTTGACCTAATTTGGCAAGTTCTTGATTCTATGGTCACAAGTGCATACCTCTCTCAATTTTCTATATTTTTAAGTGATTCATTTTGAAACAGACTCTTCTCATCATTCATAATAACTTCTATTTACATGATAAGAGATGATTATACTTGGATAATCGTCAATAGTTTGATTACATTATAGGTCATTTAGGGACTTAGTGAAATTTTGACAAGTTTCAAGTGATTTTTTTCCAACTTTCACGGATTATAACTTGATCAATTTACAAACTTAAGAGAATATATCTGCCTACAGGCACCTGAGATGCTTGCAGAGAAGTTTTCAACTATGCATATCCAAAATATTATTGTTTAAATAGTATTAAATTAATGCACTCAGTGGAATTTTTGTATATGCATTTTCGAATACACCTCATAATATTCGAACTATAAGTTTAAATTGCTAAAAATGCACTAATTAGTATTTTTGAAAATGCATATCCAAACACACCCCATAAAATCTTTACAGATGCATCTCGGGCCAATTTTTGACAAAAATGAAATGATTATTTGATTTACGAAAGGGAGGATAATTTAAGATGCGTTATATCTTTGAAATCACTTGAAAACAATTTAGAATTTTCAAATGCGTAAGTCACAACCATAAGGTGAAAAAGAAATTTCCTAAAAAAACCCGTTGAAATGAATTCTAATTTTATATTTATTGAAGCTTAATTTTGTTCTTATTTTAGTTTTAAATCTACTTTTCTTTTTTCCAAAGATAATTAACTATTATCAAGTTGTCTATTTCTTTTAGAATTTTTTAATATGGTTATGTATATTTAATTTTATTAAAATTTGTTTCTAATATTTTTATTCGGTTAGGTTAAAGCTTACGGTGAAAAGGAACTTAATATTTAATATTTTAATAAATTTATATTTTTATTATTGTTTCGTGCCCCTTAATAGAATTTTATTATTGTTTTCTGCTTTTGAATTATACTCCATTTGTTATTTATTTAAAAAATATATTTTTTATTTTTAGGATAAAAAAATTTATAAAAAATTAAAACACTAAAAAAATTCAACACTTTTTCTGTTAATAATAAAATAAATTTTAACATCAATAATTTAAATATACAGTATTGAAAATTAAAACATCATTGAAAAATCACATAATTTTTTAAAAAGATGTTTCTCAAATTTTATTTTCCAAAGAATTTCGATATAACTTCAAGAAAAATAGTTTTTAGAAATTATGATATTAGAACGAAATTATAGTAAAAGTATAAATTATTTAAAATAGCTAGTATGTTAAAAAAAAAAATCAATTTCAAACAATTTTCCATTCAAAGTTATTTTTTGAAAATGTTATTTAAAATAATTAATCAAAAATATATAACACAAAACTATTTATTTTTATTCTATGTTGTACTTTTTAAATTCTTTAACATCTATTATATATGGAACATTTATTATATATTATTTAAATTTTATTTTATGTTGTACTTTTTCCTTATTATAATAACATCTTTTTCGTCTAGATTCAACCATATAGGGTAAGTAAAATTGAATAACTAAAGACGTAAGCGTGTCTTGTTTAAGAAAATTTAAACTAATCATCTTAAAACTGATACAAGTTTTAAAAATATAAATGCATGAAAATCAGTTTATGGGTAAAAAAGTGATAAAAATATAAACTAATACACTTGATTTTCAATATTTTTCTCTCTATATAAATTTATTTGTTTTTTTAAGTTGATTCTACTCTAGATGATAAAAAAAGTTGAATAAGTAAAGATCTAAGAGTGTATTGTTTAGGAAATTTAATCGAATCTTAAAATTCATTCATGTTTTAAAATATAAATGGATGAAAATCAGTTCATAAAGAAATATAGTTTTAAATCAGATATGACCTAACTTGAAACCATTTGACTATGGTAATATGGTTTTATCATAAAAATGGTTTGGTTATAAATTTAAACCAACAAAATTTACAAATGACATTGCAAAATTATTCATAAATTAAAATGAATGATAAATATAACATTGGTCTTACCCTTCACAGGGATGATTAAGCAATAAAAGTGATAGCAAAATTGGGGTTGTAAGATTTACTACTATTTTAGTGAGGTAAAACTTAATAATTTTTTTTTATCTTGATGGCTATTATCACAAAAAAAATAGTAGTGTTTTCTATATCTAGAAAGCCACTAACATGTAAGTTTTCACCCCTAAATATATGCATCGACATAAATTAATAATTTTTCCGGAAAAAAAGTTATCTTAATTTAGCTTCTAAATATATTTGTTTCTGTTTCTGTCATGATATAAAAAGATTAATCATATCAATTGTAATATTGAGGCTATTTGATTACCTTTTTCATTGCAGGAAGGAAGAGGGTTTCTTACGATTTGACGGAGAATCATCATGGCAAAACTATACCATCTCTTCCTTCTGACTATTTTTTTAGTAATCATACCGACATTAATGCATGTTGATGCCACAGAGAATGGTGGATTTAGGGAATGGATGGAGCATACATTTCCACCGAACGGTGGTCCTACATATTGGCGGGCAAGAGCAGCAAGGGCTAAAAAGATAAGCGTCAAAGGCTATACTCCTGATCCACATTCAGTCTCCAGAAAAATCACTTCTAACATTAGGGAGTGAGACTTGTGCCAATCACCATATGTACTAAAATGTTTAATTTAATGGAAGAAATTTCAAGCCATGTTTAATTTTGAAATTATTTTCTGTTTTATTTCAAAAAATCTGTTCTAATTACGAAACATTCTCCTTGGTTTAACTATATACCTGCATAAACTTTTATAACACGAAGCATAATACAACCAAACGATAATTTTCGAATTTCATATGAAAAAGAAAATGCAAACCGGAAAATTTATATCATACAAATCAAACACTTACGTATTGTTCACTGGCTATAATATATCATATGTTTCTTTGTTTCTCTCGTAGCAATAGTTATAAGTGTGATATGTCATATTTTAATATTTATGGATTTGATTAGGTTGATGATAAATGATGGTGGTTTATTTATTTTCGACTACTTGGTAATTACATCCAATTTTTTTACAATTTTTTACTTAGTATAAAAACAATTAACAAAATAGTTATGACAAACTACTTACTGGAAACCCTTTCTTTTAATCACATAATCCTACTTAATTTTGATCACATCAATCTAATGTCTTAGTTGAGAATGTAATAAAAAAAAGATTTATAAAAAATGAGTACACTATGTCTAGATTGATTTTGATGAGATTAGACCTAATTCATGATCCAATTTGGATTTCTACTTTTGTCTCGTTTACTTTACCTCTGCTTCATCTCTTTCTTCTTAGTTTTTCTTTTTGGATCAATTAATTGGATGATTGATGATTCATGATGTTTAATTTTTGGAATAGTAAAAGTTTGTCTTGAGGTATCATGAAGAATTTGATTGATGTAGCGATCTTATCTCCTTGACTCAGATCTTGATCAACATTTGTTTTTACTTATTCTACATGTTTTAGGAGTATGGTTTCTACAATATCTCTAACATTGTTATTGTCCAAACTCAAATAGTATTGACTTCTATATAAGTCTGTCTGCGATTGCTTAACATAATGCTAAAATTGTCCAGCATCGAAAAACTAACATACTAACTCTAACACTTATTGTGCTACGTTTTACTTTAATGTAACTTAAATTTCTCACAATTTACTTTATGTCATTTAATTTTAACATCTTTATCAGTCATGTCATTTGTTTTTCTGCTCTTTATTTTATGTCATTTTTTTCTTCTTTGTCCACTTGGAAACAATAAAGTGCAGTGACAAATTTTACTTAGTGAGTTAAGTCAATCAATGGCTTAGTCTCAATTTTTAACCGCTACAATATACCATTCACCTTTCAAGTGGAAAAGATTCAACTCCTATATCAACCAATGGAATAGAGATAGGAGGATTACAACTCAACTTTAAAGATGACTAGTGAATTATCTTAAGAAAGGTTTTAAATCAAAAGCCAAATGGCAAAAGAGTTTGAATGAATTTTTGTATTTTTTTTGTCTTTGAAGAAAACTTTTTCGCATTGATTAAATGAATTAAAGTTTGATTAAGAAAAAGATTTTGAAAATGCAATTGACAAATTCAAGATTTTTAATGAAAGTGGCTTGAGTTTAAAAAGCACAAAAGATTTTGAAAAACGATGGAGAAGCTTTGAAAATTAAAGAAGATATGCAAGAGATGAATGGTTTATCCTAAAAGCATACAGTAAAAGTTAAGGTAGGAAAGATAGAACCAAACAATAGAAATCATCTTGAGACAAGTCAAATAATGAATCACATTCCTTTGGTTATAGCTAGACAATCAAGTAATAAGCATCTGATAAATAATAGGGCATGCGGTGCAATCTTAACATCATATGAATCATAAAGGGTATAAATTACTTCTCATGTATTAGATGAACCCGATGTCTCAGATGAATATTGTTGCATCAATATGAATTTTAAAGTAACATCTGCACAAATTTATTTTCCTAATACAGACAGAGTAACAACAAAGGTCTCAAGGTCCAAAGGTCCTAAAGTCTAGGTCAAGGTCATATCCTAAGTCCAAATATTTGAATACTCCATAAACAGAGGGATTATAACTCTCATATCCTAATTTTGACCCCTAAGATCAATCTTCATTTCGTATCTTTGCAATGTTTCAAAATCACAACCTTGATTTACTTTTCATATTCTTGATGTGCGATCGACCTAATGTGTCTAACGGTATCTTAACTGCAAGTGCACAGTCTATCGCGGTAGTAATAAAAGAATGTCGAATCCACAGGGACTTTGTAATCACTCTAGTGCGGGAAAGTAATGCTAGCTTAGCTAAGGCGAATGATGTCACGTTTGGTTTTAGGGAGGTTAAGGAAAGTAAATAATTGATTTTAAATTAATAATGATAAAATGGTCGGTATGTAATAGAGTGGACCTAACGGATCTAATCGAACCTAAGCGTATAAGGATGGTCAACTTATTTGTTCTGTAGAAATAATCAGTTTAAAAACCCTCAACTCACACTTTCGTGGTCTTATCTTGGATTATACGCCTAAAGCCCTATGTCTGCTCTCGCTAGCCCATAAGTGTTTAGAAAATACTTTTTGAAAACTTAATTAATTCTAATTCGTTTTAAAGCGCTCTCGCTGTATTTAAATCGAATGCCTAACTTTAGCTATCCGTTTAAAATCTCACACTTTCGTGGTCTCGACCCTAACCTATTTTCTTTTCTTACTTTCGTAACAAAAAGGTTTTATTAATAAGCACAAAAAGTTATAACCAGAGTCTAAGTTGATTAAGGTTTTAGCTTAAGTTTTGATTAGATACCTACTGTCTTTAACTATCACATGCCGACTCTAAGAATTTAGCTAGCCATTGCAATTGGAATTAACTCACAGTAAACTGAATAAAGGAAACGTAGAACAAACATTATGAATAATTAATAAGACTTAAAATAAACAATTTAATTAAAATGCAAAACAATTGTAATATAAAGAACCTGAAATAAAGCAGAATTCCTATGTCCTTCTTCCACAAACCGGAAATTTGGACCTTCGGAATCGGGAAAAATAAAGGAGTTCTGAGGCTTGAAATAAATTAATCCTAACTAGAATAACAATTTCCTAATGTTGGAAATTGTTATTGGGACAGTAAATTTAACAAAGGAAATAAAACAATACAGGGAAAAATTAAAAACGGGAAAGGAATGAAAACTGGAAAAATGCTTGGTTTCGATTTCGGCAGAGCTTCCGCACAGTTAACTTGATAATTGCTCTGTACCTTTCACTTTGTAATCCAAGGTATTTATAGAGAATGAATGATGGCAGTTGAGAAATAACTTCGTGGGCTTCACTTCAAGACTTCAGAAAATAATGGGAAAGTGGGATGGATCGTGGGTTGAATTTGTGTTGAGTGAAATCAGGAATCTAAAACTTCTTCTGCTGAGCTTTTCCACGTTCTGCACGTATTTGATAACTGATATAAAGCCTTGTTACGGTCGTGGTCACTGTGTTTCGATCATTTTTCATAAAGCAACGTGTTACGATCGTGGCCAAGGCATGACGAGCGTAACATGTCCTGAAAGGCCTTACGATCGTGGCAAATGGAGTGACGACCGTCACAGCAACAATTTCTAGTTTTTTGGCAGAATTATCTTTTCTCTTCTGGTCTTTGATGCTAGCTTTGTATGTTTTATGTTTTCTTCTAGTTTGAGCTGAGATATGTGGTACTTGCAAAAAGTCATAAAAAACTCGGAATATTCGGGAGTTAATCGGGTTAATATGATATAAAACGGGTTAATTTCATGGTAAATATATGATATGATTTCGTATTATCAATTCTCTCTCTCTCTCTCTCTCTCTCTCTCTCTCTCTCTCTCTTTAAGTTTGCCTTTGAGGTATCACCAAGTTCCATAATTATGTACCTTTTACATACATGTTTTTTGTTTACTAGTCTCTAACTAAAATCTAAAAAGATGTTTTGTTTCTCTTTTGTGTTTTGAACATTGTAGGTGTTGATCCAAGTACATTCATCTCACCTTCTTATCTAGGGTTTTGATTATTAATACTCAATCAAATGACCATTTATTGAACCTAAAAGGCTGAAACTCAAATCTTTGCTTATATCATCAAAGTTCTATGTATTGAGCATCTCTGAATTTCTCGTGGTCAAGTTTATCTCAATGTATTATGGTTGGATACATCAAGAAACTTGATAGGGTCATGTGTTTATTTCCATGCTTTCTTCAACAAGTTATGAGCCTCATCATCAAGTATGTCTCAAGATAACATAATTTAAATGTTCTATGTGCTTCGTCATGCCTTAGATTGAAAGCAAAGTTCAAAAGATTCAAATTTGATTCAAGTTGTTTGACCTAATTTGGCAAGTTCTTAATTCTATGGTCACAAGTGCATACCTCTCTCAATTTTAAATATTTTTAAGTGATTCTTTTTGCAACAGAATCTTACCATCACCCCCAATAACTTATCTTTACATGACAAGAGATAATTATACTTGAAGGATCGTCAATAGTTTGATTACATTATAGGTCATTTAGGGACTTAGTGAAATTTTGACAAGTTTTAAAGTGATCTTTTGCTAACTTTCAAGGATCATAACTTGATCTATTTACAAAATTAAGACAATATTTCTGTCTGAGATGCATGCAGAGAAGTTTTCAGATATGCATATCCAAAATATTGGTTTTTAAATTGTTTTAAATGCACTCAGTGGGATTTTTGTATATGCATCTCAGAATACACCTCATAATATTTGAAATACATAAGTTTAAATAGCTAAAAATACACTAATTAGTGTTTTTGAAAATGCATATTGTTGACGCTAATCGAAATTTTTAACTAATTCGATTACAAACAATGAAGTCGCCATCTAACTTTATTTATTCCTAACGAGAAAAGAGAAAATATAGATGAAATCCAACAAATGAAACGTGAAATGGTCTTCAAGACCAAGAGATGCAGGTTCAGGAGTCGTTTATACAAGGGGAAGGTATTAGCACCCCTCACATCCATCGTACTCGATGGGACCCATTTAGTTCTAAGTGTGTTTGTGTGTTTAGTGTGTTAATTTTCTTTCTTCTAATTACTATATACAAAAGAGAAAATAAATGAGACATGTTTTAATTTTTGAAAGTGTGCTCGCCAAGATGTTAGAATCTCGTCCCTACGTATTCCCCAAGTGCGATGGGAAAGTCAGAGCTTACATAGTTCCTGGTTGCGAGAAAATTTGTTGGTTGATTGGTTTTACTTATGAAAAATAAGAGCTTAATCGTACGTGGACGATAGGACATCACTAGTGCAATTCGTGTGTGAGTGAAAGAAGATCGCGTGTGAGTGATGTGAGTTTGAAAAAAGGACTTGCACGTGGGAAAAGTTTGATGAGTTGAATTGGTTTTATTTGTGGATGACAAGTACCGAAATATTAGGCTATCATCTAATGATTCAAATACTTGAAATTGGTGAGTGAGCTCGACCAATCATCTCTCATCCCAAAAGTTTATTATGACAATGACGAAGTGAAACGAGATTCACTCTTGTTAGGTATTTCGAATGGATAAAAGTATTTAGCTTATTGGGCTACCATCCAATAATCTAAATACTTCGAATTTATTTAAATCATTGGGCTATCATCCAACGACTTAAACAAATACCATCCAAGTTTCTTTTTGTGAAAACATTTTTGAAAACAACTCGATGTTGGACCAAGGTTTGAGAATTTATTATTAAAGTGGTGAATGACAACAAGTGGAGAATTAATTTGGGCTATGATTAACCAAGAAAGCTTTATTAATCTCGAGCGAATAGACAAATGTCTACTCTTTACCATGAGGCCCTTTTTTGAATGAGAAATGTGGTATGTGGACCAAGGTGCGGGAATGAAGATGAGGCAAATAGTTGCGAATAATTATATACAAGCGTAAAATAAAGTGATTTAAATGAATTAAAAGCCCATACAAGGTGGCTTGCACAAATAATTAACAATATGTAGGTGCATGCGCGAAATAAATTTAATCGACTAATTAAACGAAATTTAATCAAGTAATTAGATTAATAAAATTAATTAGACTGACTAATCAATTGTTAAATAGCCGAATTAGATAATTAAATGAAGTTTAACTAATCAACTAAAGCCTCATTGTAAGCCCAAGAGCAAGCGTGGTGTGTGCACCATGTGTGACCGTTGCGACGCTTCTAAGCTTTGCCGACTCAAGGTAATGTAAAATGGACCGCGATCAAATATTAGTTCGAAATATTTTTTTTGTTGGTTTTGCGAATGTGATGAATAATTAAATAAAACAATAAAATATTTACTAATTATTACAAATCATGGGGATTGAGAGTACATATTTACAAATGGGGATGAACAATGAAGTAAATACAAATTAATTGTGAAATACAATATTATTCATAAAATTTAGTAAGAAACCAATTCTTTTTACTTTAAAATAATCTAAATAAAAAGAAAACTAAATCTAAACTAGTCGTCATTATTATTATTTTAAAAAATGAAATAATAAAAATAAGAGATAAAAAGGGAACAAAAAGTTCCCACTCCCTAAATTTCTCAAAATTGTTTCTTTTAAAATATTTTGAATTAAATAAATAAAAAAACAAAATAAACAAATTAATTAAACAAATAATGAAATAAATGGGAAAAAAAGAAAAAAAAAGCGTGGAAGCTTTTCCCTAATTTCTCTAATCAATTTTCTCTCACTCTCTCTTTTTTTTTAATTTATTTAAAAAAACAAAACAAAAACAATTACTACTATTATTTATTATGCATTTATTCTTTTAAAAAAATATTTTACTAATATAAAGATCTAGATAATTTATGAAAATATTAAAAACTAAAAATGAAAGAATAAAATAAATAAAAAAATGGACCATGAGGGGTGTCAAATTCAGAGGGGTGTATCAACGAATGGGCCATGCTGGATCGGATGTAGCAAGATATGAAGAAAAATTGGGAAGAAAATAAGAAAACCCTAATATTACATAGATCCCCCACTTGCCTTGTCACTAATTATTATTGTATATGTTTTCGAAATTTAATAAAATAAAAAAGGAAAAGAAAAGCGTTTCATTCCAGAATGAATCAATAAAAGAGCCAAGCAATGATACCAATTGAAGGTAGAGAAAAACACAAGAAAGGGGGGTTTGAATTGTGTTTTAGATCAATATCTGATTTTTGCTTGATTTTGTAATTTATTGCGGAAGCCGTTGAGTGAGTAAAGAGAGCTAGAAAGGTAAAGAACACATTCATTTTATACAAGTTCACCTTCTCAATAAGCCTACATCTTTTCCACCTTTCTTATTTGATTTTTTCTTAGAAAAGGACTTAATCCACTAATCTCAAAAGATTACAACAACCTCTAAGAGTCTAAAAAGATATCTTATCCCTCTCAAGTATGCAGTCTAGAAAGTCACTTGAGGATAGACAAATTCTAAATATAATTGATTTTTCTGGAGATTACATGAGTTCTTCTTCATAAAGAAGATTACTCCTATTTTGAGTACATATTGTTTTAACAAACTTTTGAGCAACAACTATTTTTCCAAAACAACTTTGAAAACACCGGCCGAACCTCCGACTGATAACTGGTATCAAATAGAGTCGCCATCGAACGTCTTTTATCTCACGAGGGAGAAAGGAAAACATCGAGTAAACCTGAGGGGAGAAATCGCGGTCCTATGACCGAGAGATCAAGAGAATCTAGGTAAGGGAGTTAGTTATGTGAGGGGAAGGGATTAGCACCCCACACGCCCGTAGTACTCTACGGTATCCATTTCTATTTCTAGCTAAAGGGTGTGTTATATCTATGCTTAATCGCTATCATGCATGCAAAAGGAAAGAGAAAATAAGAAAACCACGGGGAAAAGAAGGAAGTATTTACAAAGTTTACTCGATCGAGCCCCGTGACAAGATGCCTACGTATTCCCGCGTGCAATGGGAAAGTCAGAGCGTCGTAGTTCGGCTCACTTGTTTTGGTGGGTTTTGTGTTTTTTACTTGTGAAAAAGGTTTTAAACACGAAAAGGAAAGAAAGCGCGCAAAGGCGAAAAGTTTGTGTTGGTTGGTTGTTTTTACCTTGAGAAAGAGGTTTAAACCATTATTAAGTATTTTGAGTTTGAAAGAAAAAAAAAAGTTTTAGTTTTATTATATGCAACATGCAAAAGGAACTAGCAAAACAAAAGAGAGACTAGCTAAGAACTAACCCTAATGTTGTCATGCAAAAGGTTGGACCTATGGTTTAGGATGCAAGGGAAATCTCTACCTATGTTGACATGCAAAGGATATGGATCCTAATGTCTAGGCTAAAGGACCAAACCTAACCAAGGGAACCTGCAAGAGACAAACAAGCAAACACACTTCACAAATAGAATTGCCCTAAACGGGTCTTTAAATAAACCAGAGGGGTTCCTGAACATGCTCCAACTACGGAAGCCCCATCATGCATCTCTATTCCTACTTCTCATGGCAAAAGAAAGATGTAAAGCCCTACTTCTCATGATATCTAGGAAAGCTGTAAGAGAATGCAATAAACAGTGTAGAAACTACCGAACGGATATAAAATCCGAAGAGCACTGCGAGCTAATGAAATACTCCGGAAAACTTCAAGTACTGCAGCCATGCAATAAGAGTAAACCGGTGAGAATCGTTCAAAGCACTAAAGCAAGCGGAATACGTGTCGATACGCATCCGAAGTAACAATGCCTGCAAGAACACGATTACAGTAACCAAAAACAAGATAGGAATGGTGTACACATGGGTGGACAAGCTCAAACAAAACCTGCAAGAAGGGAGTTAGACCCAAAAAGCGAGTAGAAGAAAAGCATGCGAGTATCGAAGAAACGAGTCGCATGTGTATGCGACACATGTCCCTGCATGAGATGGAGCACAAACAGTAGCCAAGCATAGCTAGGGCGACTACTGTTCACCATTAGAATCGAGAAAAACAGAAAAATGAACCAGTGGACCGCGCTAAGCCCGGTATATCGCGCTAAGCGCAACCTGTAACACGAAAAGTCAGAACATTTGGCGCTTAGCGCGCTCTGGACCGCGCTAAGCGCGACCTGCAACCTGCAGAAATTTTATTTTTTGATCCGAACCACCTGTTTATGATGTTTTCATGCAACAGTCTGATCCATGCCATTAGGGGATAATCCAACAACAAATGAGAGCTAAATGAACGTGCATGGAATGCAAATCGAGCGATAAAACCAATGTTCATAGATGCATGTAGCTATGTGTGAACATGTGAGGAATGCAAATCGAATCGATAAAACCAATGTTCACATACATGTAAAGATGCATGAACATGTGAGGAATGCAAATCAAATCGATGAAACCAATGTTCACATACATGTAAAGATGCATGAACATGCAAGGAATGCAAATCAAAATGATAATTCCAATGTTCACACGACAAGTTAAATGCATGAACATGCAAGGAATGCAAATCCAAATGATAATTCCAATGTTCATATGACAAGTTAAATGCATGAACATGCAAGGAATGCAAATCAAAATGATAATTCCAATGTTCATATGACAATTTAAATGCATGAACATGCAAGGAATGCAAATCAAAATGATAATTCCAATGCTCAATTGACAAGTTAAATGCATGAACATGCAAGGAATGCAAATCAAAATGATAATTCCAATGTTCAATTGACAAGTTAAATGCATGAACATGCAAGGAATGCAAATCAAAATGATAATTCCAATGTTCATATGACAAGTTAAATGCATGAACATGCAAGGAATGCAAATCAAAATGATAATTTCAATGTTCATATGTGTGGTGATGCAAGCTAGCCATGATATTTTGAGGTTTTCTTTCAAAGAATCTAAGTCATGCATTAACACAAACACTTGGAATGCACATGCAACAAGTTCATACACAATGCATTAAATGCTCAGATATCTACATGTTGAATGCAAGTTGTGCTTCAAATCACCATGAATCAATGAAATTGATCCAGCTAAATACTCACCAATGCATGAACATGCGATAGATGATGCAAAATGTATGAGTTTATGTCCTATATGCAAGGGGAAAACAAATGCGCAAGTGTATATACATGCTATCCACAAAGAAATCCTCACTCCAACACGAATAAGGCGGCAAAACTCAATTCAAATCAAGAAATTCATGAGTACAAGTTCTGGAATTAGAATCTACATTGAATTTGCATGCAATTTCAGTATTCAATTTCAAGAAAAGCTGAAATTCAACAACAACTTAAAATAAGTGCTTATTTGAACCTAACACTTACTTGCACTTGAAGTTTGAGTCAAATTGAAGAGGAATGTTATGCATGCTATTACATGTATGTTTATGCAATTGAATTACAAGCCGGAGAAACGTGGGAAAGAAGAGGGTACATTTTGGGGTACAACAAACATACGTGAAGTTCTATAAGAGATAACACAATTAGAGCAATAACTCTTGTGTTTTATTTTTTTCTACAAGGCTGAGTGTCATGTTGATAACACAACAACATGTTGTATTCTTCTTTACTCCATCTTCAAAGTTGAGCAAGTAATTGCGCAATAAATCATTGCTTCATCATTAATCCCCCAAGATATATGTATTGAAGTTTCATCTTGTGGACTTTATATTCACGCATTATTGAGCATGATGCTAGCAACAAAAATTATCACACTTAGTCATGATGAACAGTTCCATGCAACAACTTCATGCTAAAGTTTGTTTCATGTTGTGTTTTCTTTTTCTTTTCATTTTGGTATTTTGCTCTGTCGTGCTCTCTTAAAAAGAGTTGTAACTTTCTTGTATAGCCATTTTTTGAAAGAACCGTTAAAGAGACAAGGTATTTAATAAGTTATAAGGTTTTAGGCTTATTCTTCATTTTTCAAGGAATACAGTTAAGATAGGTTATGATTGCTATTTCTTTGTAGCACGTGACCTAGCTCATGATTTTCCTTTATTGGACAATGTACCTTTAGTCTCTTTTCCAAATAAAGATGTTTTTATGTGAATTCTTGATTTCTTCTAATGATGTACTTTTGTTTTTGAGATATTGAGACAAATCACTTTGTCTTTATTCTTCTAATGTTTAGCTAATGAGTAATTTTAAAAACTACTTATTTTTTGTAGCTCAAAAACATTTGTTTGTTCAAGAACAAGTCTTGTTTTTTATAAATAATGGACATAAGACTATCTGAGCCATACAAATTTTCATCTAGAAGACATAAATTATTTTTTGATTAGTGAGCTGAGAATTTCTAAGACAATGTATTTATCTAGGTCCTTTATAATTATCCATGTGTTGAGATGTTCAGATTTGATTCTTTTATCTTCTCTCTAGAAGAAGAAAGAGAATGATGCAGAAAACTTTTCCTTGTTAAAGAGTTAAAACCCCTATGATATAGAGTCATGTCTTCAGGTGTATAAGCAATAACTTATCTGAGAATCCCTTTGTTATAGGAGACTTTCTGTTTTTATTTTTGAAATCTTCTATTCGATTCTGATCTACTAGCTTTCTTATAGAAATTATTTCTGATGTGTTGGCGCAAACTCTTCTATAGAAGTTCTTTTGGATACAATTTTCTGTTATCCACCTAGAGTTTCGTAGAGCTCCTTGATTGAGGATTACCCATAATTCTGACATAGTATCTTCACACTCAATGAGAACATTAGAAATATAAAATTATTTCTTCCAAGGTTCAAGAGATTGTTTGCCAAAGTTAGTGATGCAATGAATAGTATATGGAAGATGAAAAAGTGTGTGATAGAAAAATTCTCCATGTAGTTGATTCAGTGCAATGGAAGAAAATTGATTCCTTGTTTTTAGAATTTTCCCTTGAACGTTTGAACCTTAGACTTGGACTGATGAAACTTTGGATAATTTGAGTACTAAACATATCGCATGGTTTGTTCTTCTAATAATTTACAACATATATTCATGGTTGTGCTAAAACACAATCATATGATGCTATCGGTGAATATTTCAGGTTCAAAACAACTCGGGAACGAACTAGATGCGTTTTAAACGCCATTGATGGAAAATTTAATACTTTATGGGAGGAAGGTTGAAATTTTGGTTAGGAAGACTCGAAATGTCATAACATCTGATCTGACATTACAACACAGACAAGGTAGAAGATACAATGAAAGTGCAAGAAACAAAGGAACATAATGAATTGTTAACCTAGTTCGGTTCTAACCAACCTAAATTTGGGGGCATACCAAGTCAGAAATAAAGTCACTATCAACAGTATTAATTCAGAGGGAAACCACCATTACACTCCTCACTTAATCAGACTACCCAATGACCCTTCTACCTAAGATACCATACTTAGATATGAGAACCTCCGCTCACTTCCAATCACCTCAGTGATGTCTATCAACTACTATCACACCAACAACTGCATCAATTGCTTGGCTCCTAACACAATCATCTTGGAGATACCTCACTCCAAACACAAATAAAACAGTTTGAAGATACCACACTTCAAACACAATATAAACTAGTCACTCAAGTGACACAAACTAAACTTGGAATTGCCTCACAGTTTCTTCCAAGGACACAACCACATTCATTTCTTCACAACTTTTGAGTGAGTAAAATAATCCTTTTGCCTACGGGCTTCGAGGTACAAATTAGTGACCATTCCACAATCCGGGTAGTTCACTTACATGGTTAACCCTAAAGATTAAATCTGTCTAAAACCAGATAGCTTACTAAAACTAGGTTACAACTGCTTATTTATAACTTGTTACCCAACTAGATTTGGGCCTTCAAAATAACATCATAAGCAGCAAGTGCAAATTTCAGGGGCACTCGAGTGTTCAATCATATTCTACCTTCAAGTTGCGAAAGGCAAGCATACCAATCTAACCCCTCAGGTACAAGAAGATTGAACATGGGAAACTATTATACCCCAAAATTTATCCTCCTAGTTTTCAAGTCAATACACATCCCCATACTCAAGAGTTCCTCAAAGGTTGGCCAGATGGACACTCTCCTAAACAATCAACCCATAACTAGGGTTTTGATTCTTTAAAGTAAAATATGGTTTCTATTGCCTCAATTAAGCATCATGCCGCCTCACATGTCTCAAGGTATCACCATGTCAAGTTTCAAGCCTCACAACTCAAGTTTGTTCAGTCAATTGCTCAGATGGTTAAAAGTCAACTAAATTGGACAAAAAGCCAATTATGGTCAACATACAGTCAAACTTCATCATTTTTGGTCAACATCAAGATTTTGAAGTCACATTCATCATTTGATCAAGGATTGATCCTGATTCATCAAGAAAGTTCAAAGAATTGATCGAAAGTCAAAGTTTCTAAATTAGGGTTTTGATAAAAAGTCAATAGACCTTTGACCAAGCATAACTTTCACATACTTTATCATAAATTTTTCCACCAAAGCTGATTTTGAAGAGAATTGAATTCTCTTCAACTTTGGGACTCACCAGTTTTGTCCAAAAATGCTTCATTTGAGAGATATGAGCCAAGACATTATAGGTTCTTCTAAAAGTCAACAAAAAGTTATCTTTTTTCAAAGAAGTATACATGAGCAAGGAAACTTCAACAAAGATGAAACTAAAAGGAGCATTTATAGGACATCTTAAGCTTTGTAAAAAGTCAAAGAACTCTCTCAAATGGTAAAAATTGAGCAAGATATGATTTGTGCAAGTTTGGAAATTCTGAAGAAGTACATGAAGAAAATATTGATCAATTTTGAATTTCTTCCAAATGGGCCTAAGTTTTTAAGGTTTAAACTTGTTTCAAACATGGTTCGTGACCTCTAAGTCCAATTACACTCCTTCCTACCACTTATTTCATTTATTTTTGAATTATTTCATTTAAATTCAATTTTAAATAAAATAAAATGCAAAAAAAGATTGGATAGGCATGTGGGCTTGTTGTTTGAATGCCTTAAGGTCCAAGAAACACCTTGCAAGCTGGAAAAATCGTACAAGAGCTCATTTCATGAAGATTGAGCAATTTTGGAAATATTACATTTGATTTTTCATTGAAATATTTTTCAATCAATGCAAGATATTTCGACACTTTTGTTGACCTAATTTCTGTCCTCTATAAATACTCATTCCCATCATACCTTCAAAGACACGCTTAAGCAACCATAAAGCTAGGGTTTTGTTTCAAAATTTTTTAAGAGAAAGTTGCACCATCGACACCCTAGTTGCAGCCTTCCTCAAGAGCTTTCAAGTAGCAAATCACATTCCTGAGGTAACATAGAGTAAGTATGGATCAAAATCCATGGCCAAAGCACTATGAATCGACCCATGCATGAACTCAGCTTGCATACTTTTGTGTTAATCATATTTTTTATTCTATCATGTTTTAACTTAAACTAACCATACTGATGTGTTCCTAAGATGTCACAGAACATGTTTGATCCATCGTTTGCAAGATTTGATGCCTAAATTGTGACTTGCCATTGTTAGGGCTTTGAAATCGTGAAGCTTCATACCTAGGGTTATAGGCATTTTCAAAATAAGCTAACCCTACCATCGTGTTCACAAGGTCCAAAATAGGTGATCTGGGATTTTTGTTTTCATTATTTGATCGATTTTGCAGGTTTTCGAATTCTGTCTCATCGGAGAAGACAACCTGAACACCGTCTGTGGTGTCGCTGACCTGGGTCAAGGGTTTCGTGTGCAGGCATGGCATTGTCCCTTCATCTGATTAGCTCGTTCACAACATTGGGGCCCACGCGTGACTTGTGTTAAAAATTCAAAATGAAAGGCATGGTTGGCATATAATCCACTGGATGTAATTCAATAACAGCGAAGTCAAGTGACTCAGATGGCAAAGCGTGTGTTTGGTAACCCTGGGGGGACCGAGTTCGATCCCTAGCGTCCCCCATTCATTTTTTCACCTTTTTCAACCTTTTCCAATTCTTTTTCTTTTCATTTTTTTATTATTTACATATTTAATTAATTAATCAATTAATTAATTAATTAGGTTAAATAATTAGTTTAATTAGGATTAATTCTTAATTAACATTTTTTATTTTCTTAGCTAATTTAATTAATTTAATTTAGTAATTAGGTTAATTAATTTAGTTAATTTAATTTCTTTTATTAATTAAAAAATAAATATAAATTAGGGTTTCCGATTCAGCCGATTTTCACATAGTAATTAGGTTAACTTCATTAGAACGTAATTAACCTCAAACACATATTTTCACTGACTTTTTCCAACTTCTGCTGACTTTATTTCTTTATCCTGACTAATTATTTTTCGCGCATACTATTTTAACTTCTCTCTGGATGTATAATTTCTCGCGCACGTTTCGTTTACCATTATTGTAACTGCTCACAGGATGTAATAGTAATTAAGACCTTTTATTTTTCCGCATTTACTTTTGGCACCTCCTATGTATCTGCCCCAAAGCCTTGTAATAGCGTAGGGTTTATTTTCCGCACTTTTACTTTCTGCACCTCTTATAAACTGTCTATATATACTGCTTAGATTTATGGCTAATAGGATTGTATGGCAAGATTAAAATCAACCGTTAGATAACTCTAAATTCGAAGATAATATATATAAATTGATTCACTATTTCACACTTGTACCCCCTTAGGGTATCCTCTCTTGTTTCCTTACGAATATAATGGTCATGTACCTCGAACGTAGGGATACAATTAGCAAATACGCTTACGAATAGCATCATCATAGTCCCTTCGGTATAAAGATCATAGTCCCTCGATGACCCTCGATGTTGCCTATGAATACATGATCTCATCCCTCGGTTGTTTCCTACGAATAAATGATGATCGTCCCTTCGAATTGCTAAGGTATCCTTACAATGTTGCCTTCAATGACTATACGATGACCCTACGCATGTCCCTTTACATCCAACGGATAGGGTTACCTACAAACTAATAGTATGGATAACACTATCCTAAAGGTGAAGGAAAAATAACAAGAACCACCTTTCTGAGTAGGTAATAAGACTCTAAATTGCTTGCTCCAATCAAACAAATGTTTTTCACACCTCACACTCTTTTCAAAATCACTTTCAAACAAACACTTTGTATACATTCATACGAGAGTCATTACAAAGTTACATTTTTCCAAACAAATATTTCCAAACACTTCATATACATTCTTGAGGACTGATACAAGAATTATTATGAAGTCAAAGTGAAATACTTTATCAAATCACATACACACAAAGAAAATTTTCAAAAGTGAACTAAGAAATTAAGAGTCCGTAGATAACTACGGATGGAAAGGGTGCTGATACCTTCCCTTTTCATAATTACCTCACGTACTCAGAATCGACCAAAGGTCTTTCCTGTTCTTTTCACCTTTCCTTTATTGGATAAAAGAAAAGTCGATGACGACTCTTGCTATCCGCAACATTTGCGATAAAATACAAAACAAACAAGTCAGTTCTCCCACCGTGTTACAAAATGAATCCCTTTAATTAGCGAAAAAAAATAAACGCACTCTGAGGCTATCCTCTAAGATTCTCTGCACCTATCCTGATCACCTGCAAGTTATCCACGCTTTAAGGAAACATTTCCAAGCAAAAAGGGTGAGGATTTCATAATCATTATAAAAGACATAAGGAATGGGTATAGTAGTTATAAAAAAGGGAAACGACAACATAATAACACATACTACATATATAGCATAATAACAAAACACCAAATCTTCAAGTTAAAACATCACAAACTCGAAATCAATCAAATACATCACTTAGTGCAAATATTGTGCAATGCCACAAATAATGAAAAACAACATCATTAGACTTATGCATGTGGTACCAAAACATCATTGATGACTTATTCATCTTTATCTTTAAAGTTCCCAACCAAAAGGATCAATTCTAGCTTAGAATCAGAGCACATCACAAATTGCACTTAATCCAAACTATGGGATTAAGGCCAAAATTGGACCGAATCGTCCTACAAACTTCATTGGATCAATATCCTACATTCATTTTATTTTACTAGGGTATAAGTCATTGTGTTAGCTTTCCAACGCTTCGAATGATTCTCGAAACGGATTTACGGTTCAAAAGATACGAATATTTCAAAATTCTATTTTGCTACTCAGCTGATAAGGCGAACACCATGAGGAGGAAGGCGAACACCATACTTTCAATCACCATGGAGAACGCCATGAGTGTGAAGGCGAACATAATGAGGGTGATTGCGAACGCCATCACGTCTGCTACTGCGCAGAAAAAACTGCCGCAGTGCAATTTTCTGCATAAACCAGTCTCAATTCTTACGTTTTTATGTACAATATAGGTCTTAAACATCATCTAAACACAATGTTTCCATCTTATATCATTAACCCAATATACTCTACACTACGGGTACAATTCGTCTACAACCTAATATCACAAATCATCATCAATTATCATCAAATTATCACATCTTCATCATAAACCAAAAACCAACGAAACCTACAATTATCCAACCCTTAAATCAATCATAATAATAACGATAAACTCCCGTTACCATAGCTTACCGTTTGATTTTGATTCCTCTTCGCATTTCTACAGATTCCTCCTTGAGTTCCTCAATGCCCTAGTTTTGTTCTTCTCTCTGCCTCTTCTCCAGACGCGATTGCACATAATGAATCGCTAAAACTCCAATATTCCTTTCTGTCAAATTTATCCCTTGGACCCTTAATATGGCCTTTCAACCTTTGTCCTCACTTATTTCTCACAATTGAACACATTACCCTTATTGTCTCTACTTCACATATTATTCTATTTTAACTAATTAAAATAATACTAAATCATCACTATAATTATCTAAAATACTCAATAATCCCTCGACACACATAAACCGTCATACTCATCTACCATCCCATACAATCATAATTAAATCACGATAATTCACATATAAACACTACATAATTCAACAAAACATCACATACATCACAATACTCTTCGTAATTCAATTAAATGATAGTCTAAATAAATTCAGGGTGTTACAGCCTTCAGCGCTGTTACTCTGAATAAATTAGAGTGCTCAAAGCACACATACACTCTAGATACATAAGTCACCTGTTTTTGTTTTCAAAAAATCATTTTTTTTATATTTTCAAAATTTTAAATATTTATAAACAATTAAAATTCCAAAAAAAAATATACATATTTTTTATAAATAAAAAATTAATTGACATTTAATAACATAAACATATAATATTAAAAATTAAAACATCATAAAAAATCACATAATTTTTTTAAAAATGTTTCTCAAAAATATTTTTATAGAAATAACTTCAAATTAATTTTTTTTTTTTTTGAAATTATGATTTTCAAAAAGAATTATAGTAAAGTCATGAAATACTTAAAATAGCGTGCTAGAAAATTATTTAAACAAATTTTTCATTCAATGGTTTTATTTTAAAAAGGGAAATATTTAGCCAAAAATATGTAAGATTATAAATCGTTAACAAAAAAATACAATTTGATGTTTATCATTTAATATAATATATTTTTGATTTTATTTTATTTATATTTTCTATTATTTTATTTTATTTATACTTTTTTAGAAGTAATTTGGGAATCAACACGAGAGAGCATAAGTGAGAGAGAACCACGTATAAAATGTTCAATCTTGACTTTTTTATCTAATACTTTTTCTTAGAACTTAATTTTACTCTAAATGATAAAAAGGTTAAATAAGTAAAGATCTAAGAGTGTATTTATCGAATCTTAAAACTGACACAAGTTTTAAAAATATAAATGCATGAAAATCAGTTCATAAAGAAATATATAGTTTTAAACCGGATGTGACCTAACTTGAAAATATTTGACAATGGTAATATAGTTTTATGATAAAAATGGTTTGGCTATAAATGAAAACCACCAAAAATTACAAATGGCATTGCAAAACTATTCATAAATTAAAGTGGATGTATGGCACTGATAAAGCAATAAAAATGACAGCAAAATTGGGGTAGTTAGATTAACTACTATTTTGGTGAGGTAAAAATTAACAATATCTTTTTTTATCTTGATGGCTATTATGACAAAAAAATTACTAGTGTTTTCTATATATAGAAAGCTAAATGCATGCATCGACAGAAATTAACTGTTATTCCTAAAAATAAAAGTCATCTTAATTTAGTTTCTAAATATACTTGTTTCTGTCATGATAAATAAGGAATAATTATATCAATTTTTTATTGAGACTGTTTGATTACAATTTTCATTACAGGGAGGAAGAGGGTTCTTGCCATTTGACGTAGAACCATCATGGCAAAATTGTACCATGTCTTCCTTCTGACTATCTTTTTTGTAATCATACCGGCATTAGTTCATGCTGATGCTAATGTTAATATACAAGAGAAAGGAGATATTTGGGATTGGTTGGCGCATATGTTTCCACCGAATGGTGGTCCCGTATATTGGTGGGCACCTCAAGCAAGTGAAGCAAGTGCTACAAAGACAAACGAAAAAGTTGATACTCTTGATCCACACGCGGTCTCCAAAAAAATGACATCTAACATTAAGGAGTGACACTTGTTCCAATTACCATATTTACTATTGTTTAATTTCATGAAGAAATTTCAAGCCATATTTAGTGTTTGAAATTATTTACTATTTTATTTCAAATAATTTATTCTATTGCAAAACTGCCTCTTCCTTTCACTATATACATGCATAAACTTTGAAAAACGAAGCATAATAGAATCAAAAAGACAATTTCATATAAAAAACAGAAATACAAACAGGAAACATTATCTCATATAATTAGTTATAAATGTGTCATATTAATAATTATGGGTTTGTGTTGAAAAAGTCATAAAAATCTTAAACACTACCAGTTATTAATGAAGAAATTATTATAAGAAATAAAACTGATGTTTTAGAGAACAGTATGGAGAGTACTACGTTGTTTTGCTTTACTTGCTATAAATTAAGGCAAATGTATAAACAATAAATATTTCGACATTAAGAGTCTTTTCATTGTGTATTTTATCTTTCATAAATAAAGTCTACAGTTGCCATATCAACTTGTATTGTTATTATTTCACATTTTATACCGCTTTCTACAAATATGACCATGGAGAAATTTTGCGTAATTTCCTAACAACTGGTATCAGAGACGGTTGATTCTTTTCATTTCATAAGCGATCCAGAGGAGTCAGACTTGAGTGGGAGCGATGGCAGCAGACGAAGGAAAGGTGAAAATTGAGAAGTTCGACGGTGCGGACTTGATCTTTTGGAAGATGCAAATAGAAGATTATTTCTATCAAAACGGCATGCATGAACCTATCACGGGCACAAAACCAGCGACAATGGACGACAATTCCTAGGCCCTTCTCGATAGAAAAGCTCTTGGGGTCATTCAATTGACATTATCCCGTAATGTTGCTTTCAACACTGCAAAAGAAAAGACAATTGTTGATCTTATGAAGGCTCTTTCCATTATGTACGAAAAGCCATCGGCCTCAAACAAAGTTCATTCGATGAGGCGATTGTTCAACTTACGAATGACAGAAGGTGCGTCAACAGCGCAACATCTGAACGAACTCAGCATTGTTTCAAACCAATTGAGTTCAGTTGGAATCGACTTTGATGAAGAAGTATGGGCTTTGATACTCTTGTCTTCCCTGCCAGAAAGTTGGAATGCTACAGTCACAGCCGTGAGTAGCTCATCGGGAAGCAATAAGTTAAAATTTGATGATGTTCGTGATTTGGTTCTCAGTGAAGAGATCTGGCGGAGAGAGTCGGATGAATCGTCAACCTCTTCAGTATTGCATACAGAGTCAAGAGGAAGAAGTTCAACTAGAGGAAGCAGACGAGGCAAATCAAAAGTGAGACGATCAAAGTCCAGAAATCATCATACTTCTAACAGCTCAAAGAATATCGAGTGTTGGAATTGCGGAATGATTGGACACTGCAGAAATCAGTGCAGGAGTGCATTGAAGAATCAAGAGGCGAAAGATGAGGCAAACTTTGCTTCAACCTCAAGAGGAGCTGATGCATTGATATGTTCTTTGGAGAGCAAGGAAGAGTCTTGGGTGTTAGACTCTGGAGCATCCTTTCACGCAACTTCACAGAAACAGTTCTTTGAAAATCATGTCCCCGGGAACCTCAGTAAAGTATACCTTGGTAATGAACAATCTTGTGAGATTGTGGGAAAAGGTTTAGTGAAGATTAAGTTGAGCGAGTTTGTTTGGCAGATGAAGAATGTCAGACACATTCCTGACCTGACGAAGAACTTCATCTCAGTAGGCCATTTGGCCAGTGATGGCTACACAATAATCTTCGATGGAGATCATTGGAAGATTTCTAAAGGTGTAATGATAGTTGCTCGCGGTAAAAAGAGTGGTACTCTTCACAAGACAGCTGGAGCATTTGATTTGATTGCAATTGCAGTAAATGAAAGTCACAATCTATGGCACCAAAGACTAGGCCATCTGAGTGAGAAAGGAATGAAGGTCATGCACTTAAATGGAAAACTACCAGGTCTTCAGTAAATAGAAATTGACATGTGCGAAGACTGTATACTTGGAAAGCATAAGAGAGTTAGCTTTCAGACAAGTAGGAGAACCCCAAAGAATAAGAAACTCGACCTTGTCCACTCTGATGTTTGGGGTCCAACTACCGTCTCATCTATCGGTGGGAAGAAATACTTTGTGACTTTTATTAATGATCATTCTAGAAAGGTATGGGTATACTTTCTAAAATATAAGTCTGACGTATTCGAGGCTTTCAAGGTGTGGAAAGCCATGGTAGAAAATGAGACCGGATTGAAGATCAAAAAGCTCCGAACAGACAATGGTGGTGAGTATGAAGACACCAGAATCAAGAAGTTCTTCTATGAGCACGAGATCAGAATGGAGAGGACCAAGCCTAGTACGCCTCAACACAATGGTGTAGCTGAGCGTATGAACCAGACGTTGACAAAAAGAGCTAGAAGCTTGCGTGTTCAATCAGGCCTACCAAAGCAATTCTGGGCAGAAGCAATCAATACAACAAATTACTTAATCAACTGAGGTCCATCAGAACCATTAGAGCAGAGAATACCATAAGAGGTATAGAGTGGAAAAGAGGTAAAACTCTCACATCTTAGAGTTTTTGGTTGTGTAACATATGTGCTCATTAGTGATCATGGCAGGAATAAGCTTGATCCCAAATCAAAGAAGTGCATTTTCCTCGGTTATGGTGAGGATGAGTTTGGCTATCGCCTATGGGATGATGAAAATAAAAGGATGATCTGCAGTAGAGATGTGATCTTCAATGAAAGAGTTATGTACAAGGACAAACATAATATAGGTGCCAGCAACTCAGATTCGAGTGGGTCAGTTTATGCAGAAGTGGACGATGTCCCAAAAATTCCTATAGTTAATAACCCTCAGCTAGAGGAAATAACTGAACAAAGTGGTGAGTAACAGCCTGACATATCAGAACCTCTGACTCCAACTCCTGTATTGAGAAGGTCTTCTAGAACTCGTGTTCCTAACAGGAGATACATGGACTATATATTATTGACAGATGAAGGGGAACCTGAAGATTATGCAGAAGCATGTCAGACCGCAGATGCTAGCAAGTGAGAACTTGCTATGAAATATGAGATAAAATCTTTGATCTCCAATCAGACATGGGAACTTGTTGAGTTACCTATGGAAAAAGGGCACTTCACAAAAAATGGGTGTATCGGGTCAAGGAGGACCATGATGGATCTAAGAGATACAAGGCCTGATTAGTTGTCAAAGGATTTCAGCAAAAATAAGGAGTTGAGTACACTGAAATCTTTGCTGCAGTTGTGAAGCTCAATACTATCAGGTTTGTGTTAAGTTTTGTTGCCAGTGAAGAGCGCTACCTAGAGAAATTGGATGTGAAGACCGTCGTTCTTCACGGAGACTTAGATGAGGAGATCTACATGCATCAACCAGAAGGGTTCTAAAAAGAAGGGAAACAGAAAATAGTGTGCAGATTAAAGAAGAGCTTGTATGGTCTAAAACAAGCTCCAAGACAGTGGTATAGGAAGTTTGAAAGCTTCATGCACAAGGAAGGTTTCCAAAAGTGCAATGTCGATCACTGTTGTTTCTTCAAGAGGTATCATTCCAAATATATCGTCTTGCTACTTTATGTCGACGATATGTTAGTAGCAGGTCCATATATGGATGAAATTAGAAACTTGAAGATACAATTATCAAAAGAATTTGACATGAAGGACTTGGGTCCAACAAAGAAGATTCTTGGAATTCAAATCACGAGAGATAAGCAAAGAGGAATTTTGCAATTATCTTAGGAAGAGTACATCAACCGTGTTTTGAAAAGATTCAACATGGACAATGCCAAACCAATTAGCACACCTTTAGCTAGTCATTTTTGCTTATCAAAGGACCAGACCTCGGAGACGGAGGACGAAAAAGAATTGATGGCTAGTATTTTGTATGCTTCAGCCATTGGAAGTTTGATGTACACAATGGTATCCACGAGACCAGACATTGGCTATGTAGTGGGAGTTGTAAGTAGGTTTATGTCAAATCCAGATAAAGCTCATTGGGAAGCTGTAAAATGGATTTTGAGGTATCTACGAGGAACTAAGGAGAAGTGTTTATGCTTTAGTAAAGGTGAATTAAAAGTACATGGCTACGTAGATGCTGACTTTGCTGGTGAAGTTGATCAACAAAGAAGTACCACTGGTTATATATTTACAATTGGTACTACAGCCGTTAGTTGGATGTCACAAATACAAAAGATTGTTGCTCTATCCACTACAGAGGTTGAGTATGTAGCAGTAACAGAAGCTAGCAAAGAATTGATATGGATTCAAGGATTGTTAACAGAGTTGGGATTCATCCAAGAGAGAAGTGTTTTGCACAACGACAGTCACAATGCAATACATCTGGCTAAGAATTCAGCATTCTACTCTAGAACGAAGCACATTGATCTTCATTATCACTTCATCAAATCTCTGCTTGAAGATGAGGTACTAACATTGAGGAAAATTTTCGGAAGTAAGAACCTAGCAGATATGTTGACAAAGGTGGTAACTACTAATAAACTGAAGTTGTGCTCAACTTCAATTGCCCTGCTATAATAACATACCAGAGAAGGTTGTTGTATGATCGAGGTGTGAAGACCTGCTGAAGTCAATCTTCAAGTGGGAGATTGTTGAAAAAGTCATGAAAATCTTAAACACCACTAGTTATGAATGAAGAAGTTATTATAAGAAATAAAACTGATGCTTTGGTGAAAAGCATGCATAGTGCTACGTTGTTTTGCTTTACTTGCTATAAATTAAGGCAAATGCATAAACAATAAATATTCCAACATTAAGAGTCTTTTCATTGTGTATTTTATCATTCATAAATAAAGTATGCAGTTGTCATATCAACTTGTATTGTTATTATTTTATATTTTATACCGCTTTTTACGAATCTGACCATGGAAATTTTTTGCGTGGTTTCCTAACAGTTTGAACAACATAATAATAAACGACGATGAATAATTCATTTTTGGCTATTTATTAATTACACCTAATTTTTACTGTCATTTTTTTAGTGTAATGATAAATTAACAAAATAGTGATGACAATGTACTTATTCAGAACCCTTTTCTTTAATCACATCATCCCAATGTCTTAGGTGAGTTTGAAATTAAAAAAAAGGTTTTGTCAAAAATTAAAAATTATTACACTATGTCAAAAAATATATATATATATATATATTTATTTATAAGCATTATTGCGATGGTGTCCTCCTCTTAGGGGGGAATGGATAGGAAAATAAATGTTCAAGATGAGAAAATAGATGAAAGTGAATATATTGCTACTAATAATTCCAAACAATGGCAATTTCTTGAAAGTTTTAATGGAAGCAAACTATGGGAAGCAATTGAGAAGTTGGGTGTGAAAGGGGATTCTAAGGGGAATTGGTTTTTATTCACCGATTCAATATGCAAAACTCGGACCAGTTATACATAACTTATGAATACTTCAAGATCATCACGTATCGCGCACAAACAAAGCTTTTGTCTAGACTTTGATGTGATTTCTTACCTTATGGTTTAATCGATGATTTCTCAACCTATTAAACGATACGACAATATTAAGATTTGATACTTGTGAATATTAAACCTACCTTTATGTCTAGCAGCTAGAATTTAATAGTTGTTATCTTGGATCGAGATTAGAACCTTATTTGTCAATATCGATTTAATGCATTGAATAAACGATAAAGCAAAGATAACAACGATAATGATTCAAACACAACTTATATATAATTCCATGATCAAAGTAAATACATACTGATTCGGTGAACTACGACCAATCCCAACAAGAGAGGTATTTAGCTACTCACGGTAGCTTGAAGCTCAAATGGAGAATTAAGTTGAAACAACATCAATGACGATTTCCCGACTCTTGATGTGAATCCACCTTCTTCTCCTTACAATCTCCTCAAACTCTATCCTACCGCTATTAAGGATGATACTTTAGGATAGTACAAGTGATAAAAACTGGAATGCCCAACTGAACTGGGTTATGCTCTATTTATAGCAATTATGGCCGCCTGAGTTCGTTGAGCGAACTATACTTCGCTAAGCGAAGTCTTTTCTTATGTGCTAAGTTTTCAAATCAAGTTGTCAACTTGTTACCGCCAAATTTCGCTAAGAGAAATATGGCTCGCTTTGCGAAGTTGCTTTCTTAAGCCTGAAGTCTTCAAAATATTTTTTTTATGACCGCCCTGTTGTTAAGGACCAAAATATGGATATTTTGTAGATCATTTTGTGGTCCTTTACAATGTCTTTTGATTAATTAGTAGTATTTAATATAGTATTTTGGTCTAATTATGTTTTTATTTAGTTTTTGTTTAAAATATATTATTTAACTTAGTTTACATTTAAATTGTAGATTTTTGATATTGATTCCCTCAAGCTTGGATTCAAGGAAACTTGAAGAGCTCTTGGGACCTTTTGAAGCAATTTTTGGAAGAAGAAGTTATGTCACGCCATGCACAGAGCGCTTAGCGAAGAGCGGGCTTAGTGCGGTCTGCGATATCAGAAAAAGGACAGCGATCCATGCCTCTAGCTTTTGCTCACCAACTCTTTGATTTGACCCACTTTTCTGTGCTAGAAAACCAGAGCTACACTTCTTCTTCATTTTTCATCATTGTTGTAATCTAGGGAATAGAAATTAGGAACTTGAATCTTGTTCTTCTTTATTTGATCTTCCATGTTCATCATCTTCTCCAAAACTCTTGCAAGTAAAGCTACCATGAGAATGAGTAGCTAAGCTCTTTTTGTGTCAAGATTAGAGGTAGTTAACCTACTTTTATGTATTTCTTTTAATCTCTTGGTGTATGAACTTGGTTGATAATTTATATATGTTGAATATCTTTGTTTTACTATCTCTTGATGCTTTGAATCATGATTGGAAAAGTATGTTTCAAAGTTGACCTAGGATATTCTTCCACTAATGAACAAATGCTATAAATAGATTTGTGAGTTAGTGTTTACTTGTATTGAACTTCATTATTATCATGTCAATAGTTGTAGTGTATCATTTAAAGATTTACATGATAAAACTCACAATCTTGGTTTGAAATCAACAAGATTGAGAGGATACGTATTTATAACAATCATCAACTAGTTCATCCACTTGGTTAATAGAATTTATATGAACTTAGGTTAATGAAACTAATCTTGACATGCTTTTATCACTTGAAAACCACTCAGAACTCTTTTGAATCCAAACATCTCTCTTTTGAAAAGGAAACTAAATTTGTTTGATTGAAACTTATGATACTTGTAGTTAGGAAACAAAACCCTTGTGTTACTTCATCTTAAAATAAGCTTTAACTATTGAAAGACGGCAATATCACATCAATCCCTATGGATACGATAATTGAAATACTTGATTCATCAAATATACTAACAACCAAATGGCGCCGTTGCTGGGGATTGGCGTTTGATATTGCAAGTATTGCAATATTTTGTGTGTTTTAAGATAATTTTTCTACTAATCTCTCTTTGTTTCTTTTTGTGTGGCTAAAAGTTTTCAGGATATATTTTATGCGAGGAAGTGTTCCGGTCGATCAACTCCTATTCGATCCAAAAATTGAAAGGACGGCAAGAAGACTTAATAGCAGTGCTAAACGAAGGAAAAGACTAGCTAGACAAAGACAAGCAAGAGGAGAATCATCTACTTCTTCTACACAACCCGTGTTAGGAGAAGTCATCATGGAGGATCAACCACCACCACCACCACCGAGAGGGCCTTGTGTAAATAGCCCTCGTCACACCGCTCAATTTGCTCGCCTAGCCAATGCGAGGTTTACGGAGATGAAGACGAGATTGCTCCAACTTCTTTATGCAAATCCTTTTCATGGTCATGACCATGAAGATCCATACACCTACCTCACAAAGTTCTATGAAATTGGGCGGCTGAGTCTAAGTCAAGAGGAGCAATATTTTCAAAGGCTTTTTCCTCATTCTTTGGTAGGGAAAGCAAAGGATTGGTATCTAGACCAACCACAAGAAACAATGACAAATTGGAATATGCTAGAGGAGAAATTCCTTAAAAGATTTTTTCCTCAATCAAGATTCATGGAAGCAAAAATCGCGATTTCGGTGTTCTCGCAAGGTGTTAATGAGCCTTTGAATAGGGATTGAGATAGATACAAATCTATGCTTAGAAAATGCCCTAGTCATGGTTTTGATGAACTAACTCAAATTCACATTTTCCGCAATGGTCTCCAACCTCAACATAAATTGTTGTTGGATGCTACGGCGGGAGGTTCTTTAATGGGGAAGACACCTTATGAAGCCATTCAAATCATTGATAAGATGGGAAGAAATGACCACCAAGTTCAAAATGATCAAGGGAATGTGCAAGTGAAAACGAGAGCTCTTGAAATTAGTTCTAGTCATGAAGCACTTGCGGCACAAAACAAATTATTTTCAAAGCAAGTTGAAGAATTGACCAAGAAAATGGAAAGGCTTCCACAATAAATCATGGAGATGCAAGGATTATCTAGCAAGCAAACTCAACAAATTGCTAGTTGTGAATTATGCAACGGTGATCACAAGACCGGATTTTGTCCTCCGGAAAATGAAGAAGAAAATTACATGGCCAATCAAGGGCAAAGATACCAACAAAGACCTCCTTATCAAAATCAAAATCAAGGCCAAGGTTACCAACAAAGAGGTAACCAAGGTTATCAAGGTGGATGGAGACAAGACAACAACAATCAAGCAAGACAAAATCCTTACCAAAGTGGAACTCAAAATCAAGCTCAACCTCAAAATCAACCTCAAAATCAAGCTAGAACTTCAAACATTCAAGATACACTTGCTCAATTCATGCAAGCTTCAATGGCAAACCAAAAGAGCACGAAAGCATCGATAAAGAATTTAGAAACTCAAATGGGGCAATTAGCAAAGCAAATTTCCGATCAAAGTGCCTCGACCTTATTTTCTCCAACTAATCAAGCAAATCCAAGGGAGCATTGTAAAGCAATTACAACTAGGAGTGGTAGAGTTGTTGATGAGAAAAAGAAAAATGTGGAGGGAAAAGACCAAGTGGTGAATGATGAAGAAATTGATGAAGTTGTAGAGGAGGATGAGGCCGAAGTTGCAGTTGAAAATGAAAAAAATGAAGTAGTAGTGGAAGATGACTTAGTTGAAAAGGAGAAAGAAAATGGTGAGGGAAGTAAAAAGAAAGAGAAGAATGCAAGGAAGAGTAAAAAGGTAAATAAATAAGTAAGCACAATTCCCATTCAACATTTACCTTATCCGCATGCACCATCAAAGAAGGAGAAGGCAAGACAATATGCTCGGTTTACGGATATATTTAAACAACTTCATATAAATATTCCATTTTCCGAAGCATTGGAGCAAATGCCAAAATATGCTAAATTCATGAAGGATATGCTCACAAAGAAGAAGAGGTACACGGATGAAGAGACAATTTTGCTTGATGTTAATTGTAGTGCCATAATCAAAAAAACTCTCCCAAGGAAGGAATTCGATCCGGGGCGAGTCACTTTGCCGGTAGCCATTGGAGATACCTACAATGGTAATGACTTGATTGATCTGGGGTCTAGCATCAATTTAATCCCGTTATCCATTGTTAAAAGGTTGGGAAATGTTAAGATGGAATCTACTAGGACGACTTTGCAACTAGCCGATAAGTCTACCACTTCACCATATGGAGTTGCTAAAGACATGGTAGTCAAGGTGGACAAATTCTTGTTTCCAGTGGATTTTGTGGTGGTTGACATGGAGGAGGATCATAATGTGCCATTAATTATTGGAAGACCATTCATGAAGACTGCCCGAATGATGATTGATATTGATGACGAGATTATGAAAGTAAGAGTGCAAGATAAAGAGGTAGCTTTCAATCTTTTTGAAGCCATAAAGCATCCCAAGGACAAACATGACACTTTCTGAATTGATGCTACCGAGGAGGAAATCATGGAGGTTTACCATGGTGGAGGAGTAAATCGTGACGTTGGTGCCATTCCTTTCATCGAGCCTTGAAGCATCATCATGAATCGTCGAGCTCGAAACGACGTTAAACAAAGCGTTGGTTGGGAGGCACCCCAACATTGTAAGTATTTAATGTTGTAGTCATTTTGTTAGTGTCCTAATCAATTTTCTGATTTTTCAAGCTTTTTCTGAAATTCTGCAGATCGCGCTTAGCACGGTCAGACCAGGCTTAGCACGGTTTTTACCCCATCAGACAGAACATTTCGCGCTTAGCGCGATGGGGGTCGCGCTTAGCGCGATCTGTAAAAAATAATAATAATATTTTTAAAACATGTTTACTCAGGCCCAACTTGTTGGCCTGGTTCGTTTTTAACAAGTTTAGGGTTTGTTTTTCACTTTTTCCACTCTCACCATTATCATTCTACTTTCAAGAAAACAATTTCCAAACCCCACACTCACAAAATCAAAATTCGTGCATTGTTCTTGTGTTTTCTAACCATTCAAGCACCAAGGTTTGTTCCTCTTACACTTTCCCTCTTTAATTTCGTGTTTTCTGCCTTTGCATGTTAGGATTTTGGATTTTAGGGTTTTAATCTTAGAATTAGGATGTTGTGATTGTATATGATGTTTAGAATAGATTTTTCGCTTTGCATAGGGTTAGATTCCTGAGCAAATTCTGCTTTTTGTAGAAAATATTTTCCGGTATCGCAGATCGCGCTTAGCGCGGTGAGCGGGCTTAGCGTGGTCTGTAGCATGTTGAAAATTTTTTCTGCTGTATTTTTTGTTATTTTGTTAATTCTTGATGCTTGGTTTGGTTATTTTGCACTACTGTTTGCATGACTCTAGTCTAACGGACATTTCGGTGTCAAATTTTGTTGATTTGTGGTGTTGTTTCAGATGCCTCCCAAGAGACAAAGAGTCATGTCAGCCGGAGCAGGGTCCTCAAGACCCAATCCTTTTGATGGGACGCGATTTCTGGGGCCTGAACAGGAGGCCAGGTACAAGGAGCTTGAGAAGAGAAACATTTGGTCTGAGAGAATAATTCTCCTGGGTGAGCGTGGGCACTACTCTGGCTGTGATGCTATTCTGGATAATTATGTTCATTGTGAAATAAGAATGAGCTCAAGGAGACAAAGAATGACCAATTTATGGTCCTTTGAAGTCATACAAGATAGATGAAGTATCAATTTAGAGAGTTAACAATCATATATCTATAAAACAATCTTTTCATTAATCAAACTCATTGGATCCAAGAACATTCATATTAGAAATCCTCTTAAGAATAAAATGACTTTGAAATCATCCATAAAATTAACACAAACACCAACATATGATCCTCAGAAGTCCAAAACCCTAATTCAAGGTAGATGGCCATAGAATGGTGAATTCTTTGTATTTGATGATCTCTTTCAAACATGAAGAATATACTCAAGATGAGAAACCATGATGGATGACAAGAAAAAACTTCACTGGGAGACAATGCTTTCAAAATCTTGGGAATTGAGGAGAGAATGCATGGAAATAAACACATGAACCTATTGACTCCTTGAATAAGACACTTGTGCACCATTCACCTACAACATTTAGAGAGCCAAGTATACACACATTATTGTTAGTCAAACATCAATCATCGCATACATTCAATGGTGCTTCATGATCTCGCAAAGGCAAACCCAAAGATAATAGAGAGAGAGACCAATTGATCTTTGTGTAATGCAATGGTATGAAGTATGAGTGAATCTTAGGGGCAAAATTTTGGTTACAACAATATGTCACCAGCACAGGATGTTTAAAGTTCTCTAGGACATGGTCATCCCAGATGGCTTGAGACAGAGGTTGAGGCTCCAAGATCTCTACCTCCTGTTCCTCAGTTTCCTCAAGACTCCTTTGTTGAAGAGCTTGGACACTGTCTTGCAGGGTTTAGTTATGCTGACGTAAATCGTTGCGCCAAGTCTGGCAGATCAGTGCCTGAAGGTGTCGTAGACATCGCTTTGCTTGTAATTATAATGCGGTGGCCTGGGAATGATTTACCGAGGCCCCACGGTGGGCGCCAAATGTTCTTGCTAGAATAATTCTATGAGTATATTTAGGGATTCAGAGCAACAAGTTAGATTTCTTGTGCTCCAAGCTAATTGTCTTGCTTATCCCTCAATCGGGAGCCCTATTTATAGAGGTGCCAAAGACCTTATTAATCACTATTCTTTAACGTATGAGACCTTCCAAGTGTGTAACTCAAGCTTGTCTTTAAGACTAGAAACGTCTTCCGTTGTCAATGATGACCAAAGCCATAATGTGCGCCATCAGGTGTAAATTGGAATTTACGTATTTAATGATCCGACCTGGGCATTAAGGTCCCATAACTGGCGGGATGCTCATAACCTTCCTCATCTGAGTTATATCCCAGACAAGTGATTATTGGTTCTCTGGATCTAAAGTCATCGGCCTCTGGACGTACCCTCATGGAGTCGGGGTACCAGCCCAGAGGAAATCTCCTTGTGTTCCGCCGACTTAGTTTTCGGCCCAAACCTAGATTAAGTAGTTAGAGTGTAGTCATACCTCGGATAATGAATTATATATATATATATATATATATATATATATATATATATAAAAGTATTATGAACAAACTTAACTGAATAATGCTAGATAGGAAATGGTATAGATTAGTACAAAATAAATTACATTGCTCAAGTAGCTCACAATAAGTTCATCGAAATGCATAATCAAATGGGAGTTCAGCTACTTGTAATTGAATTTATTGTAGATAAATATTACAAGACGTAATACATTAACCAAATATGTAATATAACTTTTAATTGTGTAGAACAATCAATCTTTGTCTCAAAAATCCTTACAACTACGAATTCTTTATTAAAAATATCTAAACTCTTACAAATTTCTCAAATTTAATTTTTATAGTATAGGTTTTAGCATGAGTTATCGTGGAAAGATCACTAATTGCATCATGATTTGTTATTGAATCTACTACAAAATATGCACTACAACAAATAAAGTTCTTTTATGACGAAGCTTTCACTACATATAATAAAGTATCGAGGTTACATATAATAGGAGCACCCACCACTACGAAAAAGATATTTGACAACGGTTAGAAATGATATATAATCATGTAGGTCCAAGTGTTTTTATGTAGAGTGTTGTTGTAAATGCGTTACTTCCAATCACGGTCTTGGAATCGTTGTAGTATACTGGAAAGTTCGCGTGATATCACCAAAGTTAGTTAACTTAACCATTGTTGTATGTATTTTAATAAAATTAAAAAAATAGCAGTAGAACAACAATAGAAGAAGAATAACGATAACAACAACAATAAACTTATAGTGATTTGAAAAACTTTGATTTATTTAAAATCGATTTTCAAATACAACTTAATTTGCAAATTATAAGTATCTATGATAATTTAAATGAATGCAATTTAAGTGAGGGTTAGTGAAACAAATAATCTACATAGAATATAATAAACTCAACAACAACTATAACAACATATAAAAGCATTTATCAACAAAAAACATCATACAACATCATTGAGGATGTACCTTTTATTGAATTTAATCATAGAAATTCATCTAGTTTGTGAAGTTATGAAAAAGAAATATAAGGAGTAAGAAGTTTACACAACAACTTCACAATTCTTATATTTCTTCTCATACTTTCTTTAACTATATAAAGTTTGCTAGCGCTGTTGTTTCTTCATTTACTAAAATATTTTATTCTTGTTGAGGTTGTGAAGACGAATCTGAAAAAAATTATAATAATCAACAAAAACAACATGCAACAAACGAGATAATGGGGAACTGTCTAAAAAGAAGATGGAAGAAGAAGAATATCTTAATGTATGAAGGACAAAACTCATGGCTAATGGAAAAGAATAAGAGAAAAACTAGGTGCTAGGGTTTCGCTATGAAGGAACTGACGCTATTGTCAATAACTGAGAGTTAATTCGCTTATTTATGGGTAAAATATTTCAAAATCATTAACACTAACAACCGTATTGATAAGTATTTATTTATTATAAATATATCACAACGGTTAGTAAAACACATCGTAGAGATATCCCTAATATTTATGAGTTTTAAAATAAATAAAAAATAAAAAATGTGTGTTAACGTTAAAGGAATAAAATATTTTATGGCGTTGAGGTTCAAACCCATGAAATTTTGATACTATCACCATGGTTTGTTCTTCAACCGCTGTTATATACAAATAATCTTTAATTAAAAACAAAATAAGTATGGTAGAGCCTTAGGTTAGAGATGTCACCATGGTGTGGGGAAAAACTGAGGTGACCATGGCATTGTTGAATGTGTGTTTTGTAATAGTGGCCTTTTTTTAAATAAAATTGACATGAATATATGCTCAGTGTTTGAGATTCGATTCCTAGCTCCTGCATTTTAAAGTTTGATATGGAACTAAAACAACACATTTATTTTTTATAGATTTTATGTCGGATATTTTATCTCGGTTTTCAGTAAAACCAAGATAAAAACTGCCTAATTTTTTTATTCTTTTTGCAACCAAAATGGTGCATTTATTTTTCATAGATTTTACGTCAGATACTTTACCTCGGTTTTCAATATAAATACTCTTTATATTTTTTTAATGCCTCATTGTCTACCTCATTCACTTTTTGAGCCCTAGAGAAATAATATTTCTTCTCCTGTTAATGAAATAACTCTCTCACCATTATTCTCCAAGGAACCCCAACGAACTAAAAAAAGTCTCTCACCATTATTCTTCAGTATGTTATTATCGTTATTGTTGTTGTTGTTGTTTTTTCCATTACTGTTGTTCTAGTTGTTGTTCTGCATTATTGTTGTTGTTGTTGGTAAGATTTATTTTTGTTGATTGTGTACTATTTTTTTTTTCTTTAAGATTTATGTGATTATGGATCGTAGTAGGATGAAAGCCAATAGATTAAGTAAATAGCATGAGAATTGAGTTATAATATTTCTTGATTTCGCGGAAAAAAACCTTCACGACAATAATGGGATTTTTGTGTGTCATTGTATGAAATATTATAATACAAAAAAACATTCAAGAGAATTTGTATTCAATCATTGTGATTGTGATGGAGTTATTGAAAAACATTCAAGAGACCTCTGTCACATATAGTTGAAGATGAAGATGATGAATTTATGAATGATAATCTAGAAGACATCATTCTTTATATTAGAGTAGATGCTTTCAGGAAAGTTAATATGGTAGATACTTTGCGAAGATACATTGAATATTCGTCATAACATGGATGTAAAATTAATTACAAATTGTAATTTGTATTAAGACTATTTAATCTTAAGACAAGAGGTGGATGGAAGGATAAAAGTTTCACTAAATTGCTTGAACTGTTGAAAGAAATGCTTCCCGAAGGTAACAAGTTTCAGGACTGTACTTGTGAGGTCAAGATGATATTCTTCCCAATGGGTTTGGATTATGTCAAAATACATGCTTATCATATTGATAGTATCTTATATAGGAAAGAGTTTGAAAACTTGAAGGAGTGCAAGAGGTAAGAGGAGTCACGCTACAAGAAGAAGGACAATAGTGTTGATAACGATGATGGTGTAACTAGCAAAGGTTTTCCTACCAAGGTGATGGAATACCTACTGATAATTCCAAGGTTAAAGATATTGTTTACTAATGTTAGTGAAACAAATAATACTAGATGGCAAGCAGATGAAAGAGTATGTGATGGAAAAAATTTCCATCTAGTTAATTCAGTGCAATGGAAGAAAATTGATTCCTTGTTTTTCATATTTTTCCCTTGAACCGAGGAACATTAGGCTTAGACTTGACACCGAAGAAATTAAAACCTGTTAGTAATTTGAGTACTAAGCATACATTATGGTATATTATTATCATGATTTACCACCTATCTCCATGGTTATGTATGAAGCGTACGCATATGATGCTATCAATCATGATTTTGGGTACAAAATAGCCAGGGAACAACATGAATATTTTTTTAACTCCATTGATTAATGATTTAATACTTTTGTGGAAGGAAGGAGTTGATATTGATGATACGTATACTTGTGATAACTTTAAGTTGCAAGCCATGTTGTTTTGAACTATCAATGATTTTTATGCATACGGTAATTTGCATTGGTACAACAATGTGTCATATATGTGAAGTTGATATTAGACTATGACAACTTATCTAGAGGAGGGTAATAGATACCCAAATTAAAAATACCTTTTTAAATTTTATTTTGAATGCGCATGAAAATATGGAAAGGAAAAGTTTTAGCATAGATCAAATAAGTCGTTTAAATTGAAATGATTAATGGAAACTATGATACACGTAATATACCAAATGAAATACAATATAATGATAAAATCTTAATACTATCAATGAATTTAACAATTTACTATAGAAAGTAAATGTGAGAGAGATATGACACAGGGATTTTTTTAGTAAATTCATAAATCGTCCTTGCTATGGTTATGTCTATCCTCAATTCCGTTTGAAATTGAGATAATTAACCTTGCTTTAAAAAATGTTGTTTACTAGAAAAATGTAGAAATGCAATCCTACAAACCCAATGTTTGATGTTGATTCTAACACTTTCTATTCCTTTGATCTTGAGCTCGACCAAGTATCCCGTTAACACTAATTGATTCACCATCTCATTCTACTCCTTTTCAAGAGCCCTCATTCTTCAAATATTTCACTCAATCGAATCCAATTATATGTTACCGTGTCCCAAGATTTTCAAATGATTCAACGTCTCACACTACTCTGTCGATAAAACCCACAGTTCTTCAAGGCTTTCACACGATCGAATACAATATTTGAAAAATCTTGTGCAAACCCCCAAATCCATACTATGATCTTGGTGGATAAACCCTAATGTTTTTCCGGATGAAATCCCCACAGATTCATAACTCAATACACCAGTTACACTAACCTAAATTTGACGTTATCAACACAAGTCTAGATGACACCCAAATAAAAAATGGTTATGTGTAGTTTATTTGTGTGTTTGCATAGATGAGAGGTTGAAGATGATGAGAAATCTTTATATGTGTTTATAGTTTCACCAAGTTGAAATTGATGCATTTTGGGTTTCTTGAGACATTTCTTGAGATTAGGATTAGCCGTTTATCACTACGGTGATTGAGAATGAGTGTGTTCTCATATCTAGAAGGTGCCTAGGTAGAAGCTGCACTGGGTAGGGATTAAGTGAGAAGTTTTAAATAGGGAGTTTAGCTTTATTTATTATTTTTTCATATTAGATTTCCTTTCAAGCTTGGTAGCCCCTAGAGTAGGTGAGTTTGCACCGAACTGGGTTGACAATCCTCTGTGTTCTTTAAGTTTATGCTCATTATATTACTACACAACTTCTTGTTTTTAGAAATATTATTTGTTGTCATCAGATATTTTAACATCTGTTGTTACATTGTGTGTTGTTAAGACACCAGTCTTAACATCTGTATTTGTGTGTGTTAGAAAATAATTTTATATTATTGTGTTCTCGTTAGGACAAAGATAAAAACCTAAAGGCCTCACCAAACCTTCGAAGAACTTCTGCTTCCAAGGCCTCACCAAAGCATAGAATAATGCACTATGTTAGTTCCATGTTTTTACGATTGACTAAATTTTTCTAAAACATGGTTCTAATTATATTAAGTAAGATGTTTTAACATTTGCATCAACTATCATAGCAGTTATCAATTTTTCTTCCAGATGTCGAAGCAGATTTCGTGACATTCTGGTCTGATACAGCAGAAACAACAGAGTATGCATGTACCTTATTAAACAGATGTTCCAACAGATATTGTAACATGTTACAACAAAATATCTTGACAATATACTGAATATTTTTACATGAAGATTTAATTTGAAGATATGAGTATCTGGAATATTACGTACTCATTAGTAGTCGTAGGATGTAACACCCGGAAAATCATTTAATTAATTAAACGAACTATTAAGGAATTTTTAGTTGGAATTTAGTCGAAGAAGAAATTAAGTGAATAATCGATTTAATCGGAGAATTATTATTATGAGTAGAAACTAATTAATTAAAGTATTTATTGAGTTTTATTATAATGTGAGAAATAAAATGGGAAGTATTAATTAATTGGCCAAATAGAATATATGATAGAATATATGGTAGAATAATATTGAATTATTAAAATAGTAGAATAATTAATTAATTATTAATAGAGTATGATATTAAGGAGTATTTAAAGGAAGAAAAGAATAGGAATAAGGTTTGTACGTGAGAAAAGAAACCAAATTGAAGAAGGAGGAGGCACAAGGGCTAGGAGAGGATACCGGAAGTGCATAATCGGAACCGGAAAATAGGAATTCGATCGGAGTTATAACCACCATCAAAGTTAAGGTAAGGGGTGGGGTTCTAACTTTCTAAACGGGATTATGATAAATCTTATGTGGGGATGAATTTATACAAAATTATCTGTGTTTGTGTAGATCGTAAGTGAATTAAATGATTAAATTGTATATAGTAGTATTGCTGGTGTTAATCTAAGGGTAAGAATGGTTGAAAATTAGTGATACATGTGGCCGATCGGACGGTAGCCATAAGAAGAGGAGAAAACAAACAAATGGAGATGAAGGTCTTGAAGTTTGGAGGCGGGGCCTTGAAGGATTGGAGGCGGACGCCCTCCATGGTGAGTAAGAGTGGAGGCGGGCGCCTCCCTTGGGGAAAATTGGTGGGACTTTCGTCCCTGTCTGGAGGTGGGCGCCTCTGCCTTGTTTTACACGTGCAGTATACTTGTTTTAGGTACCTGCTATATAGTTTTGTGTAGGATAATAGAAATAACAGTGAATAATAATAGGATGAGTAGATAGGATTTGGTCAGCAATATTCCAATGGAAATAGCAGTGGGTGTGATTAACAGAATGGTACTGTAGCAGGGTCAAATAATAAAATATAGTAACAGCAATAATGTTAGATAATGGCAGAATGTTAATTAGTAGTAAAGAATGGAAATGTAATTCTGAGTAGTAATAATAATGTGTTCAATTAAATTGGCAGCATGATAATTAATTAATATTGGAAGCATGGTTGATAGTAAGTTAGCAAATTCATAATAATTAATAGTAACAATAGGATTTAAAGTAGTACCGAATTAATCGGTTTAGTAAATTAAGCGATACAAAATAGTTGTCCGGAATTAGTTAAAAATGGTCGGAATGATTTGTATATTTTAGTACATGATTATGATTGTTTATTTTGTTGAATTTGTGTGAAGGTATTGTGTTGTTGGTTGTGTTTGCGAATAACTAGCGATGAATATGTTGTTGTATGTTGAATTATGTGAAGTTGCAGGGTGTTTTCAGTGATGATAATTACCTCTGATTATTGGTAATAAAAGTCATGTAGGCATATGTCTTGTGAAGTGAAATATGTTGTTATTTACATGTTAGCATTGTATTTCATTTTGCATTTGTGAAGGCCTGTATTGGTCGAATTGTGAAGAAGGCTTATTCCTTGTGCCTCTGATAACTGACAATTTAGTTAAGTGAGTTTACTCCATCGGTACCACATGCATGTGCATTGTTGAGTCTCATTGGAAGTCGTGTCGTTGTTAATTGCGAATTAAGTACATGTTGTTGCTAACGAATGAAGTGTGTGTTTGTTGTTGTTGATTGAGAATTTAATTGTGACGTGTTATTTGTTATGTGGTAAGTTTGTATGATTTAATCCTAATATATTATTTATCATACACCTGTTTATATTGATAGATATCTCACCCTTTCTTTTGTTGGCTGTTACCTTTATATTGGTAACGTGCAGGTAACGAGGAGTAAAGAATTTAGTAGCTTTTGGCGTTGTCGCTCTGATACGTAGCACTCGGGGGGAAATGAACCCATATTTGATTTTATATTGTTTTCCGTTATATTATTGAAGTTAATACTTTAAGAATTGATCCTTGAATTAAGTTGTTTTGAAAGATGCTATATTTCGTTTGAAGTTTTGAAAATATTACGAATCCGCTGCGTAGTTTTTGAATAAATATGAAGTATTTTTGAGGAATAAATAATTACTATAAATTCTTGGAATTAAATGTGTTATGTATCCATTGTGATATGCTTTTTATGATGACGGTTTTGAATTATGAATGTAATGCCTCATATTGTTGAAATTTTTGGCACTCTGATTTTCATATAAACGTTGGGTAGAATTGGGGTGTTACATTAGTGGTATCAGAGCAGGTCGTTCCATCCGGGCAGGTTGTTGTTTCATTAACAATCGAGTATTGTTAATTACTTTTATTTAACTGTTGGTTATGTTGTCGTGCTAAGTTGAATGGCTGGAAGGAACGATGCTGCGATTGCTGCTGCTTTGGAAGCAATGGCTCATGCTCTAGAGAATCAACCTAATGCTGGTGGAAAAGCTGGATCCTTAAGTTTGGCAACATTCCAGAGAGAGAATCCACCGGTGTTCAAAGGCAAGCATGATCCTGATGGTGCTCTAGAGTGGTTGATGGAAATTGAGAGAATCTTTCGCAAAGGTCCGGTATGGAACTCATATGTTGGCTAGTGAGGCTGATGATTGGTGGCTGGAAACGAATGCAAGGTTGGAAGCTGCAGGTGAGGAGGTCACTTGGGTTGTGTTCCGTAGGGAGTTTTTGAGGAAGTATTATCCTGAAGATGTTCGGGGTAAAAAGGAAATTGAATTCCTTGAACTGAAGCAAGGTAATAAGTCTGTTATCGAGTATGCTGCTAAGTTTGTGGAGTTGGCCAAGTTCTATCCGCATTATAGTGCAGAAACTGCTGCTGAGTTCTCGAAGTGCATCAAGTTTGAAAACGGGTTACGCTCTGAGATCAAGAAAGCAATAGGATATCAGAAGATCCGTGTTTTCTCTGATTTGGTGGATAGCTGTCAGATTTTTGAAGAAGATAGGAATGCTCATTACAAGGTAGTTATTGAAAAGAGGAGCAAGAATCATAGTCGTGGTAAGCCGTATGACGCTCCAGCTGGTAAGGGAAAGCAAGAAGTTGCTGAGGGCCAGAGAACTAGTGGGGGAGACGCTCCTGCTAGTGTGACTTGTTTCAAGTGTGTGGGAAACCTGGTCACAAGAGTAATGTGTGCACTACTGTTGATGTGAAGAGGTGTTTCCGTTGTGGCAAGGTTGGACATGCAGTTCCTGAGTGTAGACATAAGGCTGATGTCTGCTTTAATTATGGTGAAGAAGGGCATATTAGTCCTCATTGTCAGAAACCGAGGAAAGGGCCTGGTGCAAAGGTGTTCGCGTTGGTTGAGACTCCAACGGACAGAGATACCAGAGGCATGTTTCATGGATCTAACCCCGTTGATTATTATGGTTGATGATGTCTAAGTGAAATAAATTACGCATGTACTTTGGATTTTAATTGTAGTAAGTTATGGTTATATCGGAAGGTTAGACGTAGAGACAGGGTTAAGGATGGATGTGTTGGACGAATTTTCGAGGACAAAAATATTCTAAGTGGGGGAGAGTTGTAACACCCGGAAAATCATTTAATTATTTAAATGAATTATTAAGGAATATTAGTTGGAATTTTGTTGAAGAAGAAATTAAGTGAATAATCGATTTAATCAAAGAATTATTATTATGAGTAGAAACTAATTAATAAAAGTATTTAGTGAGTTTTATTATAATGTGAGAAATAAAATGGGAAGTATTAATTAATTGGCCAAATAGAATATATGATAGAATAAATGATAGAATATATGGTAGAATAATATTGAATTATTAAAATAGTAGAATAATTAATTAATTATTAATAGAGTATGATATTAAGGAGTATTTAAAGGAAGAAACGAATAGGAATAAGGTTTGTACATGAGAAAAGAAACCAAATTGAAGAAGGAGGAGGCACAAGGGCTAGGAGAGGATACCAAAAGTGCATAATCGGAACCGAAAAATAGGAATTCGATCGAAGTTATAACCACCGTCAAATGTAAGATAAGGGGTGGGGTTCTAACTTTCTAAACGGGATTATGATAAATCGTATGTGGGGATGAATTTATACGAAATTATTTGTGGTTGTGTAGACTGTAAGTGAATTAAATGATTAAATTGTATATAGTAGTATTGCTGGTGTTAATCGAAGGGTAAGAATGGTTGGAAATTAGTGATACATGTGGCCGATTGGACGGTAGCCATAAGAAGAGGAGAAAACAAACAAATGGAGACGAAGGTCTTGAAGTTTGGAGGCGGGGCCTTGAAGGATTGGAGGCGGACGCCCTCCAGGTTGAGTAAGAGTGGAGGCGGGCGCCTCCCTTGGGGAAAATTGGTGGGACGTTCATCCCTGTCTGGAGGTGGACGCCTCTGCCTTGTTTTACACGTGCAGTATACTTGTGTTAGGTACCTGCTATATATTTATGTGTAGGATAATAAAAATAACAGTGAATAATAATAGGATGAGTAGATAGAATTTGGTCAGCAATATTCCAATGGAAATAGCAGTGGGTGTGATTAATAGAATGGTACTGTAGCAGGGTCAAATAATAAAATATAGTAACAACAATAATGTTAGATAATGGCAGAATGTTAATTAGTAGTAAAGAATGGAAATGTAATTCTGAGTAGTAATAATAATGTGTTCAATTAAATTGGCAGCATGATAATTAATTAATATTGGAAGCATGGTTGATAGTAAGTTAGTAGATTCATAATAATTAATAGTAACAATAGGATTTAAAGTAGTACTGAATTAACCGGTTTAGTAAATTAAGCGATACAAAATAGTTGTCCGGAATTAGTTAAAAATGGTCGGAATGATTTGTATATTTTAGTAGATGATTATGATTGTTTATTTTGTTGAATTAGTGTGAAGGTATTGTGTTGTTGATTGTGTTTGAGAATAACTAGCAATGAATATGTTGTTGTATGTTGAATTATGTGAAGTTGCAGGGTGTTTTCAGTGATGATAATTACCTCTGATTATTGGTAATAAAAGTGATGTAGGCATATGTCTTGTGAAGTGAAATATGTTCTTATTTACATGTTGTTAGAATTGCATTTCATTTTGCATTTGTGAAGGCCTGTATTGGCGGAATTGTGAAGAAGGCTTATGCCTTGTGCCTCTGATAACTGGCAATTTAGTTAAGCGAGTTTACTCCACCGGTACCACATGCATGTGTATTGTTGAGTCTCATTCGAAGTCTTGTCGTTGTTAATTGTGAATTAAGTACATGTTGTTGCTAACGAATGAAGTGTGTGTTAGTTGTTGTTGATTGAGAATTTAATTGTGACGTGTTATTTGTTATGTGGTAAGTTTGTATGATTTAATCCTAATATATTATTTATCATACACCTATTTATATTGGTAGATATCTCACCCTTTCTTTTGTTGGATGTTGTCATACCCCAAATTTTGACCTAATATACCACCTTACATTTGCATCATTGCATAACTAACAATTCAGATAGCATTAATCGGGTATAACATTCACATGTCGAAATTAGGGTTTCATCAGATTTTCATCTGATTCAAGAGACAATTAATTAGGGTTTGAGTTTTTCTCACCTCATTTGATCTATCTTGATCAAATCATCAGCCTCTGATCATCAGATACTCATTTCTCACATAGAACAATCAAGGATCGACCAATTAGGGTTTTGATCGGGCATGAGTATTCTCTGACTTTTTGAACAAGAAATGACTTTTTTGGATAGAGATTGGTCATTATATCTTAGATACAACATCTTGACCTAATTTCGGATTCAAAACATCACGAAGTTCACGATTTCATCACCAATTTCAAACATCCGATGAATTTTCATCGCACGTAAAAGTCAAACTTTGACTTTTGATCAAATTTTTCAAAACAAAACTTTTCCAACATCAAAATACTTCAAATGATCCATCATGATCATAAAAATCAAAGAATTTGGAAAAGTCAACAAAAGTCAAAGTTTTCATACTTAGAAAATTTTCTAAGTGTTGAAATTTCTTATTTTTTTCAAACTTCATGCCATTTTTTCACCTAGTTCCATTTTGAATTGGAAAAAACTCAAAACATGAAAGTTGTAGCTTGTGAAAAAAGCTTTACAAAATGTCCAAGAACTCTCAAATCCATGGAGTCTATCCATACTTTTGAAATTGAAACATAAGGCTCCATGAAACTTGATTTTCAAAATCCAAAACTTCAATTATAGGTCATTTTTGTGCTTTCTTCATCTAGAAGCAATCTAACCTTGCCAAATGGATGATTGAACTGATAAATATCAGTTAGAGATAATAATTGAGAGGATTGGATCAAAGTGTAAAAATAAGCACATGGTGAAAAAAGGAAGTTTCCTTTTTTGGCAAAAGTCTTTCTTACCCCTTAAGCTATCTTTGAATCACCAAAGGCTTGTACTTGTTGCCTAACATTTCAGAATTCTCTTGCCTATAAATAGCTCACAAATTCAAGCTCAATCTACACCAAAGCATCACAAATCCATGCTTTCATTCTTCTTTCTTGAAAATTAAGCAACATAGTGCAAATTGGAGAATTATTGCATTTTTGAAAAACAGTTGAAAACATGTTAAAATTTGGTGTCTAACATGTTTCAATATCATTATCAAACTTGTTTGTAACTTAAAATCAAACTGAAATCAAGCCAAAACCAGTTGTCACTTTTCATTTTTCCAAACTTCCAAATCTGCCTTATGATTCGAATTAATGGCTAAGCTGAATTAACTTGTGATCTAACTACTCTAACATCATCCATGTACCTCATGTACATGATCCAGATCATTGGCAAGCAACTGTAGTTCCATTAACCCCAATTTCGAGTTTCATATTGAACTGACTGTAGGTTGACTTGGTTGGAAAGATTGGAGCAAGCTCAAGGCAAGCAGATCATTCACACAGCTCCCATACATGCCGATGAAGCTCAAATGATCAAGAAATCCGTTCTGGAAACACTCTAAGATCGAATTCGATTCTCACTTTCACAGGTAAGAACACGAAATCTATTCTCATAATTCTTTGATTCTTTTTGAAAAAACTCTTGGCCAATCTCTTTCTGCACCTAACACGATCAATAACCCTCAAAAAAATCCAAGAATTATCAAACATACATCATTTAATTTGAATTTTTCAGTTTAGGGTTCTTAGTGTTCTTCAAACCTAAATCGTTCTGGGCTTAAAATAAATGCAATTAACAGTTACTATCATGTTCGTTGTTCAAAATCGATCAAGTTTCGTATTTACATCATTGAATTTCGTTGAGAAACGAAGATTGTAGTGAGTTGAGCAATGAAGATCAAAACGAAGAACCCAGGATGCGCGCGTGTTCTTCATGGTTTTCAAATTTGAATTTTTAAAATTTCCAATGTTTTACTAACACGTGTTCTAGCCCACTAAACACAGAAACGCGTTTGGCTCAGTGGTAATCTCTTTGCTCTTAGTCTCCTCTGCCACGTGTCCCACCCTTTGGTCATGGGTTCAATCCCTCTCAAGACCATTTCTTTTTCAAACTTTCCAATTTTTCATGTTTTTTTATAAAACTTTCACAATTTTTTTGACCAATCAAAACTTCTCATTTTGAGATGATTTTTTAAACACTTGTCAATAAATACATCTATTTTATGATAGTGCAAAATTTTTCAGAAAAAAACTTTCATCTGATTAAATTTTAATCGAGCCGAAAACGACGTTCTGAACACTTTTTCAAACCTCCTTAAAAGGTGAATTTTTCAAGACTTCGATTTTTTCAAAACTTTTCATAAGTGAACCTCACATTTGTAAACACTTTTCAAAATCATTTTCAAAACTTTTTCATCAAAACTTACATCTTTTACCACGATCGATCCGATTTAAACGATAAAATCAAATTCGTTCTTTTCGAATTTCTCAATCGATCATGGGCCCCTTATGGTGTAAGTCCCAATCTTTATGTACATACTTAGTTTTACTTGTACATACTCAAAATCATCATTGTCAATATTCAAACATAAACAAATTTCTTTCGTTTTTTTTCATTCGTTTGTTTATACACCGATGCCATTGGTATTGAAAGGAGCATTATTCCCTGTGAAACTGCTTTCAAACCAATGGACCTCCCTCACGGTGTAAGTCCCATAACATTCTTTTATATACATAATATTTCTTTGTACATATCAAACTTTCTTCAAATACATACAATTTTCATCTCAGACATAACACGATACTTTTTATACTCAAGTACAGACAAACTTTGATCGTTTGTTTTCACTTCACTTGTGTATACTTAAATTAACATTCTTTATGTACAAACAAAACATTCCTTGTACATATCAATTTCTTTTCATACAAACTTTTATCTGTACATAACACAGATACCCTTTTTGTAAATACTCAAACACAGATAAACTTCGATCGTTCGTTTTTGTTTCATCTGTACATTTTACACTGAATACCATTGGTATTGAAAGGAGCATTATTCCCTGTGAAACTGCTTTTAAACCAATGGGCCACCATCATGGTGTAAGTCCCAACCCTCCTATGTACATCCACATTTTTCTGTACATAAAAACTCGTTCGTGTACATATTCATTTCTTTGTACACATTCAAACTTGTAAAACAATCAAGTTGCTGTTTTAAACGCTCGTTTCACAGACACTTGTTTATATTTCCTTCATAAACTCCTGCAAATAAACATCATGCATTGTTTATATTTCCCTCATAAACTCCTGTGAATACATATCACACACACACACACACTTGTTTATACCATTGTCTGATTATAACATAACAATTAGACTAATCAATAGGTTCCCCATAATTTAGCCTCCGCTTGGGCTTTATACAAGACAATCCATCCTCAGCATGGGTCACCTCTTAGGGCTTCATATAAGAAAACTCCCCACGAGTTTAGCCTCCGCTTAGGCTTCATATAAGACAACACTCCCTGCTGAGTCTCCTCTTGGGCTTCGCTCAAAAGAACTCCTCATTGAGTTTAGCCTTCGGGCATCATACAATGAAAGAGACAGAAATCTCTTAATGCCTCCTATTGGGCTTCCAATACAAAGAATCACCCGCTAAGATAACCCTGAAAGGATGGTTTCCGGTGAAATCACTTTCAAAATCCCCAGAGTAAAATTTCCGGTGAAATTGCTCTTAATTCCAAAAGGATGGTTTCGGTGAAATCCTTTAACACAAAGCCACCATACCCTATAGCTTCCTCTTGAGCTTCATACAAGGACCCTCGATGACCCTCGGAATGCCTCCTCTTGGGCTAACAATACAAGGACCCACGGGCTTCTTAAAAGCATCCCTTAATCCAATCAATTTCTCCTCGAGATTTAGACGTTTATCATCTCTATGGAAGAAGTATCTCATCTATCACATCACATACAGTCAAAAACTTTTCAAAAACTTTTCAATCCACAGATCTTTGTGAGCACAATAATAACAAACACTAGAATCCCACATAATCTGTCATTCTTAAAAATCCCAAAGGAGAAACTTTCCCAATCATAGCAATAGCAATTAAAACACACAAATATATCAAACATATTCATATATAAAGCTATAGATAACTATATATATTTAGGGTGCTCCATCTATTCCCTTTATATAACAATCCCCCTTACTCAGAATCTCCCAATGCGTTGCCTAGTTTGCGCTTAGTCGTTACGCATACCAATATCAATTGAGGGTATTTCAGCTTTCCCCTTTTTCATAATCATTAAATCATCTTTCTTGTGTTGAAAATAATAAAGCTTGATGCTCGCGGCATCTTTATAAATCAATCAAAAGATTTAAATCGCTTTGAGCGTAGAATCCGAATTAACGTCAGATCCTCTAGCGCACTTTTAACGCCAATTGTTACCTTTATATTGGTAACGTGCAGGTAACGAGGAGTAAAGAATTTAGTAGCTTTTGGCGTTGTCGCTCTGATACGTAGCACTCGGGGGGAAATGATCGCATATTTGATTTTATATTGTTTTCCGTTACATTATTGAAGTTAATACTTTAAGAATTGTTCCTTGAATTAAGTTGTTTTGAAAGATGCTATATTTCGTTTGATGTTTTGAAAATATTACGAATCCGCTGCGTAGTTTTTGAATAAATATGAAGTATTTTTGAGGAATAAATAATTACTATAAATTGTTGGAATTAAATGTGCTATGTATCCATTGTGATATGCTTTTTATGATGACGGTTTTGAATTATGAATGTAATGCCTCATATTGTTGAAATTTTTGGCACTCTGATTTTCATATAAACGTTGGGTAGAATTGGGGTGTTACATAGGACAAACACATATTTGATTATAAACAAGTGCAGTTTTGATTGGTTTACTAAAAAGGATCGATTGACACGTTTTAGAAATTTTTTTATGAAGATTATTTTTATTTTTGTGGAGAAGATTCTGCAGATTTTAGGAGCTGCTGATTAAGTTTGATTGAATGGTCCAATTCAACTGCAAAAGTCTATATAAAGTGACGTCTAAAACATAATTTTTAAATAGCTTAGTTGATTGCTTCTTCGCCTTCAACCTCTAACCTCAATCCATCTCTTGCATACTCTAGCCTTTTTTTTTTCTTATTGTCACCTACTAATAGAAAACTCCCTAATCCTATCAACTACTATTTTTATAATAACTAAAAATTCCTAATTTGACTTTCTCTATTATATCTTCACTTACTCCCATAATTCTTATATTTCCATTTTCCTTAAATTTCTATTTTTTAATATTAAATTTAATAATCAAATATTCTACTAACTATATCTATTTTTTCATTAAATTTAATAAATTTTATAGAAGAATTATTTTAATTATTAAAATAAATTTTATTAATTTTAACTAAACAATACTAGTATGTAACTACTATCGACACTCTTACTTCTAGGTCACACACCCATCATCCATATTTATTTAATTAATAATAGAGTGAAGATACATTTTACTCTCTCACAATAATTGAAGAGTCCAAATTAGTCTCTAAGAAAAAATGGTCTTTATTTAATCTCTTACAAAATTTAACCGAGTCATGTTAGACATTCTCCTAATTTTTTTAAATCGTTTTTTTCCTACTTTTGATCTGTGATTGGACTGCCTATGTGTACTATTTTAATTTTATTAGTTAGCAAATAAAGCTAAAAAAACAAAATTTTACCACAAGCAAGAGTTAAACCAAAGACTCATTTGTCAATAGTCAATTAACTATACCACTAGATCAATGTATTTTCTTTGTTTCAAGTTACAAATAACAATTATATCAATACATTTATTGTTATTTTATAATTATTCAGAAAACTTTATACATTTTAATCTCTAACAAAAAAGTACCATTTTTAATTCCTTACAAAATATAATTGAGCCATGTTAGTCACATATGTTCAATCATACATTATAAAAATATCACATTGAAATCAGACAACGAAACTTCTACGTTTTTATCACATACGTTATAGATGTATTATCAAATTCAAAATAGTATAGTTCCATCAAATTCCAAAAACCCATCAAGACCTATCAATAACCTACAACTAACTTTAAAATCTTTCTTGCAAGCATCCAAATAAACATAAATCTCTGAAATAACGAAGGGGGTTATAATGTTTTGGTACATTATTTTGGAATTTGATGGTACTATATTATTTTGAATTTGATAATACATCTATCACTACAAGAAAAACCAATATTTGCCAGGGGATTATCCCCTCACAAATGTCAAAAACCTCTCACAAATATGTAATTTGCGAGGGGACAACTCCCCTAGCAAAACAGGGGGTCGCAAAACAATTTGCGAGGAGCTTATATTCACGCCATTTACCCAGGGGTAAATCCCCTCGCCAATTGTCATTGTAAATAATGGGAGAGTCAGATGTTGCAGGCTAGTGTGCAGGGTTGTCTAAAGTACGTCAGTTTTTTTGCCACGGGATAATCCCCTCGCAAATTGCAATGATGATGACATGTACACATGAGTTTATCCCCAGGCAAATTGTAGAAAAATTTTCAAAAAAAAAAAGAAGTTAAATTTAAAAATTATATATAAATTTGAAAAGTATAATAATAGAATAATTATATATAATTAATATAAATTTATATAATAATTAAAATTTATATAATAATATAAAATTAAAATATAATAAAAATTCATCAAAATTATATTCATAAACATTAACAAATTTCAAACATATATACTATGTATCATAAAAATTTATATTTTTAATATATTATTACATATTGTTTTTAAAAATTAATTATAAATACTATTTTTAAAATTTATAAGTACTATTTTTATCCATTGAGTATTTTTTATGTACTATTTTTATAAAATATATATACTGTTTTAAATATAATATTGTTTTAAATATAAATATTTTTTAAATATTTTTACTGTTTTAAATATAAACTGTTTTACATATAAATTGTTTTACATATAAACTGCTTTATATATATTGCTTTAAATATAAATATTTTTTAAATATTTTTACTGTTTTAAATATAAACTGTTTTTATGTACTATTTTTATAAAATATATATACTGTTTTATATAAATTTTAAATATACACTATTTTATATATTATTTTTAAAAATAATAAATATATTTACACATAAATTAAAACAATAAATTTTAATAAATTTTAAATATATACTGTTTTATATATTATTTTTAATTATGTACTATTTTTTTGTATATTTTAATATTTTTCTAAAATATATATATATATATTTTTTTTACTATTTTTTTTCTTCTGTTTTACTGTTTTTAAAAAATATATACTATAAATTAATATACTGTTTAATTAAAATAATTAATATAATTATATATTATTTTTTAAAAAATTACATACTGTTTTTAAAAATATTTATAACATAATATTTACAGTAACTATATATATATATAATTTTGATTTTTTTTATCTTTTAAAACCTAATAGGTAAAAAAAACGAGAAAAAAAAAACAGGGAGCTTTCAAACTTAAACATCTATAAGTAAAAAAACGAAGAAAAAAAATTAAAGTGTGTACCTTTGAAGAAAAATTGTAATGGTTGATTGGAGCTTTCCTCTGAGATTTGTGACTACTACCTCAAAAATAAAAGAATATCATAACATAGTTAGATATATAATAAACAGATAATAAATTAATTAACAACACAAAATAAAATAGACATTTACCTTGAAAAACAATTATTACTTGAAGAGGATGAATAATGGGGAAGAATTGAAAATGGAGGAATTGCTTGAAGAGAGAAAGAGTGTGGCTTAGAGAGGAAGAGTGTGGCTGAGAGAAAGAGAGAAAGAAGATGTTGCTTGAATTTATCAATTATAATCATCCCCTTTAATGCAAAAGCTGAAACGCGTGCCATTTAATGCCTGGCAAATGGTGAGGGGCTGCCCCTCGGAATTAAACGGGAATCTTTAGCGAGGGGTTCCCCCTCGGAAATGCAGAAGTCATTATTATTACCTGTCACACGCAGTCTGCGCAGTAGTAAAGTTGTCTTTTTTGCTAGGGGCATCCCCTCGCAATTTGTACGATACTGTTTGCTAGGGGTGTCCCCTCACTAAAGACCTTATTTTTTGGCGGTTGTTTTTCTTTCCTAGGGGTAGCCCCTCGCAACATACAATTTTAAATTTCAAAAATTACGTGTTCCCTATTTGCGAGGGGACACCCCACGTAATTGTATTTTTTTTTAAAAAAAAATGATATTTTCAATTTGCGAGGGGATTTACCCCAAGCAATGTTGTTTTTTTTGTTTGGAGTTTAGCCCCTGGCTAATTCCCCTAGCAAATTATAACTTTTCTTGTAGTGTATAATGTATGTGATAAAATGTATAATTTTTGTTGTCTGCTTTCAATGTGATGTTACTATAATGTATAATTGAACATATATGACTAACATGTGATGTTACTATAATGTATAATTGAACCTATATGACTAACATGTTGTAAGGAATTAAAATGATCTTTTTTTGTTAGAGATCAAAATGTATATAATTTTCCTAATAGTTAAACAATAATAAGAAATGTATTGATATAATTGTTATTTGTAAGTTGAAACAAAGAAAATACATTGATTTAGTGGTAAAGCTAATTGACCAATGTCAAAGGAATTCTTGGTTCAAACTAAGAATAATACACATAGGCAGTTCAGTCACGAGTCAAAAGTAGGGGAAAAAACCGATTTAAAAAAAATAGAAGAAAGACTAACATGACTCAGTTAAATTTTATAAGAGATTAAATAAAGACTATTTTTTTATTAGGAACTAATTTAGACTCTCTAATTATTACGAGGGACTAAAATGGATCCTTATTCTTAATAATATCTAGTAATTAAATAAATACAAAAAAAAAAAACATAATAAATTAAATAATGTAGTAACTAAAATAACTAGTATTACATGTTCCCTAAAGTTTAGATTACTTTGATGCCTAGGAATGTGTTTCCTTTTAAATTTAGGAAGATTAACAAAGTTTTTCCTTTGTCCGACAAAAATATTGGCCAACTTCGCAGCCATAAAACTCCGTCTCTAACATCAAAAAACCTTATGAATCCATAACGATCACCTTTAATTTCATGTTTGGACCGAATAACATTTTCCTTGATTCACCATTACTTTTTAGATTGGTCAAACATTTTTTTAGAATAATAATACAAGAGTGAGTAAGTAGAAAAATATTTCCACGTCAAATAAAAATGTGAAAATTTGAACTCAACTTTGTATGAACACTTCTAATAAACTTCCCCCAACACTTAAAACCTAACTCTTCTAGAAAGAAAGTTAAGAAAATGGAGGTCCAAATGCGATGGTTTTTTTCTTCTCTACTTTTCACCTCACCTCATTATCCCGCCACGTGCAATTGTAGAAACAAATAGTTTGGATCTTCTGACATGCTTTCATTCTCATTCTTCAGTTAGAACATCCATACAAAAATTTGAACTGATGAAGTCTCTCTTGAAAATTCTGGGTTTGAAATTTGCTAAAGGTTAGGGTTGTGATGTTAGAGAGAGGGGAGAGTTTCTCAGGGAAGTGATATTGGTTTTTTCCTATTATAGTTTTTTTAATTGGTAAGATTTTTTGGGGCCTCTTTGGGTAATGGCATTTGATTATATCCCCTATCATTGTTAGAAGTCATTACCAAACCTAGTATATTGAGCTACAAGTACGTAAATTATTATGTATTTCAATCTTAGCTTCAAATGTTTATGTATGATTATTACACCTTTTTTTGCGATGGAAGTCATTCTAAGTTTACATTTCTTTTTAAGTCTCAAATAATAAACAACTTTGTCAAGTTTTTAAATAAATTTACATGTATATAGAACTTGACACATTGAATCAACTTCTTGTGAATAGTAAATTTTAGATATTGATAACATTATTATACCTACTTTCTCCCTTTTTATTTTTGACCTTTACCGTTTTAGAGAATGAAAAAAATGAGAAATTTAAGGTGGTTGATGCACTTGTATTAAGGTATGTGTATGCTTGTTTATGTTGTCGACATATTGATCTTTTACTTGTTGATAAATATAGAATAACTGAAATTCTAATATGTTGTCATCATATTGATCTTCTACTTGTCAATACATATACATCACGAATTAACTTATTTTAGAAGAAATCATATGAAAAACTTCCAATTTATCATAAACAATGGATAAACTTGAAATACAACATATGTGTGAAAATTATGACTATGTCCTTCACAAATGCAAGTTAAAATTGTTAGAAATATTTTAATAATATGGTCTTATATTAGTATGCTAATAATTATATGATAAAATATATTTATTTAATTATATTAGATACTTTATCAATGAAGTGCCTTAAATAATTATTTGATCAAAGTTAAAAGACTATTTAAATTTTATTTATAATAATTGGATATAGATTTAAATATGAGTGGTTGTCACGAAGGACCATTCGGGAATAATGGGAACCCTAATTGGCCATCAAACTATATAAAGGTTATGGTCCACAATATACGTTCACAGACAAAATAATCTCTTCTCCCCATCTGAAGAGTGTTCAAGGCATTTGGAGTACCGGTTGAAGAAGATTCACTAGCCACCAAGTGTCAGTCAATACTAACATGTCGTAGATCCTATAGTTATATACATGTGCATAATTATTTATTATATTTCGCACTAAAGTATATGATATAATATATACAACATATATATGTGATTAATTGTTATTGAATTCATTCCAACAAGTGGTATCAGAGTAGACTTCATGTTTAATTTATTGAGATTTGCTCTATAAACACCCGTGTTTATTTTTCGGATCATGAAGACATATATTTTAAATTCATTATTTTTTATTTATTGTTATATATGTTTCATGAGGCATGAAGGTTTAATGACAATTTTTGAGTAATTTTTTTTACACTTACTATGAATTTTATGTTTTGCGTGTTATATTTATTTTCTAAAGATTTATATGGAATTAGGATCTTCCATATCTTTTATATGAATTCTTGAAAATAAATTTGATTATGGTATATATTTAAATTATATTTATTTTGGTGATCATATTTGGAATTATAATTTTGATATAAAAATCTATTTTTAAGTTATAATTCATAGGATTATATTTGTGATAATGGAAAGTTTTAAATTTGACATAGAAATCATATGATAAGATTTGTTTGAAAATTAAAATTTGAATATTTTTTGAAGAAGAGTATTTGTGAAAATTTTGATTTTGTTTGGGATATATTTTATTTAATATATATTATGCTAAATATATTAAGAATCACATATATGATTATGATCGATGATTGAGAATCCTAAAATATATTTTCTTTTAAAGAATTTAGATTCTCAATACTTTATTTATGGTTATAAATAATATATTTAGAAATATGTCAATTATTTAGGAAAGATAAATATTGAATTTAAATTTTATTTTGGTGATTTGATTCTTAGTTTTGAATAAAAAAAATTTATTATGAACTTTTTATTTGATTTTTTAATTATTATTTTATCTTTCAATTTAATTCACCTAAAATCTGCACATAAATTTCAATTTTGAGAGATAAGACAAATACTAATTTATTTAATATATAATTAGTTATTATATTCTATTTGTGAATTTTTTTGAATATTTTAAATATCTTTCAAAATTATTTGGCAAAATTAAAGATTTGATTTTTTTAATTTTGGATACTTAGGATTTTTAAATTGATTTTGTTGATTTTAAAATAATTAACTTAAAGAACTATTTGTTGCATATGTTAATTTATTTGATATTTAATTTGGATATATAAATATTTAATATTTATTTGATTTGAAATTATACATTTAGCATGATTATGTTATTTGAGGTTATTGCTATTTTTTATAAAATAATGTTTTTTAATCATGACATTTGTATAAATTTATAAAATTTATGTTTTATTACGATTTGTTCACACGATATGGACTTTCAAGAAATATTATTATTATTATCAAACGACATCATAAACGAATACGATCTACATTTATGGGTAGTGTCTTAAAAATTTAAAACTCTCCCCATTGAATTTATTAAAATATCTAGTAATTTCGGTTGAGTTGGTTGAAGCAACATGTTAAAAAGTAATCTCTGTTGTGTAAATTTGATTCAATCGAAATTATAAAAAATATAGTGTGTAATTTTTCATGCGAACTGTTATAGTCTTCCAAAAGGAAGACACAGTATTTTCTCCATGTGGATAATGATCTTCCAAAAGGAAGACACAGTATTTTCTCCATGTGGATAATGATTCATGTGGATAATGATTGATGTCAAAGACGTCCATTATCACTAATGTTTGATCATTGTGTTAAAGTACAGTTTACGGTTAATTCTTGCAATCAAAGATTGAGAATTAATGGGTTTGAGTATATATATATATATATATCAGTAATGATGTTGTATGAGTGTAAATCTTTCAGGTGTTTTTTTTTTATTGCACTCAAACATATAAGGTAAACATGTGACGATTGTAAGAATTTGTTGTTTATAAATATTAATTATCAGTGTTTAATCATTGAAAATAAATATTACTAGCAATTGATTTTATTTCGTAAAAACTTATATAAATTATGAACTTGATATTTTAGCTGAGTACATTTTTTTGTTCTTTATAAACTAATATAGTTTATTTTAAGAATAAAATATGAACATTATGAATATATATTTTTAGATCTAGACCTTACATAATGATGGAGAAACTCAAATTCTTTCACAATTTAGTATATTTAAAGTGAGTCTCAAGTTTAAAAAAGTGAGTACACTCCAAATTACACATTTCTGTAATCTTAAAGTTTTTCAATCCAGAGACATTAGAGGTGTTATTTAAGATGACATAAATTTTGTCATATTATTTTTGCTTAAATTCCAGTGCTTCTAAAGCAATAAAGCAAAAGACAAACTCTCATTGAAGTGATGAGTTTTCATTAAGATTATTAAGTAAAGAAAATATCATAAGCATATTATGAAACTATTTAATCTTGCTATAGGGCTATAGTTCCGGCAATTACGTAACTTTGTCAAAAAATTTAGCATATGTTATTATCTCTGCACTATTAAGTTTATAACTATTAAAGTTAGAAATTATTATTTAAAAAAATAATTTCATAAAGTGTGCAATAAAGAAAAGATTGAAGCAAGAGAAAATAAAATATTGCTCATTTGGTAAATACCTCAAAGGATAATGACAAATAAAGAATAATAAGAAAATATGATCTAAACTGGAAAATATTCTATGGTGTTGAATGATACATCAATTTAAAGGGAACAAATATGGTGAAGATTGATATTTTTTTAGTTAGATTTAACTATTTTGGATTTTAATTATAAGCTTAAATTTTTATTTAAAAGATAATTTGGTGGATGAATGAAGTTTTATTTTAATATTATAACTTCTTCTTCTTTTACTAAATGGTGGATTCAATTTGTCTTTTAAATTCAAATATTATTATAGTTAATTCAGTCATGACTTGTTACAATCTATAATTGTTGAAAAGTTTGAGAAATATAAACTTTAGTTCCAAGTTAAAAAAACATTTTGAGACAAATATTGTAATGATTCTCGAGAATATTGAGTTTGGGGGAGAGATGTGTTCAAAGAATAAAATTGAGTGGGAAAGAATTGGTTCTAACTCAATTCATACAGTTGTTATTTATATAGCAAATTTGGACCCTCAGTAGATGTTATTGTTCTTTCTCTCAATTAAAATAAGAAATTCATTCTTGAAGACCAAACTCAACATTCTCAAGAACTAGAGGATCAAGTGTCATAAAGAATTGACTGAAAAGATAAATTATATTCAATATGATTGAAAGACTTTATTATGATAGTTGTCACACTTGTTACTTGTTATAATTTTGGAGCTTCGTAAGATGGATATCAAGTTAGTGTTTTTTAATGGCGACATTAAGAAAAACAATATGGTGCGACAAGAGAAAAATTTGTATCAATAGATACAAAGTTTATGTTTTCCAAACAGATAAAATCCATTTATAAGTTAATGAAATTGTCTCATTAGCGATACCGCAATATTTTATAAGGTAATTATCTCGTTTGGTTTTGAGATTTCTATTATAAAAAATAATTGAGTTTTACAAGTTCAGTGGGAGTAAGTTTATATTCATAGTTTAATGTGTCGATTTTATTTAGTCAACAATGATATATGATTGTTGTGTGAAACGAAGAAATCTCTAACAATTATGAAAGATCTTGGGCACATCTCTTTTGTATTAGGTATTTAGATATTTAGAGATTATTCTCAAGGTATCATCCGGTTATCGCAAAAGATTTATACATATATCAATAAAGTTGGAAATAATACTGACATGAACGACACTAAACTGGGATATGTCCCAATTTTCAAGGGATACTATTAAGTTTCAATTATTTTCCAAAATAAAAGAATCTAGAAATTTAGAAAATTAAATTTTTTTTTATACTTGGTTGTAGGAATCTTATATACGATTTTTTACATATATGAAAAAACGTACATAAAATTATTGAGTTGATACTTGAACAATTCAAAATTGAATTGCTGAAAGAAAGAAAAAAAATGACAACCGTGACGATTATTGTAGAGACCAAAAGAGTTTGTACTTAGAAATTGGAGATCCAACAATGAGGAGATCATTAGTATGTTTGACTCCGATATGTTTGGTGTCGAATAGACATTTTAATACAGAATAAGTGAAGGTAAGTATTTATGGAATTCAGTTACAATTCAATATAAGATCACTGAAGTTATATTTTATTGTAAGACAGTCATATATTTTAAGCTAAAGACTCACTAATCAAAGACTTGACATATAAGGACGTTCATATGATTATTATCACTAAGGATGTCTTAGATTAGTGGGAGTTACTCCTTATTTATGTTTAATAATATTATTTTGATATCGATACAGACTTTATGTTAAGATTATCTACAGAAATAATGTTTACAAGGTTATTGTTGTTATAACCATTTCTGTATCGCTTATGCAAATATTGAATTTTCAAATTTTAGTTTGATCTCAATAAAGACTTTAATTGGACCAGTTGGAAATATACATGATTTAAAGATCACATTGCATGAAATTTTCATGGCACTCATCCATATCGATCTATGTCATCAAGTACATTTATGTGGTGGTCGTCGGGGTTCCGTCATGTTATATGTTAGTGACGACAACCGCGATGGTTCCATTATTGATGTATGAGGTGGACCAGATTGCAAAGTTGAATTCTAAAGATAAATAGCATTCATATGCACGCTTAAGGAATTATGATATAATTATTAAAATATATTGGCCAAGTGGGAGATTGTTGGAATATTTTAATAATATAGTCTTATATTAGTATTCCAATAATTATATGGTCAAATATATTTATTTAATTATATTAGCTATTTTATCAATGAAGTGCCTTAAATAATTATGTGATTAAATAATGTTAAAAGGTTATTTAGATTTTATTTAGGAATTATTTAATTAATTAAATATTTGGATATGGACTCAAATATGAGTGAATGTCAGGATGACCCATTCGGGAATAATGGGAACTCTAATTGGCCATGACACTATATAAAGGCTATGGTCCCCAATATAACGTACACAAGCAAAATAATCTCTTCTCCTCATCTGAAGAGTTTTCAAGGCATTAGGAGTACCGGTTAAGGAAGACCTGCAAGCCAACAAGTGTCAGTCACTTGTCTCTACACTTTTTGTTTTGGGATTACAATTATCTTCTAGATCCAGGTATTCCTTAAATCTCATATCTCGTATACTAACATGTCGTGGATCCTATAGTTATATACATGTTCATAATTATTTATTATATTCCGCACAAAAGTATATGGTATAATATATAGAACATGTATATGTGATTAATTGTTATTGAATTAATTCCAATAAAAATGTCACAGAAAATCACATAACAAAGATTCTGAACAACATAGAATTAACGAGGGAGCAGGGGCTCGACCAGCAAAATTAGGGCAGTGAGAAAAATATCTATTCAGAGACATTTTCACAGAGAAAAGGTACAAGCTTGATAGGGGAACACAAATGGTTCACAATGCCATTGGCCTATGTTCAGGGTCGGTCCCGATGTTTCAGAGGTCTTGATCAAATAATAAAAGTTGAGTCCTAATAAAAAATTGAGAAACTAACATTGAATTTATATATTTTTATTTACAATTGTGTTTTTCTCTTTTTTTTTTGGCGAGAAAGAAGAAGGTTGTTGTGTGAGCTCAAAGGAACGGGCGGTGGTTGTGATTGTCATCAGAGGTGGCAGTGCGGTGTAGTGGGTGCGTGTGAGAAAATGATTTGAAAAGTTAAAAGAGATATAAGTGCGTGAAAATGTGAAAACTATTGAAGAATATGATATGAATTTTATATTAGTATTGATAAAGTCAAAGGAGATATTTTTATATTTAAATTATAAACAACATTGAAAACTAAAAAATAGTTCTAAATAAGTCAATAGAATTTGAATGATACCAATATGATTTTTATATATGTAATGTTAATATCAAAGTGTTTTAATTAATAACCAATTAAATTTTAAAATTGTAAAATATAGATTAGTGAACCCCATAGTTTTTAAAACAAAAATTTAAAATTTAAAATTATTTGGAAAATAATGACTCAAAATTTTATTAAAATTGATATATAAATACAGGTAAACTAATTAAATAAAACTATAAATGTTATAATACCATATTAAATTAGATTAACTCTAATTAAGATATTTTAAATAATTTTAATTTAAAAAATTTAATCTATTACATATTTAATTATGTTGACTTAATTAAAAATAATATTGAATTTTTTAAGTTTTAATTTATTTTTACAAAATAAAATTTAGTAAAAAGTTTTTTTATAAATAAAATAAAAATGTAATAGAACTCAAAATAAATAAAAATGTATACACTTAATCATATAAATGTAATAATAAATAAATTTGTTATTTGAAAGAGATTAATTAAAGGGTCACATGTGTGGTAAAAAATTAAGCGGTGCATACAAGACTCAAACCCTCAACCTTCATGTTACAAAGTGCCCCATTGACCGTTGAGCTGTGAGATTATATTGTTATACTATTAGGATAGAATCTATATTTTATATAATTATTATTAGAATTTTTAACTAATCACCCGATTTTGAGGCCTCCGATTTTTTGAGGTCATGGGCCATGGACCTGGTTTCCCTGGCCCAAGGTCGGCCCTGCCAATGTCATATCATGGAGAAGTAAAGAAATATTCATGGGAAAAACATGGCATCCACATAATTAAGTTACTTAATGTTGAAGTGAGGAAATTCTTGCTAGGCGACAATCAATATCACTGGGTGAAAGTGTCGTGGCACAAAAAATACCCGAGAGCACATGGACTCGAAATACAACAGAGTCGCCACTAAAGTTTATTTATTTCAAAAGGAAAGTTAAAATATCAATAAATCCTTTAAAACAAAAATATTTCACAATGAAATTTCAGGTGTTGGAAATCGGCTATACAATGAAAAGGTATTAGCACCTGTCACGTCTGTTGTATTCAACGTGAACCATTTAGTTATTTTTGAGAAAAAGGGTTAGCGTATGTTATTTGTTTTATTCTACTTATTGCGAGTTATTTTCAAAAGAAAGAAAGACTAAAAATAGATTTTTATTAGGGTGTATACTGACATGTTGAATCTCAACCCTAAGTATTTCCAAGTGAGATCAGAAACTCAAGGATATGTAGTTCTGGATAGAAAATGCTTGTAGGTTAATCAATTTTAGTGAAAGATGTTTAAGTCGCATTTGAGGAAAACAATTGCTTGCTACCTAGTCATGGGTATCAGAAATGTTGTGAGTCCATCACATTAGAATGGATAAAACATAATTTAGAATCTCTAAGATTATGCCTCAATCACGTTCAAGTAGACAATGTTGCTTGATAACCAAACATAGGAATAGCAAATGTTGTGAGTCCACCTTGTTAGAATGGATAGAACATGATTCAGATTCTCGTAGATTATGTTCTAATTGCATTTGAGCGGACAATATTGCTTTCTACTCGCACATGAGAGGAATAAAGTGTTAGTTCGAGTTTCTAACCAAAATAGATATAACACCGTTTGTTTGTTTAAATGGTTTTTGTTGCATTGAGGCGGAAAAAATATGTTTGATGGGTTGGATTATTTTTGGTGTAAGACGAGTATTGAAAAAATAAGCTATACATTAGGTATCCTGTTTTATTGTGAAAAAGATTTTGGTAACACTCCTTATTATGTAGGAAAAGGACTTGATGTTGATCAAGTGTTTGATTGCTAAATGGATAAAAATTGATTTCAAAATGGTTTGGAAAATGGATCGATGTTGATCAAATTTTTTTAAAAAGTCACTATAAGGAATGTGCTCCCTAGCGAATAGGGTAGCGACGTGATTAGCATGTGGCACATAAAAGCCTGTTGCGACATGTTAGTAACGTTGATGTATTATTATATTAAAAAAAATTAAAAAGAACGTTACCATATGTGGAGTCAGAGGGAATCCACTTTACATTAAATATAGCGACGTGTCTCACGTCGCAACTAAATAAATAAATAAGTTAAGGAAAAGTTATAACGTTAGCACATGGTGGGAAGCTTGAATTTTTTAAATTTCAATTAGCGACATGGTAATCACGTCGCAGATGTTTAGGAGGGAAATAATTGCTGCATTGACGTTGACACATACTGCAAAGTCTGAAATAATTATAGAGTCATAATATATTTTATATCCTTTAAATATAGCGACGTGTTTCCCACATGACAATTTTGCAATGTGAGAACCACGTCGTTGCTTTACTTATATAACATTTAAATAATAAAGCAATTACTATGTTCAGTTTACAAGTTAAGTTTTTATAAGTTTTTCTCTTCTTCTTCTCTGCCTCGTCTGTTTCATCACCACCACCATCTCCTCATTTCAAATTAACTCAACTCCTCTCTCAATTTTCTCATAACAGGTAACTCAATTTTAATTTTATTTTTATAATTTCGTTTTTCAATAGTTTTCTGAAATTAATTTGGGGTTTTTTTGTTGAAGCTTTTATTTGTAAGAGGATTGAAAAATAGTGAAAAAGAAGATTTTTGTACTAAAAGATTGAAGGACATTGAAGGAGATTTAAGTAGAGGTATTTTTGTAATTTATTTTTTAATGATTTTTAATCTGATTTATTTGATTATTAATTATGTTTAATTTGATTTTTAAAAACAAAATTTTGTTCTGATATATTCTGATGTGTGTAATTTATTGTGATTTATTTGATTGTTAATCTGATTTATTCTCATATATTAAAAATAATTAAAAAAATTAAAAATTATTTATTTATAAATAAATAACAGAATTTTTTGTATAAAAAAAATAAATTTTTTATGTTTATATTAAAAAGAGAATATTTTTATGTATAGAATCTACTTTTATATTATGAAAATAGAATATTAAATAGAGAATATTTTAATGTATATAAATAAATTTTTTATGTTTGTATTAAATTTTTAAAAAAACCAGAATATTTTTATGTGTTGAAAATAGATTTTTAGGTTTTAAAACAGAATATAAAATATATTAAAAATAATTAAAAACGAAAATTTTTATATTTATAAATAAAAAAAAAAAATTTGTGTATAGAAAAAATAATTTTTTTCTGTTTATATTAAAAAGAGAATATTTTTATGTATAGAATCTACTTTTATATTATTAAACTAGATTATTAAAAAGATAATATTTTATATATATAGAACAAATTTTTTATGTTTGTTTCAAATTTTTTTAAAAAAACATAATATTTTTATGTATTGAAAATTGAATTTTAATGTTTTAAAACAGAACATAAAAATAATTAAAAAAGAAAAAAAATTATATTTATAAATAAAAATACAATTTTGTGTATAGAAAAAATAATTTCTTTTATGTTCATATTAAAAAGAGAATATTTTTATGTATAAAATCTACTTTTATATTATTAAAATAGATTATTAAAAAGAAAATATTTTTATGTATAAAATCTACTTTTATATTATTAAAATAGATTATTAAAAAGAGAATATTTTTATGTATATAGAATAAATGTTTTATGTTTGTATTAAATTTTTTTATATAACAGAATATTTTTATGTATTGAAAATAGATTTTTTATATTTTAAAAAAGAATATAAAATATATTTAAAATAATTAAAAATGAAAATTTATATACTTATAAATATCTCAAATTTCGTTTTTAGTCCCTCTAAAATTTTCCTTTAAGGAATGGTCCTCCTAAAAATTTAAATTTTAACTTTTGGTCCCTTCTGCAATTTAGCGACGATTTTTACAATTTAGCGACGGTTTTTACGACGGTTTTTTATTTAGCGATGATTTTTACGACGGTTTTAGCGACAGTTTTTTATTTAGCGACGGAATTATAGACCATTTTAGCTACGATTTTGCCACGAGGGACCAAAAGTTAAAATTTAAATTTTTAGGAAGACCATTTTTTAAAGGAAAAGTTTAGTGGGACTAAAAACGAAATTTGAGATATTTATAGGGACCAAACACTTATTTAACCCTAAAAAAAATAATTTTTTTATGTTTATATAAAAGAGAATATTTTTATGTATCTACTTTTATATTATTAAAATAATTATTAAAAAGAGAATATTTTTATGTATATAAAATCAATTTTTTATGTTTGTATTAAATTTAAAAAAAAAAACAAATAATTTTACGTATTGAAAATAGATATTTTATGTTTATATTAAATTTTTTTAAAAACATAATTATTTTATGTAAATAATAAAAAATAATTATTTTTTGAGAAATATAAATAAACTATAATTAAAAAAAATCAATTTTGTATATATTTTATAAAAATAGTTTTATTAAACAAATTATAATATAATATATTTTAATATGTAGTAGTTAAAGTTAATACTTTAATATATATTAAAGTTAATAATTTTTATTATTATTATTATTATATATATATATATATATATATATATATATATATATATATATATATATATATATATATATGGCTAAATTACTGTTTTGGTCCCCCTATTTTAGTGTTTTTACGATTTTTGTCCCGCTATTTTATTTTTAAACACTTTTGGTCCCTCATCCCTACTTTGGCTACAAAAAAAACGTTTATATGTCACTTTTTAAAATGTGTGGCATAAATAAAATATAAGTTGTGTGTTATACAATTACAAGGAAGGAAAAACATTTATTTTAAAAAGTGAAACATAGTCGTTTTTTGTAGCCAAAATGGGAATGGGGACCAAAAGTGTTTAAAAATAAAATAGGGGGACTAAAATCGTGAAAATATTAAAATAGGGGGACCAAAAATGTAATTTTACCTATATATATATATATATATATATATTTATTTATATGGTACATGTTTAATAGTTAAAACAAAAATAATATTTTTAAGAATAGTAAATATTAAATAGTATACGTTTAAAAATATTATTCAGTTGATTAATATTTCTAATGAAAAAGACTATAATTGTATAAATGTGCAGTATGAAATATTATCGGTATTATCGTAGTTGGATGTACGATAGAACATATCCTGGAAGAAGTGGACTTAAACCCAATTTTATAGTAGGAGTTGATGGGTTTATCAAGTGGGCGTTTGCTCAGGAATATTGTCAAAGCGAAGGAGGGGTTAAGTGTCCCTGTCTTAAATGTGAATGTAGACCAATAATTAGTGACTCAGAGGAAGTAACACGTCACTTGCATAGAAGGGGTTTCATTGAAAATTATTGGGTCTGGATGTATAATGGTGAAGAACTGTCGGGAAATATACCAGAGACTAGCAACACGCATGCTTCGAGTAGTCGACCGTTCATGGAGTATGAGAAGAACTTTAATCTGGTCGGTGAGATGATTGAGAATGCTTTTGGTGCGAACGTGACATATGATGAACCTGGAGATTTTAACGGGGAAGAGTTGCAGAATGAGGAAGCGCAAAGATTTTATCAATTGTTGAATGAGATGAATATGTCGTTGTTTAAGGGGTCGTTAGACTCAAAGTTATCAATGTGTCTGAGATTATTGGCCGCCAAGTCAAATTGGATTGTTTCTGATCAATGTCCAGAACATTTCGCAAAAATGATTGCATGTTGTTTTATTAACGGTTTAAAAGTAAGAAAGATTGACTGTTTCATTAACGGTTGCATGTTGTTTTATAACAATGAGTTTGGTACTCAAGATGGATCGTTAGATGAGTGTAAGTTTTGTAATAGTCTAAGATATCAAGTTCGCAGTAGAGCCGTTAACAGCAAGCAAAAGCGTGTAGCAATAAAATTCTTGTTTTATCTTCCTATAATACCAAGGTTAAAAAGAATATTTTCTTCAATGCACAGTGCAAGTCAAATGACATGGCATCATACAAATCAAACAAGTTCAGGCACTATGCGACATCCATCTAATGGTGAGGCATGGAAGCACTTTATCGAACACATCCATATTTTGCTGCAGAACCTAGAAATGTAAGGCTTGGATTATGCTCTGATGGTTTTTCCCCCTACGTGCAAGTGTCGGGAAGTGCGTATTCTTGTTGGCCAGTTACTGTAACCCCTTCCAACCTCCCTTCTGAAATGTGAATGAAAAAACCATACAAATTTTGACGTGCGTCATTCCAGGCCCGCACAATCCAAAAGCCAAAATTGATGTGTACTTACAACCTTTAATTGATGATTTGAAGAGGTTGTGGATTGGAGAATGGACTTATGATATATCCCGTAAACAGAACTTTACATTGCGATTCGCCTTGATGTGGACCATTAACGACTTTCCAGCATATGGCATGTTGTCTAGTTGGGGTACGCATGGCAAAATGGGTTGTCCGCATTGCATGGGATACACCAAAGCGTTTATGTTGGATAAAGGTGGGAAAACCTCGTGGTTTGACTATCACCGCAGATTTTTACCAGCAAATCATCCCTATAGAAGAAACAAGACAAATTTTAAAAAAGATGTATGAGAGAAATATTTGCCTCTGCCTCGATTGCCACCAAGGGTTATATTGAACCAAGTTTGTGAACTACCAAAATTTACAGATACTGGCAAAGTGTTGTTGCGGTAAAGCGACAAGCAAAGAGTTGGTATTTATTTTTACCGGGTGATATATACCGGTTAGGTTATATCGTATCGTGTCCATAGAGATTGGTTATTGATTCGTCGTTCGAAAATTCTACCGTTAATGAGTTTGAGATTAAAAGAAATGAAAATAAAAGACAGAAAGTAAATGAACAAAAAGTATAAAGGATAGACAACTTGTCCGGAACGAATATAAACTACCCGTCACAGACTTAAATCTACCACCCATGTCATACTCGGCCTACGATACGCATCCGTGTCATCACATACCTCTCACAACCTAAGCTATTTCTAACCCCAAATTGAGAATCCTCCCGAATCACCTCGATATCCATTTCTGGCCTACCTCGACAACCAGAAGTCAACTGCGTCACCTCCATACCCATCTTTGGCATACTTCACCAATGCAGAGGCATTAAGTTCAAATACTCTATAGTTAATGTCAGCTCTAAACCCATTTCAAGAATTCAGAAACTAACAGATAATCATCCTAGGAAAGAATCTAAGCAATCTATCTCTAGTAAAGCTCAAATCCCTAACATAGAGTAAAAACCCAAGACAATCACCAACACAGATTTGTAAAGCAAACTTTATACAACGTCAAAGGCGAAAAATATACATGAGTTATGAGTAGATATACATACAAAACCCAACAAAAGAGATTACAAAGAGAAGAGAAGAAGAGGAACCAAACATTTCTTGGTTTGTCAACACCAATCGACGAGGGATTCGACTCCGGATCATCCAAATGCAAGCTCTGATGTTGTTTTCTAAGCTAATCTATCAAAAAAATGATGTTGATGGTGTTGGGACTCAAAAATACCCAACCCATAAACTAAAAATATGTTTTTAGCCCCTTTTAAAGAATTCTGAAATCGCAGGCGCCCATTCGCTAAGAGCGCGTGATGTTCAAAAATTAGCATCTTGTTCTTGTCATATCTTGAGAACCGTAACTCGGAATTGCGCCCGATTTGAAGCGTTGGAAAGCTTATTAAATTTCCTATCTAAACATGACAAAATATCAATCAAATTGAAGATTTTTATTCTTTGATTTTGAGCTTGATTCGTTGATGAGTTGCTCAAATTGCGCGTTTGAAGCCGTGTCTTCGACACTTTATTACTCAATGCTCCAATTATGAATGAATACCTATAAAAGAGATGAAAAACTATCAAATGATACAATATTTACACAAAAAATCAATTATTCTATTATGTACACATTTATACAAAAGCTATTATGCCACAATATATATACAAAATAACTATATTTTGGCACTTATCAACTCTCCCCAACTTGACACATTGTTTTTCCTCAAACAAAGTCAAATAACTTAAAGAAACAAAGAATGATAATCAAATAATCACGAATCAACAAGTTTTGAAAACGGAAAATAAATGTATGGTTCAAACGAAAACGTACACGCAAAATACTTACTTACCACATTTCTACAACGATAACATATAAACAAAACAAATCCTAAGTACAAAAATCATTCATTCTAAAACAAACAACAACAATCACAACAATAACTAGCATTCATCTAAAAACGTATTGAAAATACAAATGCAAGAATCACAAGGGCTTTTCAAGGTTGTAATGTGGCTTGGTTAACAAACAAGTGATAAGTCCTAAAGCTAATCGAAACAAAAACTTGCCTAAACCTAAGGGAGTGATCAACTCACAAAGTTCCAAACAATATAATTTCAATCAAACTTATTCTTCATCATAAATTTCACACCAAACACACCTCACTTATTAACATAACATTATTCCAACTCTTTTTGTTTTTCATTTTCAAAACTTTTCTCTTTTTTTTCTTTCTTTTTCTAATCTTTCTTTTTCACATTTTTCTTTTCTTTTTCTCAACCTCATATAAATCACAACATAAGCACATAAACATTCCTCTCTCCAACTTGAATTCAACCAACATCATTACGTGAATACTCCCTAATTTCTAAGGCAAGGTAAAATTCATACAACAACATGTAGTTTAGGGTTCAAGAAACAAAGAAATCAACATCCATACCAAAAAGATGAATTCAACACTCATAGACAAGCATCAAATTCAAATAAACATGGATGTTGATAAAAGTTCAAAGGGACTAACAAAGATTCACACACTCACAAGGTGAATTGAATATTTGGCCAAGGTAGTTATGCTCAAAATCAACAAAATACCTTGATCATTTTCTTGCAATCATACAATCAACACAAAATAAAAGATTAAGCATAATAAAATCCAGTTAAAATAAGAATGTGGACTCTCATATGTAAACAATGGAAAGCTTCCTCACATTTATGGTTAAAAATGGTACTAAAGTGATTCAATTCATGAGCAAGTAATGCAAAAAGAATGAATAGCATGGTAATTATACAAATGATAAATTTCCTAAACATGTTATGCTATAGAAAGCGATAAACGAGTACCTGACGTGTACCAACTTTGAAACTATCATTACCATACATCCGCGAGTTGAAACGATCAAACTCAAAAAATCACCTCAAAATCTTCAAGTTATCGAACCAAAATTTGAGTCCAAACAACAACAAAAGAATTAGAAAAACAATACTAATTTTATTCAATACAAAAAGCCTTGGTGAAAGTGGGAAAAAGGAAAACCAAGTGAAATTTTAAAAGAATTCATCGCCTATAGCGTAGCGCTAAGCGCCTACACGATTATAGAAAAATGACATCAACAGGTGTAACTGCTATGCAAGCTCCACTTACACACCTATACAATCTCATTTACACATCTAAACAATATTTACAATACATACACACTTCCACAAGCTAAAACACTACAAACTTGTGGAAAATAACAAATTGACATAACAAAACTAAAGCAAATAACAATACATAAACTTGGTGAAAACGAATTAACAAGTTGAAAAGTGAAAGTTTGAAATTAAGAGCAAGTCCTATTTCAACTTGTTAAAACATAAGCCATCAAACAACATAAACATAAACAAACAAAAACATGCTTGTTTTACGTCGTAAGCTCGATGCATTTATTGTGCGGGCACTAGTAACCTCCTCTCGTCATGCCATGGTATTGCCACACCGCGCAAACCTAAAGAAAGTGTCCTAACAACCACACAACAAACGTTACGAGTACGAGACAATTCACAACATCACATGAAAACTAAGAAAATCAAAAATATGTACAAGTATGGAAAGTAAGCACACAAAATGTACAAGTAACAATATACAAGTTCATATACAAAGTCTATACAACATATACAATAATTACAAAACTCAAAAACAACGGAATTACCGCAATACAGAAACAATAAAACCAATCCCTGACAACGGAGCCATTTTGTTTCTGCGGTAAAGCGACAAGCAAATTGTTGGTATTTATTTGTACCGGGTGATATATACCGGTTAGGTTATATCGTATCGTGTCCATAGAGATTGCTTATTGATTCGTCGTTCGACAATTCTACTGTTAATGAGTTTGAGATTAAAAGAAATGAAAATAAAAGATAGAGAGTAAATGAACAAAAAGTATAAAGGATAGACAACTTGTCCGAAACGAATGTAAACTACCCGTCACAGACTTAAATCTACCACCCATGTCATACTCGGCCTACGATACTCATCCGTGTCATCACATACCTCTCACAACCTAAGATATTTCTTACCCCAAATTGAGAATCCTCCTGAATCACCTCGATATCCATTTCTGACCTACCTCGACAACCAGAAGTCAACTGCGTCACCTCCATACCTATCTTTGGCATACTTCACCAACGCAGAGGCATTATGTTCAAATACTCTATAGTGAATGTCATCTCTAAACCCATTTCAAGCATTCAGAAACTAGCAGGTAATCATCCTAGGAAAGAATCTAAGCAATCTATCTCTAGTAAAGCTCAAATCCCTAATATAGAGTAAAAACCCAAGACAATCACCAACACAGATTCGTAAAGCAAACTTTATACAACGTCAAAGGCGACAAATATACATGAGTTATGAGTAAATATACATATAAAATCCAACAAAAGAGATTACAAAGAGAAGAGAAGAAGAGGAATGTTAAGGACCAAATTATAGCTATTTTGTACATGATTTTGTGGTCCTTAACAATGTCTTTTTAATTAATTAGTAGTATTTTTTCTAGTATTTTGGGTTAATTAGGTTTTTATTTAGTTTTTGTTCATAATATATTATTTAACTTAGTTTACTTTTAATTGTAGGTTTTTATTGATTAATTCTCCCAAGCTTGGATTCAAGGACTCTTGAAGAGCTTTTGGGATTATTCTTTTTGAAGAAATTTTTGGATGAAGAAGCATGCTTGTGTCGGAATAACCGCTTAGCGCGGTCTCAAAAAAAGAAAAACCCATGCTTTCACTTTTTGGGCCACCAACTCCATCATTTCAGCTGACTTTTGGCTTGTAAAGAGGGTGGAACTTCACTTCATCATAATCATCTTTCATTTGTGTAAAATTAGGGCAAGTAATTATAGAGAAAAACCATAGTTTTTCTTCTTGATTTCTTCATGTTCATCCTCGCTACCAACAATCTTGAGAGCAAAGCAACCATAGAAATGAGTGGCTAAGTTCTCTTTGTGTCAAGATTAGAGGTAGTTGATCTAACTAGTATGTATTTATTTTAATCCATTTGTGTATGAACATGGTTGATGATTAATATAGTTGAATATCTTTGTTCTTCATCTTTATGCTTTGAGTCTTGCTTGGAAAAGAATACTTCAAAGTAGACCTAGGATATTCATCCACTAATGAACAAATGCTAGGGATAGATTTGTGTGTTAGTGTTTACAAATATTGAACTTAATAATTATCATGTCAATAGTTGTAGTGAGGGATCATGCAAAGATTAACATGATAACATTCATAATCTTGGTGCGAAATCTACAAGATTGAGAGGATATGTATTTATAGAAATCATCCACTATGTTCATCACTTGATTAATTGAATGCATACGAAATTAGGTCAATGAAACTAATCTTGAAATGCTTCCATCAATTACAAACAAACTCCAACTCTCTTGAATCCAAACCATAACTCTCTTTTGAAAAGATTAATTTAGTTACTTGTTTGGAAATTCATGTTACTAGTAGATTAGGAAACAACCCTTTGGTTACTTTCATCTTAAAATACACTTTTCTATTGAAAGACTACAATATACACCAATCCCTGTGGAATCGATAATTAAAAATACTTGTTCGCGGAATAATCCTACAACAAAATGGTGCCGTTGTCGGGGATTGGCGTTTGATATTGCTAGTATCGCAATAGTTGTGTGTTTTAAGACATTTTTCTACTGATCTCTCTTTGTTTCTTTTGTGTGGTTAGACTTTTTTCAGGAATTAGTTTATGCGAGGAAGTATTCCGGCCAACCAACTCATTTTCGATCCCGAAATTGAAAGGACGGCTAGAAGACTTAATAGTAGTGCTAAAAGACGGAAAAGGCTAGCTAGGCAAAGGCAAGAAAGAGGAGAATCATCTACTTCTTCTACACCACCCGTGTTAGGAGAAGTCATCACTATGGAGGAGAATCAACCACCACCACCACGAGGGCCTTGTGTCAATAGCCCTCGTCACACCGCTCAATTTGCTCGCCAAGCAAATGCAAGGGTCGCGGAGATGAAGACGGGTTTGCTTCAACGTCTTTATGCAAGTCCTTTTCATTGCCATGACCATGAAGATCCTTACACCCACCTTACTAAGTTCTATGAGATCGCGGGAGCGGCCGGGGCTCCGGAAGACCAAGAAGAGCAATACTTTCAAAGGATTTTCCCTCATTCTTTAGTGGGGAAAGCAAAAGATTGGTATCTAGATCAATTGCAAGAAACAATGACAGATTGGAATGTTTTGGAGGAAAAATTCCTTGAAAGATTTTTCCCTCAATCACGTTTCATGGAGGCAAAGACCGCAATTTCGGTATTTTCACAAGGAGTAAACAAGCCTTTGAATCGGGCTTGGGAGAGGTATAAGTCTATGCTTAGGAAGTGTCCTAGCCATGGTTTTGATGAGCTCACCCAAATTCATATTTTCCGAAATGGTCTCCAACCTCAACACAAATTGTTGTTGGATGCTACGGCGGGAGGTTCTTTGATGGAAAAAACACCATATGAAGCAATTCAAATAATTGAGAAGATGGGGAGGAATGACCACCAAACTCAACATGATCAAGGAGGTGCACAAGTAAAAATGGGAGTTCTTGAAATTGGCTCGAGTCACGAAGCACTTGTAGCGCAAAACAAATTGTTTGCGAAACAAGTTGAAGAATTGACAAAACAAATGACAAGACTTCCTCAACAAATCATGGAGTTGCAAGGAACATCAAGCAAGAAAGCTCACCAAATAGCTTGTTGTGAATTGTGTAAAGGGGATCATAAAACCGGATTTTGTCCTCCGGAAAATGAAGAAGAAAATTATATGGCCAACCAAGGGCAAGGATACCAACAACGAGCTCCTTATCCTTATCAAAATCAAGGCCAAGGTTACCAACAAAGAGGTAACCAAGGTTATCAAGGCGGGTGGAGACAAGACAACAACAACCAAGCTAGGCAAAATCCTTATCAAACTCAAAATCAAAATCAAGCTCAACCTCAAAATCAACCTCAAAATCAAGTGAGATCTTCCAACATTCAAGACACTCTAGCTCAATTTATGCAAGCTTCTATGGCAAATCAAAAGAGCACAGAGGCATCTATCAAGAATTTGGAAACTCAAATGGGGCAACTAGCCAAACAAATTTCCGAACAAAGTGCTTCGACATCATTTTCCCCAACTACTCAAGCAAATCCTAAGGAGCATTGCAAAGCTATTACAACTAGAAGTGGTAGAGTTTGTGATGAGAAAAAGAAAGTTATTGAAAGGAAAAAGAAAGTAGTGGAGAGAAAAGACCTAGTGGAGAAGGATGAAGAAGTAGTAGTGGAGGAAGTAGTAGTTGAAAAAGATGATGAAGTAGTAGTTGAAAAAAATGATGATGTTGATGTGGAGGATGATTTAGTTGAAAATGATGTTGTAGTTGAAAATGAAAATGAGAATGGTGTAGTTGAAAAGGAGAAAGTGGAGGAAAAGAAGAAGAAAATGAGAAAGGGAAAGGAGAAGGAAGTCACTTTTCCATTAAGAAACTTACCATATCCTCACCTTCCTTCTAAAAAGGATGATGCAAAGCACTATGCTCGGTTTATGGATATTTTTAAGCAATTGCAAATTAATATTCCATTCACCGAGGCATTAGAGCAAATGCCGAAATATGAAAAATTCATGAAGGATATATTGACAAAAAAGAAGCGGTACACGGATCAAGAAACTATAATGGTGGATGCAAGTTGTAGTGCAATAATTCAACGCACTATTCCAGAAAAATAAAGTGATCCGGGGCGTGTAACCTTGCCCGTTACCATTGGGGATCTCTATGTCGGCAAAGGATTAATTGATTTGGGATCAAGTATCAATTTGATTCCATTATCCATTGTAAAGAGGTTGGGGGAGATTGAATTAAAGTCTACAAAAATGACGTTGCAATTGGCGGACAAGTCTATTACTCGCTCGCACGGTGTAGCTTTAGACTTGTTGGTAAAAGTGGACAAATTCTTTTTCCCGGTTGACTTTGTTGTGATAGATATGGAGGAAGACGTGGATGCACCTCTAATTCTAGGCCGTCCATTCATGAAGACGACTAGAATGATGATTGACATTGATGATGGCTTAATGAAGGTGAGAGTTCAAGATGAAGAGATTTGCTTTAATCTTTTTGAAGCAATGAAGCATCCAATTGATAAGAAAGATTGTTTCAAAATTGATGTTATTGAGGAAGCAACCCAAGAAGTGAATGATGATAATGATAGTCAAGATCTTGAGGAGTGTTTAGAAGGAATGGAGATTTCCAAGGAAATGCACCCATGGGAGGAAGAATTGGAAATTTTGAAAAATGATCCAAAAGATGAAGAGACAAAACTTGAGTTGAAAGATCTACCATCTCATTTGAAGTATGTGTTTCTTGAGGAGGGAGGTAAAAAGCCCGTAATCATTAGTAATACATTGTCGGAGAAGGAGGAGGGAAACTTAATTCAAGTTTTGAAATCTAACAAAAATGCGATTGGTTGGGTTTTAGCCGATTTGAAAGGCATAAGCCCGGCTTATTGTATGCATAACATCATGATGGAGGAAGAGTACAAGCCGGTAGCCCAACCTCAGAGGCGTTTGAATCTGGTGATGAAGGAAGTAGTTCGAAAAGAAGTAGTGAAGATGTTAGAAGAGGGAATGATTTATCCGATTTCGGATAGTACTTGGGTGAGCCCGGTGCATGTGGTTCCGAAAAAAGGAGGTTTGACGGTTGTGTCGAATGATAAGGATGAATTAGTGCCAACAAGAAAAGTGACGGGATGGAGAATGTGCATCGACTACCGAAGGCTTAACAAAGCAACGAGGAAGGACCACTTTCCTCTTCCGTTCATGGACCAAATGTTGAAAAGGCTCGCGGCGCAACAATACTATTGCTTTTTGGATGGATATTCGGGGTACAATCAAATATCGGTGAATCCGGAAGATCACGAGAAAACGGCTTTCACATGTCCTTTTGGAATATTCGCGTATAGGCGTATGCCTTTCGGCTTATGCAATGCGCCGACAACATTTCAAAGATGCATGCAAGCCATATTTGCCGATTTGATTGAGAAAACAATTGAAGTTTTTATGGATGACTTTTCCGTCTTTGGAGCGTCATTTGATTTGTGCTTGGAAAATTTGAACATCGTCTTGAAGAGGTGTGTGGATACCAATTTGGTCTTGAATTGGGAAAAATGCAATTTCATGGTGACCGAGGGGATTGTTCTTGGCCACAAGATATCTTCAAGAGGAATCGAGGTCAATAAAGCAAAGATTGATGTGATCGAGACGCTTCCCCCACCTACCAATGTCAAAGGCATTCGGAGCTTTCTAGGACATGCGGGATTCTATTGAAGATTCATCATAGACTTCTCAAAGATAGCAAAGCCTTTGAGCAACTTGCTCAACAAAGATAAGTCCTTCTTGTTTGATAAAGATTGTTTATTGGCTTTTGAAAAATTGAAAGAAAATTTGATAAATGCACCCATAATCACCGCGCCTAATTGGAAACTTGATTTCGAATTGATGTGTGACGCAAGTGATTATGCGGTGGGAGCCGTGCTTGGCCAAAGGAAGAACAAAATTTTCCATGCTATTCATTATGCGAGCAAAGTTTTGAACAATGCTCAAATTAATTACGCAACAACCGAAAAAGAGTTGCTCGCAATTGTATATGCATTGGAAAAATTTCGTCCTTACCTTATTGGTTCAAAAGTTGTGGTTTTCACGGATCATTCCGCGATAAAATATCTGCTTACCAAACCGGACTCTAAACAAAGGTTAATCCGATGGATTCTTCTTTTCCAAGAATTTGATTTAGAGGTCCGAGATAAAAAGGGTTCGGAGAATTTGGTAGCAGATTATTTGTCTCGCTTAGTGAACGTTAAAATTACGGACAAAGAAAAGGAAGTGAAGGAGGAGTTCCCGGATGAGAAGTTGTTTGCAATCCAAGAGCGGCCATGGTTTGCCGACATGGCAAATTACAAGGCCGCGGGATTAGTGCCGGAGGATTTGACATGGAATGAGAAGCGGAAATTCTTAGCCGATGCTAAGTATTATGTGTGGGACGAACCTTACATTTTTAGGTTGAGTGGTGATGGGTTGCTAAGAAGGTGTGTGTGTAATGAGGAAGCCAAAAACATTCTTTGGCATTGTCACAATTCCCCTTGTGGGGGACACTATAATGGATTGCGAACGACCACCAAAGTCCTACAATCGGGATTTTATTGGCCTTCGCTATTTAAAGATGCTTATGCTCACGCTAAGTCTTGTGATAAATGCCAAAAAAGTGGCGGTATCGGAAAAAGAGATGAAATGCCTTTGAACAACATGTTGGAAGTGGAGGTATTTGATTGTTGAGGGATTGATTTTGTCGGTCCATTTCCATCGTCGTTTTCTAATGAATATATTCTTGTGGCTGTGGATTACGTGTCTAAGTGGGTGGAGGCCATTGCTTCACCTAAGGCCGACGCCAAAACCGTTATCAAATTTTTAAAGAAAAACATTTTTTCTCAGTTTGGTGTGCCTAGAGTGCTAATTAGTGATGGCGGGTCGCGCTTTTGCAATACATTGTTACAAAAACTTTTGAAACAATACAGTGTAAAGCATAAGGTGACGACTCCCTATCACCCAAGCGAATGGTCCAAGTGTCAAACAGAGAAATCAAAAAGATTTTGGAAAAAACCGTTTCGGGTTCTCGAAAAGATTGGTCACAAAAATTGGATGAAGCTTTATGGGCGATCGAACGCCTATAAAGCTCTATCGGACTAACCCGTTTAGTTGTTTATGGCAAAACTTGTCACCTCCCGGTAGAGATGGAGCACAAAGCATTATGGGCCCTCCGATTCTTGAATTTCGATCCATCTTTGGCGGGTGAAAAGAGAAAAATACAACTCGTTCAATTGGATGAAATGCGAGAGGGAGCATACCATTCCAACCGGAGGTACAAGGAAAAAGTTAAAGTTTCTTATGATAAGAAGATAAAGCACAAGGAATTTCGACCGGGGCAAAGTGTTCTCTTGTTTAATTCCCGGATGAGACTTTTTCCGGAAAAACTTAAAACAAAGTGGTCCGGTCCGTTTCTAATCAAAGAAGTGAAAGATTATGGTGCCGTTGTCTTGCAAGATCTAGAAGGAACAAAAGAGTGGACGGTGAATGGGCAGTGTTTGAAACGGTATGTTGGTGGAGAGGTGAGCCGAGACATAGCCGACATCTTTTTTAATGATCCTTGATCATTCTGAACCGTCGAGCTCTATCGACGTTAAACAAAGCGCTTGTTGGGAGGCACCCCAACATTGTAAGTATTCTTCATTGCACTCATTTTAACTTGTACATAATGTCAATTTGCTGTTTTTTCTGAAAATTCAAGATTATGCAGGTCCCGCTTAGCGCGCATTTTGACCCAAATTCGAGTAACTTTCGCGCTCAGCGCGGTCTGGGAGATTTAAAAAATTTTTTTTTTTGAAAAAACGGGTTTTTCTTGGGCCCAACTCAATCTTGGGTAATTGTAAATAAAATAGGGTTAACGTAGTTTTCTTTTTCACTTTTCCCTCTTCTTTCAAACTCTCTCAAGAATCCCAAAAATTCCCAACACAAAATCAACAAGTTCTTGCGAATTTCTTTGGCTAATCATTCCCCCAAGCATCTAAGTAAGTGTCTCTATGTTTTTCCCCTTTCAATTTCGTTTAATTTCGCTGTTTAGGTTAGATTTTGAAAACCTAGGTTTAGGAATTTTTGATTTTTCTCTTAGGATTAGGTTGTTTAGATGGTAGAGATTGCTTAGAATAGGAATTTCGCTGCTAGTAGGCTTGTTTGTGTGGAGAAATTTCTATTTTTACAGAAGAATTTTTTTGGAAATCGCAGAGGCCGGCAGGTCAGGCGGTCTGCAAAAATTCTTGTCTGTTTTTGATTCGTTCGTTGTGTCTAGATGCTTTGGTTGCATGGTTTCTATTGCTGTTTTCTTGAATTTTCACTAACGGGCATTTCGTTGTCGAATTTCGTTGATTTTTGTGTTGTTTTTCAGATGGCACCAAAACGACAAAGAGTTTCTTCCGCCGGGGCTGGGTCCTCTAGGTCCGTACCTTTCGACGGAGTTTGCTTCTTGGGACCTGCTCAAGAGGCGAGGTACAAAGAGCTTGAGGAGCGGAATATATGGACGGAAAGAATTATCCGGCTCCGAGAGCAGGGCCACTATGCCACGCCTGATACTATACTTGATAACTACGGTTTAGGTGTTCTATGTGAGCCTCAAACCAAGGTTAATGTTGAGCTAGTTCGTGAGTTCTACGCCAACGCCATTCCGACCGAGGGGCGTGACTTTCCTTTCACTTCTGTTGTAAGGGGAAAGTTGGTTTCATTCTCTCGTACTGCTATCAACACCTACCTGGGCATAAACTGGACAGCCCCAGAGGATCAGTTGGACATCTACCACGACCACCTGGCTCGTGGGAATTGGGATCATGCTATGCTGCGGAGGAAACTTTGTTTGTCTGGGCACTCTTATGAACTAAACAGGGCTGGGCAACCTTTGAAATTCAACAGGTCCAGCCTGAAGACTAGTGCCCGAGTGCTGATGTGTGTGGCTCTGTATAATCTGAGACCTCGAAGCCACACATCTTCGATTCCCATGGAGACTTCCGACCTAATTGCTTACATGCTCGATGAGGAGCAAATTGATTTTGGTCGGCTTATTGCAAATGAGCTGAAGAGGGTCACATTGAGTTATACCTCTAGGGGAAAGCGTATAAAATGTGCCCTCACTTATCCTGGGTTGATTATGGGCCTTCTGAAAAGGGCGAAGGTTGTCTTTACCGGCTGTGGGGCATGTTACTATTGATGGGATCATTGATGATTCCTATTGTGATCGTTATTGCAGAGCCCTGGATGATAACTCTACTGCCCAGGCTGTTCCAGTAGCTGCGGTACTTCCTCAGGCCAGTCCCTCTGAAGAATGGAATCGGCAAATGCATCTCGCTCATCAGAGAGCATTCATGTATATGCACGAGAGCATGGAGCACCTTGCTATGCAGATCAGAGAGCCGGGGGTGAACCACTTCACTCGCACAGGAGAGCAGCTTAGTGCTTATGCTGGTTGGCCCGGGGTCGAGCCAAATGTAGAGGAGGAGGTGGGCGATGCTGATGGTGATGATCAGAGTGAGGATGATGGAGAGGGCAGTTCGGATTCTGATTCTGAGACTCCTGGAGATTCTATCCTCGAGGCCTTAGATTGATGATGACCTTTTATTTTCTTGTTTTTATTTTACTTTCAGCCCTTTTTTTTTAGTTTTTAGTTTTTATTTTCGCATTTTAGTTTTAAACTTTTGGATTTTGTTGGTTGCCATCCATTTTTGGGATAGGCTTGTAATTTCAATTGATATTTTGTAGGCATGAAGCCTAAGCACTTTTTAGTTTTAAACACCATTTTGGGGTGTCTTTTATTTTATTTCATTTTGTTTTAGTTTGTTTTATTTTATTTTATTTTGTTCTATTTTATTTTTGTTTTTAGATTATAGTTTATTTATTTTGAATTGTACTTCTTTTGGTTTGTCCGATTTTTCAACGGTTCTCCAAAGCAAGTAAGTGTGTCTCACCAAAGTGATGGTGATGATAAAATCCTCGAATCAATCCACAAATAAGGTACATATTTAATCGTTTTGTAGAATAATAACATGTCTATGAAATTTTTGCTTTATGCAAAATATCTTGGCATGTACAAAAAATTTGTGTTCACATTCGAATCATTAGGACTTAAACCACATAGGTGAGAAGCTTCCACTTTTTATCAAATATAGAGTGTCTAATAATTTTGTTAACTCGTGTGATTCATGCTTAATCTTTATTTGTTTGTGATAATTTGAAAACTTAGAGATGATCAAGGCAATTTTTTGTGCATTATGAGAAAAACCATCAATTCCAAAAGGGCTTCAACTAACCGTGAGTGAGTGAATCCTTGTGAACCCTTTTGAGCTTAAATTGAATTTGTAGGATAAATTTATCAAATCAACTAATTGTTAAGTAGGCCACTTAATAGTTGTTGATAATCTTTGAAAATTCAATGATAATTCATTCTATAAATTTTTCTTGTTTGTGAATACCAACCCTTTTCGTTAATTAACCCTTGAAGAGCATGTTCTTGAATAACAAAGGATTGATATAAATGAAGTTGGGGAGGTGGATCAAAAAGAACCTAGAATTGATGACACAATGATCCTAAAGAATAGAGAAAAGAAAAATACAAAAGAAGAAAAATTTGTATATGAAAAGAAAACAAAAAAAAAGAGAGAAAAAAGAGGATCATTGTGTGAAAAAGGAAAGAGTTGTGAATAATAAGAAGGAAGTGGGAATTAGTTTGTGAAATGCTCTTCATTTTCTTTTACCCGATTTGTTTCAATGGCTTTGTACTTAAATATCCCTTGTTTCTAACCTAAGCCAAGTTACAACCTTGAAAGTCCTTAGTGATCTTTGTTTCCATTTTGTCATTTAACTTGTTTCGATGAATGCATGAATTATTCTAGATGTGCATAACTATTAGTGAGAGTGTTTAGTCATTTGTAAATATGCATTTTGTTCTTCATGAATGTTGAAGAAATGATTAGGTGATTCAAGTGTGAACATATCTTTTATTTTGTTACATGTGTGGATGTATTGTGTTTAGAACTTAGTTCATAGCCATGTTGTGTTTCGAAGAAGCGATCGATGTGTGCTTTTGCCGGGTATGTCGAGTTTGAACCATTATTCTTGTGTGAGTTTGCATGCTTGCATTTTGTTTCTTCTTGCTTAGTGAGATTATTGACTTTTGTTTGGAGACAAATAAAGAAGTTGGGGAGAGTTGTTAAGGACCAAATTGTAGCTATTTTGTACATGATTTTGTGGTCCTTAACAATGTCTTTTTAATTAATTAGTAGTATTTTTTCTAGTATTTTGGGTTAATTAGGTTTTTATTTAGTTTTAGTTCATAATATATTATTTAACTTAGTTTACTTTTAATTGTAGGTTTTTATTGATTAATTCTCCCAAGCTTGGATTCAAGGACTCTTGAAGAGCTTTTGGGGATGATTCTTTTTGAAGAAATTTTTGGATGAAGAAGCATGCTTGAGTTGCGCCTTGCGCATAGTATGGCGAATAAGGCTTAGCGTCTCAAAAATGAAAAGGACAGACCCATGCTTTCACTTTTTGGGCCACCAACTCCATCATTTCAGCTGACTTTTGGCTTGTAAAGAGGGTGGAACTTCACTTCATCATAATCATCTTTCATTTGTGTAAAATTAGGGCAAGTAATTGTAGAGAAAAACCATAGTTTTTCTTCTTGATTTCTTCATGTTCATCACCTCTACCAACAATCTTGAGAGCAAAGCAACCATGGAAATGAGTGGCTAAGTTCTCTTTGTGTCAATATTAGAGATAGTTGATATAACTAGTATGTATTTCTTTTAATCCATTTGTGTATGAACATGGTTGATGATTAATATAGTTGAATATCTTTGTTCTTCATCTTTATGCTTTGAGTCTTGCTTGGAAAAGAATACTTCAAAGTAGACCTAGGATATTCATCCACTAATGAACAAATGCTAGGGATAGATTTGTGTGTTAGTCTTTACAAATATTGAACTTAATGATTATCATGTCAATAGTTGTAGTGAGGGATCATGCAAAGATTAACATGATAACATTCACAATCTTGGTGGGAAATCTACAAGATTGAGAGGATATGTATTTATAGAAATCATCCACTATGTTCATCACTTGATTAATTGAATGCATACGAAATTAGGTCAATGAAACTAATCTTTACATGCTTCCAACTCTCTTGAATCCAAACCATAACTCTCTTTTGAAAAGATTAATTTAGTTACTTGTTTGGAAATTCATGTTACTAGTAGATTAGGAAACAACCCTTTGGTTACTTTCATCTTAAAATACACTTTTCTATTGAAAGACTACAATATACACCAATCCATGTGGAATCGATAATTAAAAATACTTGTTCGCGGAATAATCCTACAATAAGGAACCAAACATTTCTTGGTTTGTCAACACCAATCGACGAGGGATTCGACTCTGGATCATCCAAATGCAAGCTCCGATGTTGTTTTCTAAGCTAATCTATAAAAAAAAATGATGTTGATGGTGTTGGGACTCCAAAATACCCAACCCATAACCTAAAAATGTGTTTTTATCCCCTTTTAAGGAATTCTGAAATTGCAGGGCACGCTAAGCCCGGTATTCGCGCTAAACGCGGTATGTGATGTTCCGAAAAAAATCAGCATCTTGTTTTTGCCATATCTTGAGAATCGTAACTCGGAATTGTGCCCGGTTTGAAGCGTTGGAAAGCTTATTAAATTTCCTATCTAACCATGACAAAATATCAATGAAATTGATGATTTTTATTCTTTGATTTTGAGCTTTATTCGTTGATGAGTTGTTCAAATTGCACGATTGAAGCCGTGTCTTCGACACTTTATTACTCAATGCTCCAATTATGAATGAATACCTATAAAAGAGATGAAAAACTATCAAATGATACAATATTTACACAAAAAATCAATTATTCTATTATGTACACATTTATACAAAAAGCAGGGGATTTATTCGAAGAATATCAACAAAAGAACCGATAAGTGCCAGTAAACATATATACAAAATAACTACATTTTGGCACTTATCACAAAGCATGCCGAAATAAAGGATACGACGTCACCCACAATTGGACAAAAAGAAGTATATTTTGGTACCTCCCGTATTGGAAAGATAATTTGTTGCACCATAATCTCGATGTTATGCATATTGAGAAGAATTTTTTTGATAATATATTTAACACAATGATGGATGTGACAGGCAAAACAAAAGATAATGAGAAGGCTAGACAAGACATGGAAATTTGGTGTAACCGAAGAGAGTTGGAGTTGATGCCTCAGCCGAATGGAAAGTTATTAAAACCCAAGGCTTGTTTCAGTCTGACTTCCCAAGAAGCTAAAGTGGTTTGTCGATGGTTAAAAGATTTGAGAATGCCCGATGGGTATTCATCAAATTTAGCAAGGTGTGTTGACCCTAACACTGGAAAGTTGCATGGTATGAAAAGTCAAGATTGTCACATTTTTATGGAACAATTGCTAAAAATTGCATTTGGATCGCTACCCAAACATGTTCTTGATCCACTAACTGAAATTAGTCAATTTTTAGAGATATTTGTGCATCAGCTTTAAGAGTGGAAGAAATCATTAAGTTGGACCAAAACATTGCACTCATTCTTTGTAAGTTGGAACAAGTATTTCCGCTTGGTTTCTTTGACTCCATGGAACACTTACATGTGCATCTTGCATATGCAGCTTATCTTGGTGGACCTTTTCAATATAGGTGGATGTATCCGTTTGAAAGGTTCATGGGTGATTAAAAGCGATCGGTGAATTATAAAGCTAGAATAGAAGGATCTATATGTGCACATTACTTGCTTCGGGAAACATCACATTTTTGCAGTCACTATTTCAATCACTTGATGTTAACTCCTAGAATCATACGGAATCATGTAAATGTCAACCAGAGGAGTCAATTCACCTTATCAATCTTCGGGCTTCCAGGTCGACCTTTTGGAAAGAAAGGTGTGCATTGGTTGACCCCAAAAAGAAATGCAATCTGCACATGTCCATGTCTTGATCAACTGCGATGAAGTTAAACCATATCTTGAGTAATTTTACCCAAACTTTTTAACTCTGTTGACAATGTGTGTATACCAAACTTATTAAACTTATGGTGTGTGTTTTTTAGGGAATTTAACAATGCCTATTTTCATAGTACCGGTGTACAGTCAACATCAGGTGTCATACATGCTCAATTTCCTTCATGGTTCAAACAAAGATTGTCTAGCGTTCTTGCACCAACTCCAGAAATACTCCATTTGAGAAATTTGGTAGAAGGCCCTATCCAAAGCGCAAATGATTGGCACACATACTTCGTGAACGGATATAAATTTCACACTAAGGCATGGACCAAAGGGGAAAAAACTATAAACAGTGGTGTATTTGTAAAAGGAGTTATAGATGGCGGTGAGGACGATTTATATGGACTTGTTAAACATATCTACGAGTTGGTATACAATTACTTGGACTCGGAAAATAAAGTTGTCTTGTTTTATTGTGAATGGTATGATCCAACTAGAGGCACAAAAATAAACAAGTCATATGGTACAGTTGAGATTCAAATGAACCGGAGATACAAAGAGTATGACCCTTTCATAATGTCACATATTGTTAGGCAAGTTTATTATGTTCCTTATCCTTCATTCGTAATACGTAAAAGAGGATGGTGTGTTGTAATAAAAACAAAACTGCTAGGTCATATTGAAATTGGCGATCTAGTAGAAGATGCTGCCTACCATGTTGAAGATATTGAACAAATTAATGATGTGGTTGCAGCTGAGGACATTAGAAGTTTTTTTGATACAACTGATGAGGGACATCAAGTTGATGCGTCTATATTGTTGGTTGATAATAATGTGGATGAAGAGAATGATAAAGAGTTTGAATCCGAGGACAATATTACATCAGATGGTGAAAATGATATGGATGACGAACATGAAGATTTAGAATAACTAAACCACTTAATGTAATATTAATTGAACATGTATATATTGAATGTGTTAATAAATATCTATTGATGTTAATGACTTTATTATCTTTGTTGATGAATATATGTATAAATAGGTAAAATGTCACCTAAGAATAAGGATAACGGTAAGAAGTCTCAAAGTTTGAGGGTAGTAACATGTGAGGCTCCTCACTCAGCCATGTGTCCCCCCCTCAAAGTCAGGTTGATCCTATGTCCATGGCCAGTACTCAGGTTTTTGTCCCATTAATCTCCTCCCATACATTCCCATCTAGGGTACCTGCATCTTTTGTGGCACCTGGAGGCCCCGATTTTCCTTTCACACCGACTCAGATGCCATCATCGTTCCAGCATATGGGAGGATCCTATTTTCATTTCGCATTGACTCAGATGCCTTCATCCTTCCAGCAGACGGGAGGATCCAATTTTCCATTCATACATACTGGTGTGTGAGGCAACTCGATTTTTCAAAAATCATTTAAATTTCCGAAAACTAGTAGTGAAATCGCCACCTAATTTTATTTGTTCTAAAAAAGAACGGGAAAATATAGATAAAACCCACGAGAGATAAGGATAAGACGGTCTACGAAATTAAGAGTTTTAGGTTCGGGAGTTGGTTATGCAAGGGGAAGGTATTAGCACCCCTCACATCCATCGTACTCGATGGTACCCATTTAGTTCAAAGTGTGTTCGTGTGTTAGTGTAAAAAATTTACCATCTTCTAAGTTTTAAAAAGAGAAAGAAAGGGAGAAGAAATGTTTTTATTTTTTTTTGCTCGCCTTTGGTCGTAAGACTTAGTGCCTACGTACTCCCTCATGCAATGGGAAAGTCAGAGCGCCGTAGTTCGGGTAGAAAATGATTGTTTGTTGATTGATTTTAAATGAAAAGATAAGTCGTCATTTTTAAAGGAGAGGACTCGTCTAACGTCTACAAGGTGTGATAAAGAATAAAAGACTACGTACCAACATGAGGGAGGGTTTGAGAACACCTCTAGTACTCAAGTGGAGAAGTCGAAAACCTTGGGAATAGAGGAAGAAACATCTCATTGATAAATGAATCATGTCTAATCATGAAAAAGGTTTAAAGGTAAAGGTGCTTGGAGCGCACAAAAGATATTGAATGTGTTAAGATTGATTTTAAATTGGGGATGACAAGTATTAAAACATTAGGCTATCATCTAATGATTCGAATACTAGAAATTGGCGAGTGAGCTCAACAATTCATCTCTCATCCCAAAAATTTATTATGAAATTGGTGTTTTGAGTGAGATAAAATATTTAAATTATTGGGCTATCATCCAACAATCTAAAGACTTTAAATTCGATTAAATCGTCGGGCTATCATCCAACAATTTAAACGAATGTCACTCCATAATTTTAATGCAGATAGAAGTATTTAGTTTATTGGGCTATCATCCAACAACCTAAAGACTTCCAATTCAATTAAATCGTCGGGCTATCATCCAACAATTTATTTGAATACCGCTCTAGCTTTTTTTGACATGGATAGAAGTTTTATCTTATTGGGCTACCATCCAACAATCTAAAGACTTCAAATTTGTTTAAAACATTAGGCTACCATCTAACGATTTAAACAAATTTCATCCAAGTTTATTATGAAAAACATCTTTAAAAAAAACATCTCGACGTTGGATCGAGTTTTATTGAAAGTGTTTTATATGCTTGGTGAATGGAGAAAGAGTCAGGTTATGATCAAGGCGCGGGAGATGGAGGAGAAACGAAATAATTGGGAATATTCATGAAAGCATAGATAAATCGAGCAAATGAATTAAAAGCCCATACAAGGTGGCTAGCGCGAATGATAAGGCAATTGACAATTGTGTAAGTGCATGCCTGAAATAAATTTAATCAACTAATTAAACAAAATTTAATCGAGTAATTAGTTTAATAAAATTAATTAGATGGACTAATCAATTTTGAATAACCTAATTAGATAATTAAATAATGTTTAACTAATCAATTAAGGTCTCATTGTAAATCCAAGAGTAAGCGTGGTGTGTGCACAAATGTGTGTTGACGCTTCAAAGCTTTGTCAACTCAAGGTTAAAATGGCTCGCATACAGTATTAGTTATTTTGAAAATGGTTTTGTGCTTTGTGAATGAATAATTAAAATAAAGCGATAAAAATATTTACTAATTATTACATCATGTGGGGGATGGGGGTACAAATTTACAAATGGGGATTGAATCGAATAATTACAAGTCCTTATAAAATGTACAAATGAGAATATAAACAATTCAATAATTAACAAAATAAATATAAGAGACGAATAGCTAAAAGAAAATATTTTTGAGAATTTTAAAATATTGAAATAAAAATTAAAAAAAAAATGAATTTTTTATAAGAAAATAAATTTAATAAGATAAATTCTAAATCTAAGATCTTATGTTCTTTTTATTTATTTTAAGACAAAGTTTTGAGTAAATAACATAAAACTAAATCTATATTTTTTTTGTATCTTTGAAAATTATTTTGGAGATCTAAAATATAGTATTTCTAGTATCAATCAACAAATGCAATACTATTTCTAAAAGAAACTTAACAACTAAATAGAATCCTTTTTTGTTCTTTTAAAATATATTATTTTGAAGATCTAAAATTTATTATTTCTAGTATCAATCAACAAATGCAATACCATTTCTAAAAGAAATTTAACAACTAAATAAAATCTTTTTTGTTCTTTTAAAATAAAGTTTTGAGTAAATAAAATAAGATTAGATCTATATCTTTTTTTAGTTTAGAAACTAGAACAACAGTAAAAACTAACTAAGTATTATATAAAAAAAATGAAAAGATATAATTAAAATAAAGTAAATGAGTAGGAGGGGTGTCTTAAACAAACCAGTAGTGATGCTGAGGGAGTTTTTTTTAAAAAAAATTGGGCCAAGGTAAAAGCCCATCGGAAATTGTCATGAAGTTTATTTGCAAAAAAAAAAAAAAAAACAAACCCTAAATGGACCTAAACAAGCCGCTGCTACTAACTTGGTTCACTAAATCAAAATTAATTATTAACTTAAATACTCAATTAAAGAAAACAAAATGGAAAAAAACTAGACACGATGCTTTCACTCTTCTCACACGTTCTCTATCGCCGCTCACTCTCTCGATTTGATTCATCCATGGCCGCTCTATATTGCTTCTTTCTGTTCTCTCGCACTCTCTGTTCATCGGTCAAGAACAACACACCCTAAGCCCCAAATCCAAACCCCAAATCTCTTATGTTATGATTCTGATTACAGGCTACAACTGAAAAGTAAAGTTTAACATCACTAACGAAAAAGGGAGGAAAAAGGTACGATTTTGATTTCTTCTCGCTTCTTCTTTTTCTAAGTCGATTCTGAGCGCTTCTTCTGTCTGGTTCTGATGTGATTCTGTTGAAATCTGTTTTTGTGGTTGTTGCTGGTTTGAAGATGTGAGGTGGTTTGTGGATGTTGTATGGATGAGAATAGTTGGTATGAATGAGGTTTAGGTTGGGATAACGATGGGGTTGGAGTATGAGTATGGTATGGGTTGTCACGGTTTGGTTGTTGTTGTTGGAAGAATCGTCAGTTTCACTGTGTTGGTTGAAGTTTTAAAGACTGCAAATCTATGAGATAAGGATGAGAGGGAATCAAATTGTACAAGGTAGTGGAATTTGAAATGGTGAGTGGAATAGTGGAAGTGAATTTGTACGATCTGCAGGGTAGTGGAGAGGAGTGAACTTGAGGATAAGAACAAAGGGACAATTTGTACAATGTTAGCTGTGAATTTGTGGTTTTGTGGTAGTGGAATCAGTGAAATCGGGTAGTGTTCGCGTTAAAAAGTGACGCGCTAGGGAATCGAATCGGAATTCGGATCCTCTGGCTCGAAATGATTTACTCTTTTGATTTGTTTATAAAGATGCCGCGAGCATCAAGCTTTATTATTTTCAACACAAGAAAATGATTATGAAAAAGGGGAAAGCTGTTAATACCCTGAATTGATATGATATGCATTACGACTAGCGTAAACTAGACGCAACACATTGGGGAGATTCCGGGTAAGGGGGTTTGTTATATAAAGGGAATAGATGGAGCACCCTAAATATATATAGTTATCTATAGCTTTATATATAAATATGTTTGATATGTTTGTGTGTTTTAATTGCTATTTCTATGATTGGGAAAGTTTCTCCTTTGGGATTTTAAGAAGGATAAATTATGTGGGATCCTAGGTTTTGTTATTATTGTGCTCACAAAGATCATTGGGATCTTCTGCATACATATCCCTTAATGGGAATCAGAGCATTTGTAGCTCGGATCTAAAGGGATCTTATGGTTTGTTTGGTTTAAGGGAGAAAGAAATTTGCTCGGCAAGGATGAGACCTTGTGCCTACGTATTCTCAAAGGGATGTTGAGAAAGTCAGAGCAATCGTAGTTCCCACTTATGCTAGTGGAAGCAACGAGATGTTATTAAGAGACACAGACAAATGTCATCTTAATGAAAAATGTATCTAATCTATTTCATCACATACATTTTGAAAGGATTGATGGATTGAAATCTTTCATCGTAAGTTATAGGTGCTTTGCTTGAGTGTACAAGCGTTACCACTTACGAGTTTTAGAAAGATGTTGGAAAAATGACTGAATCTTTTAATTGTAAGCATTGGGTGTTTTGCTTGAGTGTACAAGCGTTACCACTTACGATTAAGAGATGTTTTTGTTTGAAAAGAGTTTGAAAAGTTTTTGATTGTATGTGATGTGATAGATGAGATACTTCTTCCATAGAGATGATAGATGTCTAAATCTCGAGGAGAAATTGATTGGATTAGGGGGATGCTTTTAAGAAGCCCATGGGTCCTTGTATTGTAAGCCCAAGAGGAGGCATTCCGAGGGTCATCGAGGGTCCTTGTATGAAGCTCAAGAGGAAGCTATAGGGTATGGCTGGCTTTGGCTTTAAGAGGGATTTCACCGGGAAACCATCCTCTTAGGATTAAGAGCAATTTCACCGGGAAATTATACTCTCTGGGTTCTATCCTAGCGCGGGTGATTCTTTGTATTGGAAGCCCAATAGGAGACTGTTAAGAGACTTCCTGGTCTCTTTCTTGTATGATGCCCAAGAGAAGGCTAAACTCAATGAGGAGTTCTTTTGAATGAAGCCCAAGAGAAGGCTGACTCAGCAGGGGAGTGTTGTCTTATATGAAGCCTAAGCGGAGGCTAAACTCAGTAAATGAGTTTTCTTATATGAAGCCTAAGAGGAGGCTAAACTTAGTAAATGCGTTTTCTTATATGAAGCCTAAGAGGAGGCTATCTTTGTGGGGAACCTACTGGTTAGACTAGTTGTTACGTTATAACTAGACAGTTGTATGAACAAGCGTATGAAATTTATTCACAGGAGTTTATGAAGGAAATATAAACAATGCGTGTAAAATTTATTTACAAGAGTTTATGAAGGAAATATAAACAATGCGTAAAACGTGCGTTTAAAACGAGCGTAACTTGATTATTTACAAGTTTGAGTTGTGTACAAGGAAATAAATATGTACACGAACGAGTATTTATGTACAAGGAGGTGTGGATGTACATAGGAGGGTTGGGACTTACACCGTAAGGGAGGCCCATTGGTTTAAAAGCAGTTTCACCAGGAATAATGCTCCTTTTAATACTAATGGTATTCAGTGTATATACAAGTGAAACGAAAACAAACGGACGAAGTTTATCTGTACTTGAGTATTTACAAAGGACGTCTGTGTTATGTACGAGTAAAAATTATTATGTACATAAAAGAATTGGATATGTACAAGGAAATATGTATGTACATAAAAAGAATTTTGGGACTTACACCGTAAGGGAGGCCCATGATCGGTTAAGAAATTCGAGGAAAAACGAATTCGGTTTTATCGTCAAATCGGATCGATCATGGAAAAAGATGTAAGTTTTGATGAAAAGTTTTGAAGAAGATCTTAAAAGTGTTTTTGAAATGTGAAATATACTTGTAAGAAGTTTGGAAAAGAATCGGGCTTCAAAAGTTTGAAAAAAAATCACCTTTGAAAGTGCTTTGAAAAGTACTCAAAAGTACTGTTTTCGGCTCGATAAAAATATAATCAGATGAAAGTATTTTTGAATTTTTTTTGACACTATCATAAAATAGACATGTTAATTGACAAGTGTACAAAAAATCACCTCAAAATGAGGAGTCTTGATTGGGTTTTGAAAGAGTCAAAGTTTGAAAAAAATATGAAGTAAAAATGAAAAAATTGGCAAAAATGGTCCCAAGGCTACTCGAACCCGGGACCATTGGGCAATTTGGCAAGGGAATGACTTAAGAGTGAGCTGGCAACCGCTGGGGCGGCAATACATCCGTGTATTGAATTCAAACCATGTTATAATATTATAAACTGGATATTTGAATTTGAAAAACCGCGCACAATCTTCTTCTTCTTCCCCGATCCTTCAATCAACCATGGATTCCTTGTTTCTCAATGAAATTGCTCGATGTAAACATCAAACTTGATCGAAATTGAACCAGGAACATGATGGTGTGGTTTAATTTCATTTATTTTTAGCTTAACATGATTAAATTCCCAGAAATCACGAAGAACCCTAATTCTTTAAAATCAAATTGAAGTCGTGTATGGTTAATGAAATAAGCAATTGATTGAGGGTTAATGATCAGTGATGGTGCAGAAACAAAATGGCCAAGATCTTTTTGAACTGGAAGCAAGAAATTAAGGAGTTCGAAGTTTGAGTTCTTACCTCTTGAAGCTGAGATCAAAATCTTCAATGGAGTGTTTCCAGTTGTTGTTTAATGATGGCTATAGCACCAGTGAACTTCAAGGATCGTGTGAGGATGGTCTGCTCACTTTGAAATTGCCTGAATCATTCCAACCAAGTCCACTTGCATATGTTCAAAGTGAAACTCGAATCTGTGCTTGGAGGTGTTACAGATCAAAAGTGATGGTTTGTATCATCCCTATGGAGTATGTTGATGATGTTTGAATGATAAAAACACATCATGCTCGAGCCAAACATCAAATTCGAAGGTTAAGGCAGTTTTGGCAAGTTTGGAAACATGAAATGCAATTCTGTTTTTTAGCTTTTATTATGTTGATTTTAAGTTACAAATCAATTACATATGATGTTTATGACATGTTAGACACCAAATCTCTCATGTTTCTTCACAAGTTTTGAAAAATGCAAGATTTCTCAAATTGAACTATGTTACTTGAAAATTAAGAAAGAAAGGAGAAAGCTTGTTTTGGAATAGCTTTGGTGTAGTTTCAAATGGCAAGCATGACCTATATTTATAGGTCAAAATTTCTAAATAGCAAGCAAAGAAGATAGGATTGAGTTTGGACAACTTGCCTTAGAGGGCAAGAAAGTCATTTTTGCAATAAATGCAAAAGGAAGCTTCCTTTTAACCATGGTTAAATCTCACCTTGATCTTATCTCATCATAATTACTTTCAACTGATTTTTATCAGCTCTATCCTGTCTCCAATTAGTGACAAGGCTTCTAGAAGGAGATTTTGCAAAAAATGACTTGTAATTTTGAAAGTTGCACTTGAAAATCATGGATTTTGGAGCCCTATGTTTCAAAATCAAAAGTATAGCTAGACACCATGGATTTGCAAGTTCTTGGACATTTTGGAAAGCTTGTTTCAAGAGCTATAACTTTCATGTTTTGAGTTTTTTCTAATTCCAAATGGAACTATGTGAAAAAATGCCATGAAGTTTGGAAAAAATGTGAAATTTTAACACTTGAAAAATTTTCTAAGTGTTGAAAATTTTGACTTTTTGTTGACTTTTCCAAATTTCTTGATTTTTTATGATCATGATGGATCATTTGAAGTATTTTGATGACGGAAAAAGTTTTGTCTTCAAAAAGTTGATCAAAAGTCAAAGTTTGACTTTTCAGTGCAGATGAAATTTCATCCGATGATCTAGAAATTGACTGATGAATTTTGTGAACTTCTGTGATGTTTTGAATCCAGAAATTAGGTCAACATGTTGTATTAGGGATATGAAGATCAATATCCAGACAAAAAAGTCATTCATTGATCAGAAAATCAGTGATTGCTTATCCTCGATGAAAACCCTAATTGGTCGATCCTCGATAGATCATGAGGAAAAATTGGATATCTGAAGATCAGAGGTTGATGGTTGACTAAGATAGATCAATTTAGGTGAGTGAAACTCAAACCCTAATTGATTACCTCTTGAATCAGATGAAAAAGTTGTGAAACCCTAATTTTGCACTGTGGAATCCACACCCGATGAATTCTGTTCTGAACTTTTAGTGATGCAGTAATGCAAATGTAAGGTGGTATATTAGGTCAAAAATTGGAGTATGACAGGTAGTGGAGTTGCTGTTGTGAAAATTGTACAATTTGTTATGGTTTTGTTGTTTTGTGACTGATTTTATGTTTTGGTTTGAATTCTGCAGGTTGGACAAGAGAACGTACAGGAGCATGGAGACTCAAAACAATTTATTTATTTATTATTGCAAAGAAAATGTTTTAATAGTTTTTTTAATGATATGAGTTATTATAAAATATAAAAAAAAGTACCTGGTGATGCTTGTAAAAAAAAAAGAAAAGAAAATTCTAAGATATGTCAATATACAATAGATAAAAAAATGCTATAATTAAATTAAATGCATCTAAAATAATAACCAAATTATTTATTAAAAGAATATGAATTTAATTAAAAATAGAAATAAAAATAATTATTAAAAAAAATGCAATTTCATTCGATTGTCTAAATACAACTAAAAAAAATGCAAATACAATTAAAAATGTCCCTTTTTTTAATTTCCTTTGTAACAATAACCACTAATAATCTCTTAAAATAAGGTAATAATAATAATAAACAAGAAAAAGAAAAGATAGTAATTTAACAAAAATTGATTTTAATTTAGATCTTATTTTATTATTCTATTTAATAGAAATCATTTAATAACTTCTAATCACTAAAACGATTGAAATTAAGTATCATAATAAAAGTAGAATTAAAAGATACAAACATAAGAATTAATTAATCTATTAAAAATAATGTAAATATGATAAAGCAGACTTTGATACTAAACTATGATTTATCTAAAAAAACTAAATTAATTGTTAATAAAATAAAAAAAATAAAAAAATAGAAAGTATTTTTTCAATGAGGAAAGATTTTAATTAATTCAAAGCTCTAATAAAAAAAATACAAAAATCAAGCATGAAATAATCTATAAATACAAACATAATTACTATTAAAAACAAAACATTGTTATTTAGAAAATAAAACAAAATTCCTTTTAATTATTATTTCATTATTTAACTAATATAAATTATTTAGTAAAACCTCACCAAATAATTAGAATTAATCAAATATTAAAAATAAAAATTAAAGTGAGAAAGGATGCGAACGCAATGAGTGAATGGCTGTTCTTTTTAATATAAATACAATGCAAGTAGAAAAATAGCAGGGTAAAATTTGGGGTGCAACAGTTGTCCCTATTTAAATATCTTCAACCAGATGATATGAAGATGATTAAGCTTCATATGATCGCAGTGGGAGGTAGTTAAATATCAAAAACCCAAAATTTTGCCCTGAGATGCAATGAGTATGCTGTGAATAAAATATAATGAGAAATCGTTGAATGCAATATTTTTTGACACATTTTTTTAATGATGCATGATATGAGATAAACATTTCGGAAATACGGATAGACTCGAAATTAGAAATTTGTGGTAGATTAACTGATACAACATGGAAGACAAAACACCCAATAATGGCTTTGGATGAAAAAAACAAGACTCGACATCTAATAATGGCTTTAGATGAAGGGACTCGACATCTAATAATTGCGTTAGATGGAGAAAGATCACAATATCCAATAATGGCTTTGAATAAAATGAGAAAAACATAACACCCAATAATGGCTTTGGATGAAAAAAAGGACTCGACATCTAATAATGGCTTTAGATGAAAAAGGACTCGACATCTAATAATAGCTTTAGATGGAGAAAGATCACAATATCCAATAATGTCTTTGAATAAAGTGAGAAAGGCATAACACCCAATAATGGCTTTGGATGAAAAATGACTCGACATCTAATAATGGCTTTAGATGAAGGGACTCGACATTTAATAATGGATTTAGATGAAAAAGTACTCGACATCTAATAATAGCTTTAGATGGAGAAAGATCACAATATCCAATAATGACTTTGAATAAAGTGAGAAAGGCATAACACCCAATAATGGCTTTGGATGAAATAAAAAGACTCGACATCTAATAATGGCTTTAGATGGAGAAAGATCACAATATCCAATAATGGCTTTGTATAAAGTGAGAAAGGCATAACACCCAATAATGGCTTTGGATGAAAAAGACGCGACATCTAATAATGGCTTTAGATGGAGGAAGATCAAAATATTCAATAATGGCTTTGAATAAAGTGAGAAATGCATAACACCCAATAATGGCTTTGGATGAAAAATGTGAAATCAAGCCTCTCCAAATATGAGTTTTGATGACGACATCTTCTAGAAGCAAATGATCATGACAAAAGAATGGAAAAAGTCTTGAAGATTAGAAGAAGAATTTTTAAAGAATCAACAATATCTTAAGGTATAAATAATTCTTAAAACTTGAATATAGATGTTCACAAAAATGCACTTATAATCATATACATATACCATATGTTTAACAAAAGAAAAAACTATGTTTGAAATATTTTTCAAAAAGAATTTCTCAAAATAAACCTTTAGGAACCGGTTCCTACCATACAGGGAACCGGGTTCCAAACTTATTCAAAATCACCTTCCGGTTTTGTACCAGGAACCGGGTTGTACCTATAGGGGAACCGGTTCCTGCGTGTAAATTTTGAAATCCTAGTTGTAACGTTCACTAGGAACCGGGTTCTGCATGGGTCGGAACCGGTTCCCAGCGAACCAGTGCAGATTTTCTTTTGATTTTTAAACATATTTCAAATGGTATTCATTCATGGTTGCATTGCATCTTTTCATATCAAAAGGCATGAATGGAAAGGATTGTTTGACATTATAAATTGTGCAGAATTTTTAAATCAAATAACCTTCTTCAACTAACAATTTTCATTATTCATTTTCATATTCTCTTGCAAACTTTCATGTGTTCTTAAAAGTCATAATCTTGTGAAACTTGCCATACACACTTTCATTCATTACAAGTTTCATACATGCATTGTGAACATATATAATCATTGTTTGAGAATTGTTTATTTCTTGAAGAAGAAGATCAATCCAAGATTGATATAGTATACTACAAACTTCAAAATCTCTTGTATAAATTCAAACACATTTATTGTTTTTCTTGTTGTCCAGGATTGTTGGAAACAAGTTGTGCATTGAAGAGGATTGTTCTTCTTGCACATAGTGTTGTTAGATCTTAAAGGTTTTAAGAACCTTTGGTCTCCCTATAGGTTAGATAGTAGGCTTCACCTTTTGGTGTGAATAGGCTGTACGATAATTCTGACTATAGTGAAATCTCTTTCGTGTTGGAAAGGAGACTGAGTACTCGATTGTGAGGGAACCAGATATATCCGTGTTCTTTACCTTTCTGCATTTATTGCTTTCATCACATCATAACCAAAAGGAAAGAAACACTTGTTCAAAACTTCATATACCAAACAAGAAAAATTAGTACAAGTTTTTTCATTAAACCGGATAAAATCTTAAAACACCTAATTCACCCCCTCTTAGGCGCACTCTTAAACTTACAATTGGCATCAGAGCAAGTTATAGGTAACTTGTTCCTAAAGATCCAGAATGGCTTCCGCAAATCCAAATCCGGTTTTCAAAGATGGTGGTAGTAACAACAAGCCGCCATTGTTTTGTGGTGAATATTTTGATTTTGGAAAAATTCGCATGAAGGCTCATCTTGAAGCGCAAGGAGAAGAAATTTGGAATGCTGTTGAGAATGGTCCATTTACTCCGGTGTGTGTTGTCAATGGTGTTGGATCCTCAAAGCCTAAAGCATCATGGGATGACGATGACAAGAAAAAAGTTCTCTTTGACAAAAAGGCAATCAACATTCTTCAAAGTGCTCTTAGTATGGATGAATTTTTCCGAATATCGGCATGTACAACGGCAAAGGAAATTTGGGATACTCTTGTAGAAACTCATGAAGGAACCGCCGAAGTCAAAAGGTCTAGATTGAACACTTTGAGTCAAGAATATGAATTATTCAGAATGCTGCCCGGAGAATCCATCCTTGACTTGCAAAAGAGATTCGTTCACTTGACAAACCATTTGAAGGCACTCGGTAAGACTTTAACTAACGATGAATTAAATCTTAAAGTGCTTAGGTCCTTGACTAGGGAATGGCAACCAAAAGTGATGGCAATATCCGAAAAGAAAAGCCTAGCAACTATGACTTCCGCAACATTATTCGGAAAGCTTCAAGAATATGAAACGGAACTTGGAAGACTTGAAAAACATGAAATCCAAGTAAGAGATTCAAAAGACATTGCTTTAAAGACAAGGATCAAATATCATGATAGCAATCAAGAGGATGAATCCACAAGTAGTGAAGATGAAGCTTTTATCAAGAAGTTTGAAAAATTTCTAAGAAAAGAAAAGAAAAAGGAGATCACTAAAATGGAAGCACCATCAAGGAAAATTAAATGTTTTGAATGTGGAGAAAAAGGTCATGTCAAAAGTGAATGCCCTACACTTGAAAGGAAGAATAAACATTTCAAAGGAAAGAAGGACAAAAGGCCAGAGAAAGCATATATAGCATGGGATGATAATGAGATAAGTTCATCATCAGATAAAGAACATGCAAATCTTGCATTTATAGCAACACACAATTCCGAAGATGAAGAAGGCGAGGTTAGTAATGATAACTCTCTTTATGATAATGATGCACAAGGTGCTATAGATGAACTATTAAATGAATGCAAAATTCTATATAAAACTATTTCATCTCAAAAGAAACTAATTTCATCTTTAGAAGAAAAGTTAAAACTATTGAAAAGAACATAAAGATGAAAAAGAAAAGATGATTAGTGATCAAAACAGAATTTTGTATGCAATAATTGTGAATCACTTTCCAAATTGTTCAACTAAAAAGAGTCTTAGAAAGGTATGAAAAAGGACAAGTTGGATTGGAAAAGGTTCTTAGCACTCAAAGATACCCTAAAGATAAAAGTGGACTTGGTTTTTCAAAATTTTCTCAACCAAGTCCCAACAAAACTATCTTTGTTAAGGCTAATAACCAACCAATTCAAGAGAAAGTGAATAAGTCTAAAGTAGTTCATCATTATCCTAAAAATGAAAGAGTTGTTAAGAATAAAACTTATCCTCCTAGATATATAAGTAATTTTGAACCTACTTGTTTCTATTGTGGTATTAAAGGCCACACACCTAATGCCTGCTATATAAGAAACTTTAGTGTTCCAAGTGGGCATTATGTGTGGGTCAAGAAAGGAACTAACTATGATGGACCCAAAGCACATTGGGTACCAAATCAAACTTAATTGTTTTGTAGGTTTGCTTGGAGACCACTTCAAACTTTTGGTATCTTGATAAGTGGTGACTCTAAGTATTTGATGGTAGATTAATTTAACTTTCAAATCTAATCTTAAAGGCCAAGTGTTATCTCACATTTTGGGAATACCTTAAAGGAAGAACTCTTGGCATAGTCAAAGTTGGAACACTTTAACTTTCACATCCTTTGAAGATGTTCTTTATGATAAAGGACTAAAGCATAATCTTCTAGAAAGACAACTTTATGACAAAAGTCTCTTACATGAGGTAAAAATCATTAGTATAAGTTGTTTTTATTTTTCAAAATTTCATTATATACCTTGTTAGTCTTTTCCCATCCTTTTTGCTAATGACAAAGGGGGAGAAGATATATATGTGTATGTGTATGCTTGTCTCTAACTATTGCAGAGCCCCAAAGATGTAAAATTATCTTAAGTCAAGGGAGAGCTTTGATCAAGGGGGAGTTATCAAAGATAGGGGGAGCATTCACATAAGACACTATCATTTGTTCTACATATTAAAAGCACCTCAACTTTCAGTGGGTTGTCATCATCAAAAAGGGGGAGAATGTGAAATCAAGCCTCTCCAAATATGAGTTTTGATGACGAAATCTTCTAGAAGCAAATGATCATGCCAAAAGAATGGAAAAAGTCTTGAAGATTAGAAGAAGAATTTTTAAAGAATCAATAATATCTTAAGGTATAAATAATTCTTAAAACTTGAATATAGATGTTCACAAAAATGCACTTATAATCATATACATATACCATATGTTTAACAAAAGAAAAAACTATGTTTGAAATATTTTTCAAAAAGAATTTCTCAAAATAAACCTTTAGGAACCGGTTCCTACCATACAGGGAACCGGGTTCCAAACTTATTCAAAAATCACCTTCCTGGTTTTTGTACCAGGAACCGGGTTGTACCTATAGGGGAACCGGTTCCTGCGTGTAAATTTTGAAATCCTAGTTGTAACGTTCACTAGGAACCGGGTTCTACATGGGTCGGAACCGGTTCCCAGCGAACCAGTGCAGATTTTCTTTTGATTTTTAAACATATTTCAAATGGTATTCATTCATGGTTGCATTGCATCTTTTCATATCAAAAGGCATGAATGGAAAGGATTGTTTGACATTATAAATTGTGCAGAATTTTTAAATTCAAATAACCTTCTTCAACTAACAATTTTCATTATTCATTTTCATATTCTCTTGCAAACTTTCATGTGTTCTTAAAAGTCATAATCTTGTGAAACTTGCCATACACACTTTCATTCATTACAAGTTTCATACATGCATTGTGAACATATATAATCATTGTTTGAGAATTGTTTATTTCTTGAAGAAGAAGATCAATCCAAGATTGATATAGTATACTACAAACTTCAAAATCTCTTGTATAAATTCAAACACATTTATTGTTTTTCTTGTTGTCCAGGATTGTTGGAAACAAGTTGTGCATTGAAGAGGATTGTTCTTCTTGCACATAGTGTTGTTAGATCTTAAAGGTTTTAAGAACCTTTGGTCTCCCTATAGGTTAGATAGTAGGCTTCACCTTTTGGTGTGAATAGGCTGTACGATAATTCTGACTATAGTGAAATCTCTTTCGTGTTGGAAAGGGGACTAGAGTACTCTCGGATTGTGAGGGGAACCAGGATATATCGCTGTGTTCTTTACCTTTCTGCATTTATTGCTTTCATCACATCATAACCAAAAGGAAAGAAACACTTGTTCAAAACTTCATATACCAAACAAGAAAAATTAGTACAAGTTTTTTCATTAAACCGGATAAAATCTTAAAACACCTAATTCACCCCCCTCTTAGGCGCACTATCATGTGGGTCAACAACCTCCTTAAAACAACCAACTCTAAGCCGGAGTCTTTGCTTCGGTCCTCAAGACATTGGAGTCAGGGGGACCTAGGCTACGCAAACCCTCTATTTCTAAAAGGTTACCTAGAAGCCTAGGTAGTGGGCTTATCTATGAATCAATAATCCCATCAAGAATCCCCACACAATGGATATATAAACTAGATAATAAATAAAGCATAGGGAATAAATGACCGAAACATAAATAAGAGATAAAATACAAAGAAGAAAGTAAAATACAATAATAAACACACATTACGCAATGAACTAAACTAGGTTAACTCGCTTGAGAAAACTTCCCCAGTGGAGTCGCCAATTGAGGCAACTCGATATTTCAAAAATCATTTAAATTTCCGAAAACTAGTAGTGAAATCGCCACCTAATTTTATTTGTTCTAAAAAAGAACGGGAAAATATAGATAAAACCCACGAGCGATAAGGATAAGACGGTCTACGAAATTAAGAGTTTTAGGTTCGGGAGTTGGTTATGCAAGGGGAAGGTATTAGCACCCCTAACATCCATCGTACTCGATGGTACCCATTTAGTTCAAAGTGTGTTCGTGTGTTAGTGTAAAAAATTTACGATCTTCTAAGTTTTAAAAAGAGAAAGAAAGGGAGAAGAAATGTCTTTATTATTTTTTGCTCACCTTTGATCGTAAGACTTAGTGCCTACGTACTCCCTCGTGCAATGGGAAAGTTAGAGCGCCGTAGTTCGACTAGAAAATGATTGTTTGTTAATTGATTTTAAATGAAAAGACAAGTCGTCATTTTTAAAGGAGAGGACTCGTCTAACGTCCACAAGGTGTGATAAAGAATAAAAGACTACGTACCAACATGAGGGAGGGTTTGAGAACACCTCTAGTACTCAAGTGGAGAAGTCGAAAACCTTGGGAATAGAGGAAGAAACATCTCATTGATAAATGAATCATGTCTAATCATGAAAAGGGTTTAAAGGTAAAGGTGCTTAGAGCGCACAAAAGATATTGAATGTGTTAAGATTGATTTTAAATTGGGGATGACAAGTATTGAAACATTAGGCTATCATCTAATGATTCGAATACTAGAAATTGGCGAGTGAGCTCAACCAATCATCTCTCATCCTAAAAATTTATTATGAAATTGGTGTTTTGAGTGAGATAAAATATTTAAATTATTGGGCTATCATCCAACAATCTAAAGACTTTAAATTCGATTAAATCGTCGGGCCATCATCCAACAATTTAAACGAATGTCACTCCATAATTTTAATGCAGATAGAAGTATTTAGTTTATTGGGCTATCATCCAACAACCTAAAGACTTCCAATTCAATTGAATCGTCGGGCTATCATCCAACAATTTATTTGAATACCGCTCTAGCTTTTTTTGACATGGATAGAAGTTTTATCTTATTGGGCTACCATCCAACAATCTAAAGACTTCAAATTTGTTTAAAACATTAGGCTACCATCTAACGATTTAAACAAATTTCATCCAAGTTTATTATGAAAAACATCTTTAAAAAAACATCTCGACGTTGGATCGAGGTTTGAGAAGAAGACTCGACGTTGGATTGAGTTTTGTTGAAAGTGTTTTAAATGCTTGGTGAATGGAGAAAGAGTCAGGTTATGATCAAGGCGCGGGAGATGGAGGAGAAACGAAATAATTGCGAGTATTCATGAAAGCATAGATAAATCGAGCAAATGAATTAAAAGCCCATACAAGGTGGCTAGCGCGAATGATAAGGCAATTGACAATTGTGTAGGTGCATGCGCGGAATAAATTTAATCAACTAATTAAACAAATTTTAATAGAGTAATTAGTTTAATAAAATTAATTAGATGGACTAATCAATTTTGAATAACCTAATTAGATAATTAAATAATGTTTAACTAATCAATTAAGGTCTCATTGTAAACCCAAGAGTAAGCGTGGTGTGTGCACAAATGTGTGGCCGTTGTGACGCTTCAAAGCTTTGTCAACTTAAGGTTAAAAATGGCCCGCACGAGTATTAGTTATTTTGAAAATGGTTTTGTGCTTTGTGAATGAATAATTAAAATAAAGCGATAAAAATATTTACTAATTATTACATCATGTGGGGGATGGGGATACAAATTTACAAATGGGGATTGAATCGAATAATTACAAGTCCTTATAAAATGTACAAATGAGAATAGAAACAATTCAATAATTAACAAAATAAATATAAGAGACGAATAGCTAAAAGAAAATAATTTTGAGAATTTTAAAATATTGAAATAAAAAAAAAAGAATTTTTTATAAGAAAATAAATTTAATAAGATAAATTCTAAATCTAAGATCTTATGTTTTTTTTATTTATTTTAAGACAAAGTTTTGAGTAAATAACATAAAACTAAATCTATATTTTTTTTGTATCTTTGAAAATTATTTTGGAGATCTAAAATATAGTATTTCTACTATCAATCAACAAATGCAATACTATTTCTAAAAGAAACTTAACAACTAAATAGAATCCTTTTTTGTTCTTTTAAAATATATTATTTTGAAGATCTAAAATTTATTATTTCTAGTATCAATCAACAAATGCAATACCATTTCTAAAAGAAACATAACAACTAAATAAATTTTTTTTTGATCTTTTAAATAAAGTTTTGAGTAAATAAAATAAGATTAGATCTATATCTTTTTTTAGTTTAGAAACTAGAACAACAGTAAAAACTAACTAAGTATTATATAAAAAAAACTGAAAATATATAATTAAAATAAAGTAAATGAGCAGGAGGGGTGTATTAAACAAACCAGTAGTGATGCTGAAGGAGTTTTTTTAAAAAAAAACTGCGCCAAGATAAAAGCCTATCCGAAATTGTCATGAAGTTTATTTGCAAAAAAAAAAAAAGAAAAAAAAAACAAACCCTAAATGGACCTAAACAAGCCGCTCCTACTAACTTGGTTCACTAAATCAAAATTAATTATTAACTTAAATACTCAATTAAAGAAAAAAATTGAAAAAAACTAGACACGATGCTTTCACTCTTCTCACACGTTCTCTATCGCCGCTCACTCTCTCGATTTGATTCATCCATGACTGCTCTCTATTGCTTCTTTCTGTTCTCTCGCACTCTCTGTTCATCGGTCAAGAACAACACACCCTAAGCCCCAAATCCAAACCCCAAATCTCTTATGTTATGATTATGATTACAAGCTACAACTGAAAAGTAAAGTTTAACATCACTAACGAAAAAGGGAGGGAAAAGGTACGATTTTGATTTCTTCTCGCTTCTTCTTTTTCTAAGTCGATTCTGAGCGCTTCTTCTGTCTGGTTCTGATGTGATTCTGTTGAAATCTATTTTTGTGGCTGTTGCTGGTTTGAAGATGTGAGGTGGTTTGTGGATGTTGTATGGATGAGAATAGTTGGTATGAATGAGGTTTAGGTTGGGATAACGATGGGGTTGGAGTATGAGTATGGTATGGGTTGTCACGGTTTGGTTGTTGTTGTTGGAAGAATCGTCAGTTTCACTGTGTTGGTTGAAGTTTTAAAGACTGCAAATCTGTGAGATAAGGATGTGAGGGAATCAAATTGTACAAGGTAGTGGAATTTGAAATGGTGAGTGGAATAGTGGAAGTGATTTTGTACGATCTGCAGGGTAGTGGAGAGGAGTGAACTTGAGGATAAGAACAAAGGGACAATTTGTACAATGTTAGCTGTGAATTTGTGGTTTTGTGGTAGTGGAATCAATGAAATCGGGTAGTGGAATTGCTGTTGTGAAAATTGTACAATTTGTTATGGTTTTGTTGTTTTGTGACTGATTTTATGTTTTGGTTTGAATTCTGCAGGTTGGACAAGAGAACGTACAGGAGCATGGAGACTCAAAACAATTTATTTATTTATTATTGCAAAGAAAATGTTTTAATAGTTTTTTTAATGATATGAGTTATTATAAAATATAAAAAAAGTACCTGGTGATGCTTGTAAAAAAAAAGAAAAGAAAATTCTAAGATATGTCAATATACAATAGATAAAAAATGCTATAATTAAATTAAATGCATCTAAAATAATAACGAAATTATTTATTAAAAGAATATGAATTTAATTAAAAATAAAAATAAAAATAATTATTAAAAAAAACGCAATTTCATTCGATTGTCTAAATACAACTAAAAAAAATGCAAATACAATTAAAAATGTCCCTTTTTTTATTTCCTTTGTAACAATAACCACTAATAATCTCTTAAAATAAGGTAATAATAATAATAAAAAAGAAAAAAAAAAGATACTATTTTAACAAAAATTGATTTTAATTTAGATCTTATTTTATTATTCTGTTTAATAGAAATCATTTAATAACTTCTAATCATTAAAACGATTGAAATTAAGTATCATAATAAAAGTAGAATTAAAAGATACAAACATAAAAATTAATTAATCTATTAAAAATAATGTAAATATGATAAAGCAGACTTTGATACTAAACTATGATTTATCTAAAAAATCTAAATTAATTTTAATGAAATAAAAAAAATAAAAAAATAGAAAATATTTTTTCAATGAGGAAAGATTTAATTAATTCAAAGCTCTAATAAAAAAAAATGCAAAAATCAAGCATGAAATAATCTATAAATACAAACATAATTACTATTAAAAACAAAACATTGTTATTTAGAAAATAAAACAAAATTCCTTTTAATTATTATTTCATTATTTAACTAATAGAAATTATTTAGTAAAACCTCACCAAATAATTAGAATTAATCAAATATTAAAAATAAAAATTAAAGTGAGAAAGGATGCTAACGCAATGAGTGAATGACTGTTCTTTTTAATATAAATACAATGCAAGTAGAAAAATAGCAGGATAAAATTTGGGGTGCAACAGTGTGCCTTCATCCTTCCAATAGGCAGGAGAACCCAATTTTCCATTCCTACGGACTGACGTGCCTTTATCCTTCTAGCAGTCGGGAGGACACAGTTTTTCATCTCCCACACATATGCCTTCATCCTTCCAGCAGGCGGGAGGGTTCCAAAGCCCACTTTCCAGACATACTAGAGGACCCAACAGTCCATGTCCCACATAGGCTGGACGATCCCCCAGTCCACGTCCGACACAGGCTGTAGGATCCCATGCCCCACGTCCTAGACAGACTGGAAGATCACGCATCCCACATCCCAGACAGACTACATGATCCAGCACCCTGCGTCCTACACATGTACCTGCACGTGAGGTTGACCGTGATGCAGATGTGGAAGATGATGACATAGATGAAGCTGGTCTTCGTGGGAGAGATGATCCAAGTGAGATTCATGTCATTGACGAGAGGTGGTTGAATTTGGCCCGAATGAAGCAAGTAAGTTTCTTATTTATAAACTTTTATTTAAGTACGTATTCATTTTCATTTTTTGTATAAATTTATAATTAATATTATTAATTCAAAATCTTGTTGTTTAATTTCGCGCCAAGTCGGACTGCTGCCAAGGTTGTTAATTATATAATTCAGCAGATGTATAAATCATTTTGGAGGAACTTTGGCGAGGTTATAAATAAAGAAGAATGGTTTAAAAAATTTAAGGTATTGTTATTTATTTAAGTTGTAAATTTAATTTATTTTTTTAGTGTTGTTATTTAAATGACATTTTCATTATAATTACTTAAATTTTTATTTTAATGTCATAAAACATTGCAGAAAAAATGTGTGTCTGATCCGTTGAATGAGAAAATGATGGAAAAAATCTATTATAGCATAACCTCTAGAAGATTTTCTGATATAATGTGGCGCGCGAACTTCTTACATATTGGGATTCGCCGGAATTCAAGGCTAAATCAGAAACTTTTAAGAAGATGAGGGCATCCGAAAAGGGGGATGTGTCAATACTGTTGGAAGTATTTGTACTGCAGAGCATGTCCGGCGAATGGTAAAAATTACTAATTTTTTAAGTTATACTTTTATTCATAATATTTTTTACAATTAATTTTAATTTTATTATTTAGACTAAGGAGTTGGGGAGACCACCATTGATCATTGAGTTGATTACGAGGACTCATAAAAAGAAATCAGGAGGTTTTGTCGACAAGTGCACGAAGAGATCTTTTGTAAGTAATTTAATGTATGCTATTTTTTTTAATTTAATAACAAATTTGTGACGTTATTTTCACGTGAAAACCTATAAATTGTGGCGTGAATATGATGTGGCAACTAATAAATTGGCACGTGAAAATCACGTGGCAATCCATAAGTTGTGGCGTGAAAATCACATCGCAACTTTTTAATATATTTGAATTTAGTATAATTTAATATATACATATATTAATTTAGTATAATTTAATATTTATGTAAATATTTAATTTAATTTTTTTTATTGAATGTATGTGCAGGATGATTATCAGACATTGCTTGCAATTTTTCTGAAAAACAATCCTCAATATAGGCCAGCAGAGGGGGAGCCGCTTAATGGTGATGTTGATTTCTATATTTTGAATGAAGTATTTAATGGAAAAGGGTCTAATGGTTGCTTTTTTGTGGGTGGATATTTGGCGGTCGGCTTAAGAGTTGGTGATCGTAATTTGTTTCAACGACTTAGAGATGGAGAGGGAGGACCGCGTCAACCAAATCTGACACGGGATCAACTTGAAACAATAAGACAATTGGCGGCATGTGATGTAAGACGCGAAATAGAGGCCCAAATGATGACAATGAGGCAAGAGCAAGAGCAGCAGTTGGAGATGATGCGGAAGAGGCAATCTGATATGGAGGAGCAGATAAGACGATGTATGCAAGGTGGTTGAAATCAAAATGTTCCTGATCAAGAGGCGGATAATGACAGAATTGATGATTTTGATCTTGATAATTATCCGGGTGAAGATGCCCGTGAAAATATTATTTTTTTTTTTTAAGTTTGCATTTATGTAAGATATTTATGTATATCATTTTAAATTATCAAATTATATAAAATTTTATTATATGAATTCATTTTATAAAATTTTATTATTTGAATATATAATAAAATAATATTATTATAATAATTTTAATTTATAAATTTTATTATATAAATTTTGTTATATAAATTTTATAATATAAACTAATTAATATTAAAAAAATATTAGTAATTAATTTTTTTTTTAAATAAATGTAAAAGGTAGCGACATGGGTTACATGTCACAAAATTGTGACATGTTTCTCACGTCGCTATTAAAACTGATGCAGGCGTCTATCGTGCCTGCAATGCGTGTTCCCTATATAACTATGCTGCGACGTGAATACCACGTCACAATTTTGTGACGTGGTATTCACGCCACAACAAACTTGCCACTTATTCCCAAGCGACATAAATACATATGTCATTGTTTTTTGTTCGTGACGTGATTTTCGATGTTGTCGCGTTATATTCACGTCGCCAATAAACGTCTTTGTTGTGAGTATGATTTTATTTGTAAATGGATTTTAAGTTGTTGAATTTTTTTATTTGGAAAAGTTTTGGTGTGATTTTAAGAGGGGATGCACTATCAATATAATAGATGAAATAGTAAAAATTCAACGGGGCGTAAGGCCTTTATTCTAAAAATAAAATCAAAAACAAAATAAATAAAAAGATTAAAAAAAAAAAAAAAAGCACACAAATAAATTGGAAATGGGGGAGCAAAACAGAATTGCCCCTAAGCCTAATTGAAAGGGGAACACGTGTGCCAAAATAAAAGGGAGATTCAAGTGCATGTGGCACGATGGAAGGTTTATACTAAATCTTGCAAGTGATCTTCTTCTTCTTTGCAGACTCATCCTTCCATCATTTTTGTGCTATTACTTTCTCATTTTTTTGTGAAATTAAACAAATGAATACTAAAAAATCTTCTACTCAATCTCATGAACAATATGGCATGTTGAGAATTATCAAATAAACAACAAAAATTTGCAAAAATCAACAAAAATATTGCGGCATATTTTGGCATAATCAATCATTCTAGTCACTCTCATGATGACAAACAAACTATGGATTCGTGATAATGGTGATGTTGTGAAGCAGCTGCATATATTATTTGTGTGAAACATGCATTAAATCACATCTTACCAATTTTCCTCATTGAGGTTTAAGAACACCCAAATCCTTGATTTTCAAACATGTGAATTAATGGAATTTCTATGCAGTTAAGTGATAATTATGATGTTAATTAAGTGGAGAAACATTACAATGCAAAGAAATATAATAAACAACAAATATTAAAAACTACCTAGATGAATTTGTTCAAGAACACGATGAACTTTCTTCGACCAAGTTTGATTGAAATAGTTTATATGATGCAAGGATAGTACTCTTAATATTAGATTTGGAATTTCTTCATTGACCAGAAGAAAGTCACAAAACAAATTTTGAATTTTAAGTTTTTTCAAAGTTTTTTTAACATGAAGAAACTTGAAATGTGTAAAATAATTTGTGTAAGGCTTTGACTCTATTTTGTGTGTTTATTGATGTGATTTGTGAATGAAATGATGTTGATTTATAGGCTATAGAATTATGTTAAAAGATGATTTATGAATTATGATAAAAATGCAAAAAAGTGTGATTAAATTTGAATGAATTTCAATGAATTTTAATGTATTTAAATGTGAATTTGAATTTATCGTGAAAATATCTAAATTATAATTTCAAATTTGGTATATTATGTACTTAAAGAAGATCAAATCAAGTGTGAATGAGAAGTGTGATGAGGTAAAACAAATGTAAATATATTTTGTCTTTTATAGACATAACTTAGTCAATGGTATTTGATAGTCAATGGTATTTGACTATCATTAGGAGGAATGTATTGTTAGGAAGCAAGAACCCATTACAAAGAAGGAATGTGTCACAAAGTTTTTCAACTTTTTTTACAATAAATATTTCATTTTGCTTACATTATACTTAGAAAAAATATAAACTTTTTCCATTGAATCCAAATTTCCTTTTTTGTTTTCCAGAGCTTATTGATATAGAGTTGCAAACAACATTGTTCATATCTTATTTAATGTGAAACACATGGTATACTTAATTATATCATAATAAAGTCATTACGAAAACTAAGTATGAATTTAACATATCAAAAACATATTTTAATTTAATGATTTTTGTTTTAATGGACTTAACTGTTGAGAATTAAGTGTGAGGAAAAAGTCTCACATTGAATGGAAAATGATAGATTAACATTATATAAATGAGATAACTCACACATCTATCACCTTAAGATTTTAAGTGGATATTTAATTTGTCTCTCACAAAGGTGTGTCCCAAAATAATGCTCCCTCCTTTGAAGCCCCCTAACACTAACTATGTGTATAATAATGAATCAAACTCAGTATTCATTACATGAGTTAATTAAACTAGTTTAAATACACATACAAGCTCAGATAATTATCCATTTAAGTTAGTGGGTTTTTGTTTTTTCGTCCCTGTATTTTTTTCTTTGATAAAGTCCTTAAATATTGGATTTTATTTGGTTTTAGTCCCTAAAATAGAAATCCGCAGGAAAATCTGCATGTTTCCTGCGGATTTTCCTTCAAATTTTCCTATGGATTTTAACTTTAGGTACTAAAACCAAAAAGTTTTTATATTCAAGGATTATTTCCAAGAAAAAAAGACAAAGGGACGACAAACAAAAACTCGCCAACTTACAGTGACCAAATGATTATTTAAGCCTAAAATAAATGTCTATCAATTTTCAAAAATACATCAATGTAAACTATTACATTTGTAACATATGTGCTCTTTTATTTAATAATTCAATAAATAGTTTATTGAAAAAAATTAAAAGTTATTTTTAACTTAAAATAATATGATATTTTATGCTTAATATATTTATTTTTTATTAAAAATACGGGTAACGGATACGAGTATGCGTACTTACATATCAGAGGGCACGACTACGAGTGCTAATATTGTTATTAAAGCAGACACTACACCATAAAAGATCTACGAAAGCGTTTTTTTGGACTTTAAAAGAGGTTAAAAGCGCTTTCGTAGGTGGTGTTGCTATAGGTTTTAGCAGCGCTTTTTATTTAGGCAAAAGCACTTTCGTAGGTCTATCTATGGCAGCGCTTTTTCCTAAAAAGCGCTTTGTTAAGTAGACTTTTAGCAGCGCTTTTTTTTATGGAAAAACGCTTTCTTAGGCCTACTTTAGAATGCCTTTTATGCTTTCTATAGGCACCCTAAGAAAACGCTTTTTCAGTAACAGTGCAGCCTTAGGCCACTTATGAAAGCGTTTTTTTTTATAAAAAGAGCTGCCTTAGGCTTACCTATGAAAGCGCTTTTAAAAGCGTTTTCTTAAGTATACCTTAGGCAGCGCTTTCATATGTGGCCTAAGGCAGCGCTTTTACTGAAAAAGCGTTTTGCAGCATTATTTCATAAACCTGTAATTCATAAACCTGTAATTCATATACCTGTAATTCATAAACCGGTAATTTACAATCCTAATCCCGTTATTTCAACAAAGAGATTATATACAAATACCATTATATACCATTGTTATCCAAAATATATATACACCATTGTAATTCAATTCACATATTTTTAACATTACAAAAATAAACCCTAACAAAATCAGCTATAACAATAACTAAATCAGTCCTAATGTATGAATAAAACATGGTCAATTATATATTCAAGGTCCTCGTCCTGCAAGATATGAACATAATAACACGGTCATTCACACATCAATGTATACATAACCATTTCCACACAATAATGTATTCATACCTTATAGGATTATTTGCTCAATAAAATATTAACACAATTCCTCTTTGAATTCTTCCAACTAAAGTTTCGTGTAATATGCACACTTGTGTTCATCGAAGTACTACATAAAAAAACAAATAATATGCATGATTTAGTTAAAAGTAATAAATTATATGAAATATCTGATAAATAATAAAACAAATCCTAATTTATAAATCCATACTGTGACCGAAATCTCTATTTGATTCATTTGAAGGATTTCATTGATAAACTTCAAAACGAAGTATCGCAATCTATGTCGGTTTGTTATTGAGGACACTACATAGAAAAACAAATAAGAATATATAGATGTCTTGTTTTATCAAGTAACATAAATATTATAAGCAAAATTGTGGAAATTAATATACCTGCACTTTGATCCAATTAATGTTGTTTGATTTAGACCGTGGTACCCGAGGTTCCCTTTGACATCGGAATACTTGTATTTCTCTGACAAAATAAAAATATATATTTAGAACAATGTCACAGAAATAGTTAAATATATAAATACACACGAATATTTAGAATAATCTCACTTACGTATCAATCATTAACTTCATATCTGGATAATTTGTCCAATCACCATCAACCGAATTCAGATAATAGACCACTTCTTTTCTAGGATCCATAGCAACCAACAACCAGTGACATCTATAAATTAAAACAACAGTTTAGATGAAAATTTTCATGCAAAAAATACAAATATGAATGAACTTAGAATGAAAATCTAACCATGTAGAAATAGTATTATACGCCCAAAGATACAAGTTGTCTGTACTGCCGGTGGCCATGAATCTCTCGACTAAGTGCTCTCTTCCAAATCAGGTTCCCTAAGAATTATCGATCCGCTGACACGGGAGGAAGACACGAAATGGAATCGGTTTGACAATTGATTCCCGCGCATCAATTTATCATATAACAATCTTAAATAAAAACATAATTAATATTAGACTATTTTCATTGAAATGTTTAAAAAAAAGTTCAACCAATTAAATAATATATTGATCGGGTTATCGGATGTATGAGTGCATAACACTGACGCCTAATTCTCTATGAAGAAAAATTTGTTCCATGTCCTCTTGTCCAATTGATTCGGTGCAAGGAAAACCAAAGATACCTTCATCCATATCCATTTGACAAATACCATCATTCATCAAATCTGATGTTCCCACTAGTGTTGCAAGACGCTTCCGGAATCTAGGCACAAATTTTCTGACAGGAAACCTTTTCCTGGGTGGTACCCTACCAACTTTCTTGCTCACTTGTTGTGAACCTTGAAAAGGTACCTAAAAATCATATAGACTTAGGTAAACTATAAAGTTATGCAGTTTTTTATTCGGATCATATAATTAACACTTTAAACGCACCTCTTTTTGTGATGCAGCAGACTCGCCGTGCTGCAAAATCCCTCTATTCTTAGATGCGGGTTTTGTAGGAGTCTAAAATTACCATGTAAAAAATTGAGGTCAGAACTTTCAGTTGAATACTTAAAGATTCAAATTATTTTTCAACGTACCTGATCATCTATGAAAATGAGGTCTGATGGCCATGCAACAAAAGATCCTACTACATCTCGCAACAATATGGTCTCAGCAACAAAGTCAGGTACCGGTAGCAACGCATCCAAATCTAAAGCAACATCAACAGACACTTTCATGTGTCCATCCGAGAGAGATCTATGGTGGAGTAAATCTCCCATAGTGTTATGCACTTTTCCCTTGCCAACTAGCTGATAAGTCGGTGACGATAGGTATAGCTGACAAGATGAAATGCCCTAAACCAATAATAACCGTTAGAAGTGACTAAAAAAATTATGTAATAATTAACAGATCTATATTGTTCAGTTCACTTCCTTTATAAATTTCAATTAAACTTTCTCCAATGAATTATCATCTTAATTACCTCGGAAAATTTATGTTGACAGTTGATACTAGCTTTGTCACTAGTTTCTTTCAACTATGAACTGTTCTTTTCCCCCATATATCTCTCTTTATGCTTCTGCAATTCACGGACTTGTGCTTGTAATTCCTGTAATGTTTGCATCAGTTCTGCATTGCTAGAATTTTTTTTCCTTATATTCTTATACAAAGAGGTTGGAGTCACACCATGACCTTTACCCCTCACCTGACCCGAATACTCAGCAACACTTAGTGCTCGACTGAATGTGACACCACTATTTTGCATATTACTTTTATCCTGTTCTTTGGTATAAAATGTGTATCCATTAATTGCGTATGCGCTATAAGAAAACACAACCAAACTTGGACCATATGCTAAACATCTCAACCTTTCTGTTACTGAAGCGGGATCTGAACGATACTTTAAATAAATGTGTTCCTTAAACCATGGTATAAAACTTTGATTGTTGTCTTGTACAATCCAATTCTCATTTCTATTCAGATTTAAACCTCGAAGAACACCCTTGTGCATTTCAACATACGGCTCAACCTCAATCTCATTGTGCAAAACATACAAATGCATTTGATCCCGTTCGACCCTTGATATTGTCACAACTTTATTTCCAATTAGCTTCTTACCTTCTTTTTTTCAACAATATGAGATTTGGGGAGTCCAATTGATTGAACATTTGACAGATATTCAGTATAAAACTCAACCTCTTCTTCAACAATGTATCGTTCGACAATACAACCCTCTGGTCGACTTTGGTTTTTCACATACACTTTTAATATTTTCATATAACGTTCAACAGGGTACATCCATCTCATATAAGCCGGTCCGCACAATTGTGTCTCTTTCATTAGATGAACGAAAAGATGAACCATTATGTCAAAAAACGAGGGAGGAAAATACATTTCAAGCTCACACAAAGTAACAACTATTTCTTTTTGCAATGTTGGTAAGATCTCAGGATCGATCACCTTACTGCAAATTGACTTGAAGAAAAAACACAATTTAGTTATTGCGCTTCTTACTTTTTCTGGCAGAATAGAACGTATACCTATCGGTAGAAAATGTTCCATTATAACATGACAATCATATGTCTTTAAACTCTTTAACTTGAGGTCTTTCATAGACACAAGTCTTCTAATATCTGATAAGTAGCCTTCTAGAACTTTAACTTCACTTAGGAACTTACACAATATTTTTTTCTCCTTTCTAGATAGAGTGTAAACAACAGGTGGTAGATATGTCTGTCTTCCTTTCTTCACAGGCCCCAATTCAATTCTTATTCCCATATGTACCAAGTCATCTCTTGCGGTAAGGCCATCCTTAGACTTCCCATTTTATATTGAGTAACGTACCAATAACACTGTCAAATACATTTTTTCCAATATGCATCACATCAAGATAATATCTTACGTACAAAGATTTCCAATATGGCAATTAAAAAAAATCGACCTCTTCTTCCACCCACATGTGACAACTTTATGTGCAAAAGGCTTGCCAAACTGAATACTCACATCTTTCACCTTTTCAAAAATTTGATCACCTGTCAATCCAGGCGAAGCTCTACGTTGTTCGGTATCTCCATTGAATGCTTTTCTCCATCCACGATATTGATGTTTAGAAGTTAAGAATCTACGATGACCGAGAAAGACATTCTTCTGACAAAGTTTCAATCGTGTCATACCGGTTCCACCTTCACATACAGGACACACTTTTTCACCTTTAATGCTATACCCGGATAGATTTCTGTATGCTGGAAAATTGTTAATTATTTCGAACAACATCGCCCTCAAGTTGAAACTTTCTTTCCTATACCCATCATAACACCGTTCTCCCACAAAATCTTCAAATCTTCGATTAAAGGTTCCAAGTATACGTCTATTTCATTTCCTGGTTGTTTAGGCCCAGAAATTAACATAGATAATATCATATACTTACGCTTCATACGTAGCTACGGAGGTAGGTTATAAATCATAATAATCAAAGGCCATGTGCTATGCGAGATACTTTGAATACCGTGTGGGTTCATTCCATCAGTAGATAATCCCAAGCAAAGGTTTCTTGCTTCTTTTCCAAATTCAGGATAATCATTATCAATTTTCATCCAGTGTGGTGAATCTGCCGGATGTCGAAATTTTCCATCAATAATTCTTTCATCTGCATGCCAAGTCAAGTGTCTTGAATCGGTTTCACTACGATACATCCGTCTAAATCTCGGAATTATAGGAAAATACCATAAGACTTTTGTCGGAGACAACTTTTTCTTATATCGAGGGGCACCGCATTTAGGATACTCATTTAACGATCCATACTCGTTTCGAAACAAAACCCAATCTTTTGGACATGCATGTATTTTATCATAGCTCATGCCAATAGTGTATAACATCCTTTTGTCCTCATACGTTTGATTGGGAAGAACATTATCCTGTGGTAGCATATCTTTCATAAGGGCTAATAACTCTGTGAAACTTTTATCCAACCATCCATTTCCCGCCTTTAAGTTGTACAACTTTAATACCGCAGATAATCTTGTGAATTTTGTACAACCATTATACAACGGTTTCTCTACATCGCTTACTAACCTCTCAAAAATTTTGGGAAAATCATTAAGATCTTCTTCAAGTGCTTCTGCAATCTCTTCGACTCGATCATAATCGTATGTGTCTGTGCAATTGTCGTTTGAAGCATAGGTCCTATTATCCCCCGATTCAACATTCCCGTTACTTTTCACACCATGCATATTCCAACATGTATAATTTCTATCAATTCCATACCATATTAAATGCGATGGCAACTGAACTGCATCAACCCGGTTCCCATAACTGCAATACAAACAAGGACATGTCATTCGATTGGGGTCTTTGGCGTGCGCAACAACAAACATAACAAATTCCGATACCCTATTCTCGTACTCTTTCGGCAATTGATTGGAATACATCCATGTCTTATCCATGGTTTTACTAATTAATCTAAACAAAAACAACTAATTAGGGCACAAAACAGTATACTACGTTCTGTCAAAACGCAAAGTATACACGAAATGGATCCGTATCAAGAAAATGCAACATATTCATGCAATTTAAGACAAATGCATCACAATACCAATAATTTGAGGAAGAAATTTACCTCGGATATATCGAAATTAAAGAAATGCGGAGAATGAGCGTCGTACGTCGAACTAGGCCGGGAAACGCTGCTAATTCAAAAAAAAGGAAAACTTCTATTATAAAAAATTTCATACAATAAAAACCGACTCAACCACTAATTACAGTTCATTCACAAGTAGAGAAGTAAGCAACTAATTTAAGTGGAAATGATCCATCATAGCAGTTCATTCAAAGCATAACTAATTATAGTGGCGAGAGAGAACAACTTATTACCTGTAGAGAAAAAAACAACTTCTAGACCCACACAGTGTAAGATTCTTATAAACGACCAGACTTTCACACTTCACAAGTAACCGTATATATAGAAAATTCAATACGTTAGTTTGGGCGAGACACTCTCGTAATCTCGCTGGCATGCACTCATACTTACTTACATCATTTTGAAATTAAACTTAAATGCACTAAAATATCAACTGAAATCCGTTCAAATTAGCACCCATACTTTAATACTTTGCATTACATTAACATTTATGAACTTGTAGATGGACAAAGCAGCTTTACTAGGGAGTGTGGTAGATCATGTCAAAGACCTGAAGAGAAAAGTAATGGATGTTAGCAGAGTGATCATAGTTCCATCTGAAATCGACAAAGTCTCAATAGACTACAACCATGTTATTGAAGACGGAACCAGCACTAACAAAGTGGACAAATTCAAGAAAAATATCATCATCAAGGCTTCTGTTTTCTGCGACGATCGACCTGAACTATTCTCTGAACTAATTCAAGTCCTCAAAGGGTTAAGACTTACAACAGTTAAAGCAGACATAGCAAGTGTTGGTGGCAGAATCAAAAGCATATTGGTTCTTTGTTCTAAGGATAGTGATGAGAATGTTTGCATTAACACTAAAATGTTATTCAAGAAATACATTCGAGCAAGCAAGGATAATGGCCAACTCAAATTTAGCAGTATCGGAGAATTTGAAAGCTGAAAACAAACCTTAGTTTCTTGTGAGAGGCTTGGGACGAGACGACGGAGTAGAATGGCGAGTCTTGAGACGAGATGGAGGTGGAACGACGATTCTGGAGACGAGACGAAGGTGGGATGACGAGTTTTGGGAAGAAACAGGGAAGAATGCAGGAACGCAGGAACATGGAAGAACGCGAGAGGAAGAAGATGAACAGAGAATAGGAGAATGAAAGTGTATTTAGGGTTATTAATTTTAATTATAAAATTATCTATGAAAGCGCTTTTAAAAGCGCTTTCTAAAGGCCACCTATAAGAGCGTTTTTTCCTTAAAACGCGCTTTCGTATCATAGGCCTATAGCAGCACTTTAAAAGAGCTTTCTAAAGGCCAGATATAAGAGCGCTTCTGAAAAGCGCTTTCTAAGGTTAACCTTTAGCAGTGCTTTTCAAAAGCGCTTTCTAAGATGGAGTCTTTCTGAGACCTTTAGCAGCGCTTTTGGAAAAGCGCTTTCTTAGGGTACCCTTTGAAAGCGTTTTTTTTAAGAGAATTTTTTTTAAACTTATGAAAACGCTTTCTCTTAAAAGCGTTTTCGTTAAGGTGCTCCCAAAAGTTATTTTTGGCGTAGTGAGATATGAACTCGAATAAGAGATTTTTTTACAAATAGTACTTATATATTTTTAAGGGAGTTTCTTTATGTTATTTATCTTAAGTTTTATGCTCAAAATCCAATTCTGATTTCTTTATGTATAAAGGAAGAACATAACCTTGACTGCATATATTTTTGATAATCTCAACATTTTTCTTCTCAAGACTATATTATTTGGCGAAACATTAGTTATGCAATTATATTACATGTTTTTATCATTTCTCATTGCTTAACCTACACCCATTTAGCCCCAAGATTGGTAAAAATGATCATACAAAAATTGTAGAGACAAGACCAAAGAAAATATTAATGATATATAATTATGTAAATTATCAGTTTCTTTAGTAAAATCACACTAATTATATTTATAATAATGTCATAATAAATACATTAAATGATTGATTAGTAAGTAATACCTAAGAGACTGTATACTCTAGGAATACTAACAATTCATCTAGAGTATCTTAAATTTTAATTAATTCTAACAAGTCCTTAAGCCAAGCAATGACTTTGAAATGACCTAATCTAATGGGAATTGCATAGACATGGTCAATGAACCCATTTTCTTTTCTATTGTTTTCTATATTGAATGTTAATGCTTAATGATGTCTGATGTCAGGAAGGGAGTTTTGGAAACTAGCAAGCATTTCTCGCTCTACATCTAAGGCTACCAGAATAACGAGTAAGCCTTGTTACATATGTTCCAGGCCTAGCTTTGATCACGTCCTTTCTTGAGAATGCACTGTTAGTCAGCAAAGGTCCAGATTGTCTAAAAAATGCTCCATTCATGTACAGGTCATTGATTGAATTCCATTGCCAGTTTTTCCACTCTCCCTCGGATGCATCTGATCTCTTTGTTATCTTCAAAACAAAAGTAGAAATTAATGTGAGACTTATTTTTTATTCTAGTTTAAAAATTTTATTTTATTCATTTATTTTGTAATGTCTTTTAAAAGGAAAATAGTATTTTACAAGGAAGTCTTTCAAATTTCTTTGTAAATTAAGGATGCAATTAATGACTATGACATGCTAATATGTTAGCAAAAAAAATTTAACTAATAAGTTTGTTTACCAATGCATGAATAGAAATTGTAAAGTATATATGTATATGCCCAAGCATGACTCATGAGTAGATGCATACCTCTTTAGCATGTGGGTTGTTAGGAGCTATGAATCGGTTACCCTGACTTATAATGGTAGGATTTTTGCTACCACCAATTGCATACATTTCCCAATGAGTGTAGTCATTGTTAAGGACATGGATAAAACCATATCTGCACCTTGGCATCCTTTGAATTAATCTCTTACCAAAATGGTTGAATGCAAGTGTGATTTGCATTTTCTTATCACCCTCATAGCCATCAGTTGCACCAAACAACATCGCCTACATCATATATAACCAAACAAACAAAAAACAAAAATGAGGTAATATTTTTCATTTCAAATCCAAAAATAATATTTTTCTACAAGCAAAAACATGCAAATAAAATTATCAGGTTACTAATTACCTCATTGTGATCTGTGAAATGGGAATTCGAAATGGTAATAGCAGTGGATCCCATGATGACATCAATGAGTCCATCTTTGCAGTTTCTCATAGAAACATGATCAATCCAAACATTGCAAGAGCCAAAAATCGAAATTCCATCACCATCACTCTTTGTCCTTTGACCAAAATGGTTCTCAGCATCTCTAATTAGCCCCCCATTGCCAACCGTAATGTCAAAAATTTTGATCCCGTGAATGATCACATTCTTGATGAACTGGATAGTAAAACCGGCACCTCTAGCAATGATAACCGTAGCTCCTCGTCCATCAATGGTCTTGTCACTTGTCATTATGAGTTCCTGGTTGAGCTTAATAACCATGCTACGAGCAAATATGATCCACAAAGGTCCATTTCTTGTAACTGCATGCCTAAGAGTACCTGGGCGTGGATTAACCATGTCATTATCTGAGGGTTCGGTTACAACATAGATAGGACCAGCTTTTCCACCCGTAGTCCATCTTCCAAAACCTTGCACACAATCTGCAAGCTTCTTGCGGTTCTTTGCCCAATTAGGATCACACCTCCAACACCTGTCAATGGGGTTTGTAGCCATACATGGATGACCTCTTCTTAGTTTTTTTCCTGCTAGATTCCTTCTTCCTGTATTTTCGCCAACTATCATTCTGTTTATCAAATAAAATAAATATTAAAGTATGATAAATCACACTTATAACTAATTCTATGAGAGAGACAAGTAAACATGTAATATATAATATCCATTAAGCCATAATGTAAGTATTTTGTTTGAGATAATATTTCTTGCTTTCACAACATTTTGAGTTTTCAAAGTTTTATGTCGATATAAAGTGAAAACATGGAGGTAGTTTTGCAATTAGAATAAAAAATCAAATAAAAGGGAAATATTTTCTCAAACTAAATAGGTTTCAAATTCCTCCTATAAATTTAAAATATTAGTGAATATGGTAATTGGACAAAGCTCACTCGCTAACAACAGAAGTCATATTTTCAGAGACCGCATATGGATCGGGTGCATAAGCTATGTTGTTATCTTTTTCAGCATTTGCTGCTTTTCCCCTCCAATATGTATCATTAATGAATGGAAGTAGATTATCCCAATATGAAGCTTGCTCTTTGACATTAGCATGCACTAATGTAGGTATGATTACCACTAAAATGGTCAAAAGGAAGAGATGGTACATTTTTGCCATGATGGTTCTCTACCAAATGGGAAGAACCCTCTTCCTTATTACAATAAAAAGGAGTAATCAAATTGTGTCAATAGAATAATTGTCATAATTATATTCTTTATATAGAGATTATGGAAGAAACAAATACAATGAAAAGCCAAATTAAGATGTCTTTTTTTTGGAATATATTTAAGGGTGGAGACTTGTAGTTTACTAAATTTCTATCAATAGAAAACAATACTTGTTTTTTTGTCATAATATCCATCAACAAAAAAAGAATATTGATAATTTTGATTTCACCAAAATTGCAGGGATTCATACCACACAAATTTTACTACCATTTTTATTGTTTGATCCTCCATTACACGGGGAACGCCGATCTCGTATAAACCATTCAATAGTTTCGGAAAAAATTGAGACCACCGTTTAAATAATCTTATATCTCTCACTTTAATAATGTTACCTTAAAAAAAATAAAAACGAGTATTAGTATCACTTTATAAACATGTTTTTATCTGACATAAAAAATGTACATTTTTAATTCACTATGATAAGTATCATTCTGAATAATTGTTACTCTCTCTATTTTTTTTATTATAAGTCGTTTTGAAAAAAATTCATACCCATTTTACAATATTAATAAATAATTAATGTAATTTTTTCTATTATATTCTTAAATATTTTTTATTCTCTTCCATTTTAATTATGTAAATGCATCTTCCTTATACTACTAATGAAAAATATTTTTGTAAAAATTTGTATAATATTTTATTTTCATACAATAATTTTTTTTTAATACGTGTGAAAACTAAAAAATGACTTATGATAAAAAACAGATGTAGTAATTGTTGAGAATATTTCATATTCAGAACTTCTGAGGAGAGTCAAAAGTTCTGATGATCAGTAAGGCTATCTAGAACTTCTAATGTTTTGATGTTCTGGTGCTGTCCAGAAGTTGATGTTCTGGTGCTGTCCAGAGGTTGATGTTCTGGTGCTGTTCAAAAGTTGTTGAATTTCTGAAGTCGTGTCGAGAAGTGTTTAACTTCTTGTTCCTTAACTTAGTTATTAAGTTTAGGTTTAAGGGTAGTTTAGTATTTGTTAGTTTGTACTGTTAGTATTTTTTAGCTTGATCACAAAGATTAGTTTTTAATTAGAGTTTAGTGGCATATTTACTTTTGGGCTTTTTTTGTGTATAAATATGTATTCCTATTTCATTAATAATAACAACAATCATTATTTCTTTACTCTTTTTTGTAGTCTACATCCATCAATGTGTGAATGTGAATGTGTTTGAGAAAATTTCAGATTCTATGACGCTAAAGGGGGCGTGGGACACACTAGTTAGATGTTACAGTGGTGACGCATCAATGAAGAAGGTGAAGCTTCAGTCCTTGAGAAAGCAATATGAGAATCTCAACATGAAGAACATAGAGAAAGTTTTTGAGTACATTTCAAGAGTGATTCTGATCACTAATGAAATTAAGGCATGTGGAGAAACACTTTCTGAACAAGTAATCATAGAGAAAGTTTTGAGGTCGCTTACTCCTCAGTTTGATTACATTATTGTTGCTATTGAACATTCTAAAGATCTGGAAACCAAAATTAATAATGCAAATGCAAAATGTTAACTAAAATTCAAAGACATTATAAAAATGAAAATGCTAGTAAAATGCAAGAGATTAACATAAGTATTAACTAAAGAGGTGAAGCCAAAATGTAAAAATTGATTACTAATGCGGGATGCGAATAAGACAATGTAAAGTGATACAAATGAATCAGATGAAACATTCAGGGTGAAATTTAGGGTGTGATCATTAGAGTATCAAAATTGTTCATACAAACATACTATTTGTTATCATCAAAACTCATAGAAACAATTGCAGAACCAAATCTTATCCTAACAATACCTTGAACTCAAATGATTTTATACGCTTGCAATCCATCATAAAGAACTTTTCCAAGCATTCTTAGGTTTCAAGCGCTTCATATATTTCATCTTGGTTAAATTTCCTATCTTAAGACAACTTATATAGTGGATGTCCCTTCGGTTTCTCGTGGATCACTAAAGGCGGATTCTTGAGCGTTGATAACCTTTAAATGGATGACATAGATTTGTCTAACGCCATTGAAAACAGTTAAAAATAACACTTAACTACTATCTCAGTTTTGGAATATTGTATTGCCTAACTAAACTAAAACAATGTCGTCTTTAAAGACAAACTCATCCAAAGGTGTTTCTATGTCTTCTACTTCTGTAAAATAACGATCTGGACTATTATGTGGGTGTGATGGTTGTATGGTTTCATACCAATACAAGAATGTACAAAATCAATGAATACTTTTTTGGAGATGTCCATTTTGGAGGAGTGAAGAGACATGTAATATGCTCATGTAGAATAAAGACATGGTGAAAAAAGGTGGAAATGAAGATGAGAACATGATGAAGTCACAGGTGGACGCTATGGGTTATTTGAAGGTTATGTATGAAGATTCAAAGAAGAAGAACAAGACACTAAAGAACAAATTAAAATCAGAAAAAATTGATGGAAACTTGAAGATGTTATGTTTTGTTATCTCCTTTATGTTTAATATTTACTTTGTTATGGAATGTAATAGATGAAGTACAGTTTAAATTGCATTGTTAACGTTATATGTAAACTGTAGAAGCAAACAAATCTAAGTATAAAAATGGAATTAAATATCCTCTCGGTTTTGCAATATAATCGAGGGGTTAGTTAAACTATCTCCTTGAATTTTCAAATAATCCGAGGGGTTAAATTATTTTTTTTAATGGTTATATTGTTTACTCAGAATATTAAAAATACAAAATGTCCAAGTCCCATGCAATATGCTAGATAGTGATACAAGATTGGTTGTTGTGGTATAATTATCATTTCATCCTAGATGGATCCTTGCGCTATCATTATCATTGCCTTCACTAGCATAGACAGTGAGTTTGAATGCTTCCAACTTTTAATAAGGTGTATGTTGCTAAAATTAGAAAATGTTTTTTCTACACTTGCAATCCACCAGTAACGACGAATATATCATAGTTGTTTAAAACCATCAACAACAACAACATACATACCATTGTTTGACATGGATCACAAAATCTGAAAAATGTTTTGCTCAAGGTAGAAGAACATTTTTTTCCAGTTTTGCAATCCATCCCACAGAATGGTGGGGCGGCTACAAATAAGATAAAATTAAGGTTAAATATGTTCAACAAGTGTTTTGATAGTCAAATCAGACTATTTATCCCTTAGTTTATTTAATCAACCGAAGGGTTAGCTCATTTATTTTACACCTTTTTACAAATAGAAACATGAAGTGTCGTAGTTGGGATTCGAAGCTTATCCAGAATGGTATTTCACCGCGGTTTTATAGATAACCGAGGGCTCAAGTTGTTTTTTTTTTTTTAAATATTTATATGGGACGCATTGGTGAAAAACCTCAATTTTTTCTAGGTGACGTATTATGAAAAACGTTATTTGTTGCAGTGGAAGTCATAACTTTAAAATGATACTTCAAAATGAATGTGAAATATTTTGAATCAATTCCTTCATCTCTTCTCTATATTTGTTTGAGATCTCATGACATTCAATAAAATAATGTTTGAGAGTTTCTAACTGGTTTGTTTCTGATTATGAAAAGAAATTTTGAGGTGGGGGTGGAGCACAAACTATGTGTTGCTGTTGTTGGTATGTGATGTCTGCTGTGAAGGTTGAAAATGGTGGATTTGAGGATGTATAATAATATGTAGGATATGGATATAAGGATGGTGGATAAAAAATGGGTGTTGTAGTGAAATAATATGAGTGAATGAATGTAGGAGAAAATGGATGATTGTAGTAAGAATATGCCACGGAATGGAGATTGAGTGCATTAATGAAAACACCAATTGTTAGAAAGCTAGAGCTAGAACCCTAACAAAACCAATAAAACTTCTAAAGCTAATAAAGAAAATAAAATTATCTAAGAAAACAAGAGTAAGAGATAAACTTCCTTTCACTTCATTGATCCCAATGTCTCAATGAGAGTACATTATATAATACCTCTAATAGATAATAAACTAATATGCCTAAATATTAATAAGAAAACACTAAATAAAAATACATAAAAATATCAATATAAATTATAAATTAACTTAAATAATACTATTTTTACTCTCGATCAAAAATCAATGTCAAAATGAATCACGACAAGGGATTGACGAAAAAGTGTTCTTCGTTAAGAGTGCAATTCTATTAGTATTTGTTTTGTTCGATAAAGTTTATGTTTAATTCTTGAGGTTGTCGTGGTATTTATAACCTATTGAGATACAACCTTTTATCGTGCTTTACCCGATTGAACCATTGTCTTCCAAAGAACTTTTTCTCCGAAAAATCATATCCCAATTCTAATTTGTCTTCTGTCACTTTTATGCTTTGTTTATTTTTAGTCTTCATTTCTACAAAATCTATAATAGATATTTTTTCTGTCACATGTTTTAAACCTCCATTAAAGCATGACAACATAACTTAGTCAATTATATTTAAGTTGGAGAATTTCTTTTTTCACTTAGTGGGTTTCTGCTAGACCCTTGATGGAAAATTTAAAATATCTCCAGGTTTCGCAAGTGCACTTGCGAATTCACTTCGTACGTGATTTCGCAAGTGCACTTGTGAATTCACTCATAATTTTTTAAAAATAGGGTGAATCTTCATATGTACTTGTGAATAACCCATAAAAACAACAATTCATAAGTGCACTTACGAAGTCTGTGTTTTGTTTTAACAAAATGTACAGAATAACCCCCAATCCATTTTATATCAAAATACCTAATTTTCAAACTCTCTACTCCAAACCCTAAAATCTCTACTCTAAACTCTCTATGCAAACTCACTATTTTCAAGTCATTTCAACTCATTTATCCATTTCAATTCATTTCAAATTTATGTAAGTTTCCTACAAAAATTTTGTATTCAAAATGGAAACTTTTAAAAGATTATTAGGCTGGTTTGTAGAAATTATATTGTGTATGTTGATTTTAAAATAGGTAAACGTAGTTGTTTAGGTGTAAAAAAATTGAGTTTTAGGTGTTTAGAAAAAGATATTTCTGATTTTAGAAATTATTGTACGAAGAAATTTCACAAGTGCACTTGCAAAATCATCTTAAAATGGTGAATTCGCAAGTACACTTGCGAATGATATTTCAGAATTTTCGGTGGTGTAACTCACTGCCACTAGATATTATCTTAAAGTCATGGTTCTTATTATTGTGACTGTCATGAGGAATGTATTGTTAGGTATCAAGAATCCAATACATACAAAGAATGAAGCATACTTAAATTATCTTATATTATAGAAAAAAATACTTTTTTTCATTGAATCCAACTTTTTTTCCTGAGATTAGTGGTATAGTCTTGCAAACAAGATTGTTCATATTTTATTTAATGTGAAACACATTGTATACTTAATTATATCATAAAAAAATCATTACGAAAAGTTAGTGTGAATTTAACATATCAAAAACATATTTTTATTTAATGGAATTTCTTTTTTGTTTTAATGGACCCAACTAGAACTATGTATATAATAATGAATCAAACTCTATATTCATTATATGAGTTAATTAAACTAGTTTAAATGGAAAGTATCATAGTCTATTTAGTTTAATAGTGTTAGGAATAGCAATATGGCCTATTTCCACTGGATATCCACAAAAATTCTTATAATGGGTAAGGTAAAAACCCGTACAAATTGGTACGAGTACGGGCTCCGATTATTATCTACTTAAATAAGTGGGTATGAGTCCGGGTATGGACACCTTAGTATCTACCCTGCCCCATACTCGTACAATATATATTATTATACTAAAATAAATGCTTAGATAGTCTATTGATCCCTAAGTTAGCAAGTTTTTGTTTTTCGTCCATGTATTTTTTTCCGTCCATTTAAGAATTATTTCCAAGAAAAAAAAGATAAGGACGACAAACAAAATCCCGCCAACTTACAAGGACCAAATAACTATTTAAGCCTAAAATAAATGTCTATCAATTTTCAAAAAATACACCAATGTTAAACTATTACATTCGTAACATACGTGTTCTTTTATTTAATAATTCAATAATAAGTTTATTGAAAAATTTAAATTTTCTTTACAACTTAAAATAAAATTATATTTTATACTAAATATACTTATTTTTTATTAAAAATACGGATAACATGTTCGGGTATGCGTAGTTACATATCATAGGGTACTAGTACATGTGCTAATATTTTTAACAAAGCAGGTATTAACTCGAATACGAGGTTTTTTTACAACCACAAATATGGAGACATGTACTATATTAACCTACCCATACCCTATCAATTGTCATCCCTAAATAGTACTTATATATTTTAAGGGAGTTTCCTTATCTTATTTATCATAAGTTTTATGCTTTAATTTTTAACTCAAAATCCGATTTTGATTTCTTTATGTATAAAGGAAGAACATAACCTTGAGTGCATATATTTTTTATAATGTCAACATTTTTATTCTCTATACTATGTTATTTGGCGAAGCATTAGTTATGCAATTATATTACATGTTTTATCATTTCTTATTGTTTAACCTACACCAATTTAGCCCCAAGATCGGTAAAAATGATCATACAAAAATTGTAGAGACAGGACGAGAGAAAATACTAATGATATCATATATAATTTTGTAAATTATCAGTTTCTTTAGTTAGATCGCACTAATTATATTTATAATAATCATAATAAATACATTGAATGATTGATTAATAAGTAATACCTAAGAGGTTGTATACTCTAGGAATACTAACAATCCATCTAGAGTATCTAAAATTTTAATTAATTCTAACAAGTCCCTATGATAAGCAATCCATCTAGACATGGTCAATGAACCCATTTTCTTATCTATTGTCCTCTATGTTGAATGTTAATGCTTAATGATGTCTGATGTCAGGAAGGGAGTTTTGGAAACTAGCAAGCATTTCTCGCTCTACATCGAAGGCTACCAGAATAACGAGTAAGCCTTGTTACATATGTTCCAGGCCTAGCTTTGATCACGTCCTTTCTTGAGAATGCACTGTTAGTCAGCAAAGGTCCAGATTGTCTAAAAAATGCTCCATTCATGTACAGGTCATTGATTGAATTCCATTGCCAGTTTTTCCACTCTCCCTCGGATGCATCTGATCTCTTTGTTATCTTCAAAACAAAAGTAGAAATTAATGTGAGACTTATTTTTTATTCTAGTTTAAAAATTTTATTTTATTCATTTATTTTGTAATGTCTTTTAAAAGGAAAATAGTATTTTACAAGGAAGTCTTTCAAATTTCTTTGTAAATTAAGGATGCAATTAATGACTATGACATGCTAATATGTTAGCAAAAAAAATTTAACTAATAAGTTTGTTTACCAATGCATGAATAGAAATTGTAAAGTATATATGTATATGCCCAAGCATGACTCATGAGTAGATGCATACCTCTTTAGCATGTGGGTTGTTAGGAGCTATGAATCGGTTACCCTGACTTATAATGGTAGGATTTTTGCTACCACCAATTGCATACATTTCCCAATGAGTGTAGTCATTGTTAAGGACATGGATAAAACCATATCTGCACCTTGGCATCCTTTGAATTAATCTCTTACCAAAATGGTTGAATGCAAGTGTGATTTGCATTTTCTTATCACCCTCATAGCCATCAGTTGCACCAAACAACATCGCCTACATCATATATAACCAAACAAACAAAAAACAAAAATGAGGTAATATTTTTCATTTCAAATCCAAAAATAATATTTTTCTACAAGCAAAAACATGCAAATAAAATTATCAGGTTACTAATTACCTCATTGTGATCTGTGAAATGGGAATTCGAAATGGTAATAGCAGTGGATCCCATGATGACATCAATGAGTCCATCTTTGCAGTTTCTCATAGAAACATGATCAATCCAAACATTGCAAGAGCCAAAAATCGAAATTCCATCACCATCACTCTTTGTCCTTTGACCAAAATGGTTCTCAGCATCTCTAATTAGCCCCCCATTGCCAACCGTAATGTCAAAAATTTTGATCCCGTGAATGATCACATTCTTGATGAACTGGATAGTAAAACCGGCACCTCTAGCAATGATAACAGTAGCTCCTCGTCCATCAATGGTCTTGTCACTTGTCATTATGAGTTCCTGGTTGAGCTTAATAACCATGCTACGACCAAATATGATCCACAAAGGTCCATTTCTTGTAACTGCATGCCTAAGAGTACCTGGACGTGGATTAACCATGTCATTATCTGAGGGTTCGGTTACAACATAGATAGGACCAGCTTTTCCACCCGTAGTCCATCTTCCAAAACCTTGCACACAATCTGCAAGCTTCTTGCGGTTCTTTGCCCAATTAGGATCACACCTCCAACACCTGTCAATGGGGTTTGTAGCCATACATGGATGACCTCTTTTTAGTTTTTTTCCTGCTAGATTCCTTCTTCCTGTATTTTCGCCAACTATCATTCTGTTTATCAAATAAAATAAATATTAAAGTATGATAAATCACACTTATAACTAATTCTATGACAGAGACAAATCAACATGTAATATATAATATCCATTAATATAGGTGCCTATTTTGTTTGAGATAATATTTCTTATTTTCACAACATTTCGAGTTTCAAAGTTTTATGTCGATATATAGTGAAAACATGTTGGTAGTTTTGCAATTAGAATAAAAAATCAACTAAAAAGGAAAGTATTTTCTCAAACTAAATAGGTTTCAAATTCCTCCTATAAATTTAAAATACTAGTGAATATGATAATTGGACAAAGCTCACTCGCTAACAACAGAAGTCATATTTTCAGAGACTGCATATGGATTGGGTGCATAAGCTATGTTGTTAGCTTTTTCAGCATTTGCTGCTTTTTCCCTCCAATATGTATCATTAATGAATGGAAGTAGATTATCCCAATATGAGGCTTGCTCTTTGACATTAGCATGCACTAATGTAGGTATGATTACCACTAAAATGGTCAAAAGGAAGAGATGGTACATTTTTCCCATGATGGTTCTCTACCAAATGGAAAGAACCCTCTTCCTTATTACAATAAAAAGGAGTAATCAAATTGTGTCAATAGAATAATTGTCATAATTATATTCTTTATATAGAGATCATGGAAGAAACAAATACAATGAAAAGCCAAATTGGGTTATCCTTTTTTTTGGGATATATTTAAGGGTGAAAACTTGTAGTTTACTAACTTACTATCAATAGAAAACAATACTTATATCTTTCATAATATCCATCAACTAAAAAAAGATATTGATAATTTTGACCTCACCAAAATTGTAGTGAATCATACCACACAAATTTTACTGCCATTTTTATTGTTATATTCTCCATTACTTGTGGAAGGCAAATCTCATATAAACCATTCAATAGTTTCAGAAAAAAATTGAGACCGCCAATGTTTAATAATTGTTTATTTCCCATTTTAATAATGTTACTCTCATAAACAAACGAATTTTAGTTTTTCACTTTAATAAACATGTTTTTAACTGGCATAAAAAATATAATTCATTGTCATATGTCATATAAGTATGTTTCTAAATAATTGTTAATAAGTTTTTAATAAATTAACCTTTCAAATTAAACAAATGTAATATCTGTTTGCTCCTATTACAACATTTTTTTTTCCCGAGAGAAAGGGGAGGGATAGTTAGTTGCTTACACAAATGCAACCCCAAATCATAAATAAAATCATATGCTTAATATCAAATTTCATACTATTATAGTTGTTGCCGTAGCTACTTCATCATTAGAAACATCAAAAGATATTGGTGTTTCTTTTTAAACAAATGCAGATTACTTTTTTCCAAAATCACATCTAAGTATTGTTATGTAAAACTTCGAAATTGAAGAATTCAAACTGGAATCATGTACATAACATTTTTCTTATAGAATTTCAATAACTCTCAATTTGTCTTTGAATTTTAATGTAGAAATACCCATGATAATTCAACCTTCTCAAGTTTGCACAAGATGGATAAAAACTTGAATGTAGCAAAGAGTGTTCAAATTGTTTCTAGAGGATATGCCAATTTTGTTATTGAATTTCTGAATGCAGAATGAAACATTTATATGCTACATTAGTATTGTTTCACAAGTTGGCGACCCTTGATGAAACAATTTCTTTTTACCAAAGGTTATAATGTTTGGCCTAGAGCAACATAGTCAAGAGTCAAATATTTTTATTTTGCAACACTTCATGAAGTGTTGCCACTTTCAAATTCAAAATTAAAAATACAAGCAACGACAAATATAAGAGCAATGGCAATAGGCCGGCCAAAGACCAGCCGCCACCTACCAGAGCCACCTCATTAACACTGCAAATATCATGTTTGCTCTGATGCGTCTTTCCTAAATGCTCTAGTGCCGCCTACAAGCCGCCACTAGCGTCTCTAAGACCACGCCCTCATACCTGGTCCCAGGGCCAAAGTTGGTGTTGTCGGTGGCGACGCATGGGGTTTTATGGATGAGACAACTAGAATAATGATTGAGATCACCACACTTGTCCATATTGCACTTTAGCCTCTTTTATCCTTTTGTTAAGTTAATGATCTTAACTCTTTATAAAGGTTTTCGATGTGAGAAAATATTTCTATGTGAGATTATTTCCCATGCATTTATTATCATTTTACTCACTTCCTATTTTGTTCTGGATTGGCCTAATATCTAGAATGAGCCCAACCCACTTTTGCCTTCCACATAGCCCAACGGTGTTGGCCCACTAACTCTGGTGCTTATGTCGGGCATATACTATTGGTCACGTCCCAGGGACTAGGGGTGTTCAAAACCAAACCAATCCAATAGAAAACCGCAAAACCAAACCAAACCAAACCGAAACCGCAAAAAACCGCATTTGATTCGGATTAGTTTGGATCATTTTTTAACAAAACCGCATGGTTTGGTTCGGTTTGCGGTTTGTATTTTACAAACCGAACCAAACCGAACTAAACCGCATTATGTTACAACTTAAATTTTACTTAACTCACATCTAACCCAAACCTAAATCTATTATACATTAGCCTTATGATTACAGATAATTTTCTCATTTTTACAGTTATGATTTCATTTTCAATCTTCTTAAATATCTTCTAATATTATCACTTTAGCTTCACCACTTACATCTTGCCTCTTCTTATCTAATATCTACTCTCTTATATTGTTTCCTTTGCACGTTCTTATTTTTTATGCAATTTTTCTCTCTTTCAATTTTATTTTATCGCACATCTTTATCTCTAATCTCTCCTCTCTTATGTTTTTTCTTTTTCATCTTCACTAATTTATCATCTCTTCTATTTTATTTGTTTTATTATAATATTTCTTATATTTTTTTATGCTATTATTTTATGTTTATTATTTCACTTTTGTCTAATCTAACTTTTGCATATTAAATGACAAGTTATTGTCCAAATATGATTAGTTTTTTGGTGATAATTTAGTAGTGTATCATGTATGAATGACCAAATACAAAGTTATGTTGTCATATATATGTGAATGTATGACTCAACAAATTATTTGTAAAAAACCGAACCAACCGCACCGAACCAAACCGCATTTGTTTGGTTTGGTTTGGTTTTTTTCTAAAAGTCAACCGAACCAAACCAAACCGCATACCTTTTTCTCTCGCGGTTCGGATGATTTTTTGCGTCAAAACCACCCAAACCGCACCGCGAACACCCCTACCAGGGACAGCGAGACCAAAAACGCCCTGTGCTCCACACTCATTCCCACTTCGACAACTATCCCAGGTTTGCTCAACACATTCAAAGCAGTCTACTAGGAAAACATCCCTAAACACATCTGCCCATAACTCATGTCGTGCTCGGACCAACGGCTGGTTATGAGCAGACTCCTTATTTTAACCAAGTCCTGGAACTTAATATCTAGGCCCAAACATATAAACAAATAGCCAAGTGTCGGGGGCATTATATAAACCATCACACTTGTGAGGGCCAGGTATCAAATATTTACTCTAAAAAACCCTAATAACTTTCTTGTTTCTCTTTGCAATCTTTCTTACTTGAGCGTGGGGGTGCCTTGCAGGTACACCCCCTACTCTCCACAAATCTAGACTAGCAAACGCCGTCTTCTAGGCCAACTCTAGATTATGATCAACAGTCAAGATCATATTTCTTGTCATTTTGGAACTTATCATTTGTAATCAATTCTCATTCATTACAACAAGAAGAAGTTAAATCACTAAAAAATAGATGTTACAACAAGAAAACGATGACTAAAACAACTTTCACACCTTCAAATCATGGCCGAAAACAACAACTTTTACATCTAGAGATCTATTTTACTGTTTGAACTCTTTTTCTTAGTTTGTCTTGTGTCGTAGATCTGTCTACATTATTCTGCTTTTCCTAGTGATGTCTTGTTTCCCTATGGAGTTTGTCTCAAATTCATGTTTATAAGTATTTCATGGAATCTTAGGGTCAAAAATAGGGTTTGATTTATATTTAAGTATCTTCCATCACGTCGGGACGAAGATTCTAACCTTTGTATCTTCGGATAGAAAACGCTTAAATAAGGGCAGTTGTTATACCCTAATTTCCCCCCTAAGATCTTTTACCATTTTATGAACATCATAATGCATCAAGATCACATATTACGGATGGTTATCTCTTCTACTTTCTCCTATCTTCAAGTTTTATTTTATGGGATCACCAAGCATCTTGAATTGTTTATCTTATGTAAATGTTTTATATGTTTGCTAACCTTTAACCAAAATCCAAAAGATGTATATATTTGTTTTTGTTCTTTGTACATTGTAGGCATAGAACCAAGTACATTTGATTCACCTCCTAAGGTTTAGTTTGAAGTTTGATCCTCAATCAAATAGTAATTAAATGGATTTCAAAAGCTTAAGTTTTAAGGAAAACTCTATAACATTAAAGTTCTTTGGCTTAAGGAGATATTAACTTCATTTGGTCAAGTTTGTCTCAAGGATTAAGGATTGGAACCATCAAGAATAATCATTGGTTCATGTATTTATTTCCATGCCTTCTTCAATAAATTTCATTGAAAAACTAACTTCATCATTAAAGTTTTTTCAATATAATATCATTGCAAGGTCTAATGTGACTCATCATGCCTTGACTTTGAAAGGAAAGTTCAAAAGATTCAAGATGGAACCAAAGGGTCAACCTAATTAGGACAAGTTCTTGATTCTATATTCATAAGTGTCTATCTCTCTCAATTTTCAATATTTTGAGGTCTTTCTTTTTCTATGGATTCTTATCATCATCTACAACAACTTATTTTCACATGGAAAGATCCATTTGTGTAAAGAAATCCATCAAAAGTTAGAGGGAATCACAAGTCACTGTGGTACTTTCTGAATAAGGGTTTTTTCATTTCCAAAGATCATATCTTGCTCATTTTTTGAGATTTTGAAGTGATTCCAAAGCCATGATTTTCTTCAAAGAGTCCTTAATGACTTCTCTTCAAGGATCAAAGGCTAATTTTAAATGGAAGACCATTTAAGTTTGAAAAAGATCACAAGTTCTTTGGAAAAGCCATTAAATTCTATGTTTGGGGTTCAAATGGTCATAACTTGGTCAATATTTATCTCATTGAGCTCATTTTTTCCATAATAAACTTAAGAGTGTCTACTACAACTTTGTTTCAAGGTGAAAGGCTTGAAAATTCTTGGAAGTTAGTTTAAGAATTGAGATGATTATAGGTCATTTGGGGATTTCTCAAGAAAATTTCATCAACTTCAAAGGACCATAACTCTCTCAATTTTTATGCTTTGTAAGTGATCTCAATTCCAAAATTCAATTAGAAGAGTCTACTTCATTTCATCTTCAAGGATTAAGAGATAATTTTGATTGGAACACCATGTAACTTCGAAAAAATATTATAGGTCATTTTGAAGCTCCATACTTAGAATTTTTCTAAGTATCAAAGATTCAAGTGTTTTTCCTGATTTTAATTGGACATAACTTTGTGCTCAAATTTCCAAATGCTACCTTTCTTGGCACATTGTGAAGATTGTGGGAAGAAATTTCCTCACCTTAATTCAAAAAATTCTCCATTCAGTTAGCTTCCTTGGCATTCATTGAAGGTAACCAGACCTTTAGCAAGAAGAATCATGCCTCAAATCAAGCTAAAGAAGTTCAGTTTCATAGCTTATAATTTGTACTTCGTTCAGGTATAATTCTGATTCAATTCGCTTAAAATAAGTTGCTAAGATGTAGTCTCAATTCGCTTATGCTTCTTCTGGTTTTCATTTTTATGGAGAATTGAGCATGTAATTTCAAAACTCGTTTCCACTTGTTCTTTTGTTTTTCTCAAATCGAGTGAGTTACCAGTTAAATAAATTTTTCGTGAAGGTATGGTTGTCTTCTTCTTAATGAGTTGAAGTGAATGACATTGGTTTGAGCTTCCAATTTTCCTATTCGCGAAACCAGCAATTCACGTGTGGCTGGAGGTTGAAGATGAGCAGTGTGTCATCTCAACCAATGGCATCGTGCCACACTATTTTTTTAGAATCTGTTTTAAATTAATGATTCAATAGTTTATTCACTCATGTCCATATCACACACAATGCGTCATGTCCCTTGGATCTACTTATTGACGCGTTTTGACATTGATCTAATGCTCCACATCTTTTGGTTTTATATTTATTTTATTAATGATTAAATGTTATTTTCAATAAAGACCATAACATGCACAATGCGTCAGGTCCCTTGGATATGCTTACTAACGCGTTTTGACAATTATTAAATGACCCAAAATGTTTTCTGTTTATTATTTTATTTTCTGATTTCTATTTTAATTGTTTTAAATTTTAAAAATTCATAAAAAATTCATTTCAACTTCTAAAACTATGAAAAAATTACCAAAAATACTTTTGATTTTTCTCTTTCTAATTTTATTTTTTTATTAATTTTATTTTATAATTTTTCTCATTCTTTTGATTTGTTTTAATTGTTTAAAATGACTTTCTAGTCATTTTAAATTTTGAAATTTTTTTTGAAGTGTCCAATGACCTCTTGATAAATATTGATGAACTCATTTTATTTTTATTTATGGTTTTACTATTTTTTGTGATTTTTTGGTTTATTTTATTTAATTCTTTAATTTTTAAAATTAGTTTCTGATTTTAAAAATTCAGAAAACTTTTGTCAACACTTGTTGGCCCATATTTGACCTTTGGTAGTTTTCTTGGATTTTTATTTGGCACTTAGATATCATTTATGTATTTTAATCCAATTAAATAACTATTTTAAAAATAATTTTAATGTATTATTTTATTATTTTTATTAATTATTGACTTGGTTCTAACTTGGTGATACATGAATACATCTTGAGTCATGAATTTCATCAACATTAATGGAACTTAGGTGTTGATAGGTCAAAAGACCAAATCCACCAAGATAGTTGATTGATTTTGATGAAGTTAGACCTAGGGGAATTCATCTGATACATTAGTTACATTGTGACTTCCCCTATCTCCCCTTCATCACATTCCCATTTTTCCCTTCTTGTTGATTTGTTCTTAGTGGCCCAAGTCTTATGCTTGAAATTGTTTGAGTATGAATAGGTGTTGAGCTATCGCCAATAAACTTGAAAGCTCATTGTTATGAGACTTTGATTCTATCAATCCTCTAACAGGTCTTCACAAAATTTGACCTAGGCTCAAGACTCAAATCATCATGAGCCATATCATGTGGATCTCCTCCTCTTTTACTTGATTGATTCTTAGTGGCCCAAACCATAAAAATAAAGGATGATTAAATGTTGAGTTATGGCCAATAACCATGAAAACTCATTGTTAGGAGGCTTTGATTCTATAAATCCTCTAACGAGTCTTCATCACTTTTGACTTAGGCTCAATGTTCAAATTATTATGAATCATTCATTTAAAACCTCTAACTATTAACAACTAATCACTAAATTCTAGCAATTAACTTCTAACTTTACTTTATGCTTTTATTGCTTTACTTTATCTTTCATCATTCACTCTCATATCTATGTTTACACCATTTTCTATTTGTCCACTTGGACATTTTATTTCGTTTGTACTTAAAACACTAATAAAAGACTAAAACTGTAAAATTTGTAACTTGGACTTGGTTACTATACCATGTGCTTGGAGATTGGATCTTGGACTTAGGATTAAGACTTGGACTTTGGGTTGGAGACTTTGTTATTTTTTCTAAAGTCCTTGGGGTTTTCTCCAAGGCATTGGGTTGAATTTTCTTTTTGTGTAGGTTATTCTTTTTATGTTCATCTATGAGTGAAGATTACTATGTATACAATTATTACTCTGTCCAATTTTTTGTGAAGACATTATTTCATCTGAACCATTAGTTCATCCAAGGCTTAGTATTTGTTTTAGTATTATATTTTTATTGGTTTTTGATCCAAATGATGGGAATTCTACATTGACTTCTTTATGTCAAGTGTTTTCTTCTTGTTTGGTTAGACCGTTCTTTTCCCTATCTTTTACTTTGTGTACATAGGATAGTCAATTCATCCCCTCCTATCTTCTTTAATTTCAAAATATTCTCCCTCAATTCATAATAAAATTGGACTTAGGTCCATGCATTTTCAAATATCTTTTTCTTAACCAAACCATTAATCAATTTAATCATACTTTGACATCTTTCTATAAGACTAAAAGTCATTAACCTCATTTAAACCATTTTTCCATTTTAGCTTTTTACTTTAAAACTCTTCTCAAATGATTAGGCTCTTGTTGATTCCTTATGTGATGTCAACTACTATACTTCTACAATATATAGTGAAGTGAAATATTCTCCACTTGGGTGTTGATTGATGCCTTGTTGATGTTAAACCCAAGTTATATTCTCTATGTTGAGATGATGTGAATTCTCCTATTCATAATTGTGGGTAGTAATTATGTTTTCCACTCGAATATGATAAAATGTTTCTTCTCCTTAAAATTAACCAACACATAAATTTTGGTCTTGTTTTTTACCCGAACTACATGGATTTTGATTTCAATATTGCACATTGTTGGTATGTAGGCCTAGAACTCATTGGAAGTTCTATCATATCAAAAATTGTAAAAAAAAAATACTTCTTTTCTCATCTCCACCATCTATTTTGTACATATCTTTTTATAGTCTTACACAAATTTTCAAAAAGGTTCCTGCGGAGTACCGTAGATATTTAGGGTACTAATACCTTCCATTTGCATAACTAACCCCCATACCTAGATTTCAATTTTATTAGTTTTTTTGCTTTAAAAACTTCTTTAGGTTTTATTCATTCTTTTCCCATTTCCTTTGGAAACAATTAAACACGGTGGCGATTTTCATTGATTACGAGTAAAGTCAATCAATGACTTAGTCTCGAAGATTTTTACCACTACATATATGTACTTGAGTTAAAATTGTTGTTAGAAAAAAGGTTTTCGTTTAGCGTGAATGATGTACATGGAGTGAGTTTTTGAGGAAGAGTATCGTGTACATAACAAAAAATAGAGTTGACAAAATATGTGCGTGCGAGATTGTGAAAGAGTGAAATGTGAGAAATTGTGGATTTGTTGGTGTCTTGAACTATGAAAATAAGGCCCTGTTTATAGACTGATGAAATCATGTTAAAGGGTAAAAAAGGGAATAAAAATAAATAAGATCTTCATCGGTCAACAAGCTGACCAACCAGAAACTGACTATGACACGAACTGTCACTAACGGACCAATAAAAAACAAGCATTTAGAAAAGGAAATATTTTTGGTATTTATTATAATTTTTGCACTCGATTTTGATAAAAATTGCATAACATGAAATAAATAATTATTTTTTAAAAATGCCTAAAAATTAAAATTTATTATAAATCTATAAAAATCAAAGTATCATTAACATACCATAACACCCTTTTTAGAAAATTCCAATATAGTCTATTTTGAAGGGCAATTATGTAACTTTTTAAAATACTTGCACCACATTCATCTGAGGCTGATGTGTCACTCTCAGGTTTTTTCTCCATTTTATTATTATTTTTTCCACACAAATAATAACCTATTCTTAAGTTAATGGACTAACGTAATAACGTAATCAATTGGAAGCCTGTTGGGAAACTGAAACGTCATATGTCGCCGTTCATTTGCATCCCATTGTCTTCCCCATACCTTAACGCTATCTTTCTCTGAATCCAGTTTGAAATTTCTATGGGAAGCCAAACGTTTCTTCAATGTTTCCCCACTTTGTATTTCCCGATAATCTCATACCTTAAATCATGCCTAACCCTAACAGCATACATATATCAGCATCTATTTCGATCCAAAACGCATCTGGAAGGACCAATCGATCTGTTGTTATTCTGTTATTATTTTTTATCCATTCATCCTTCTTCATACTACGTAACTTGCTTTTCACTTTTTTTTTTACAGATACCATATATCCATCCATGGAGCGCCCTATCGAATTTATTAATAACATCAACGATTCGAAGGATTTATGGAAGATTGCTGTTAGATGTAAAAGCATTTGTGGTCTATGACGAGTGCTCAGAATAAGGAGCACTTGGAGCTTATTCTGTTTGATTCAAAGGTATTATAAAATTTATATGCCAGTGCTTATAATAGTTCTGTTATACCCTTACTGATTTCAAAATATTTGTATTTTTTAGTTGGATTTGATTCAAGCGATTGTGCCACCTTATTTGGTACCAAAATTCAAAACGCAGCTTGAGCTTGGATGTTCTTACCTTATGCATAATTTCAAAGTTTCCAGTAATGATTTCTCCTTCAAATCTACAGATCATAAGTTTAAATTGATTTACTGTGGATCTACTTCTGTCAAAAAGGTCCCACTAAATGACATTCCTGTGAACTACCTCATCTTAATTGGAATGAATGTTATTGTTAAGGGTAAATTTAGGACAAATGTATTGTATGGTGAGTTACATTTTGATATTTAGAATAAATCACTTTAAGGGTTAAGTTCAACAGTATACATGACTAGATATGGTAAATTGTTTTGCAGATATCGTTGGAGGAGTCACTGAAATTTCCCAATCCCAAATAATTCCTTATAACAACAAAAGAAAAGTTGTATTTACCTTGACTGATATGAGGTGCGTGTGATCTTATTTTATTACCCTAATATAGATACTGAATACTGTATATTTCGAACATACTGATGGTGTTTGTTTTGTAATTTCTGTCACTCGGCAAACGTTATGTACAATGTACTCTTTGGGGAAAATTTGTTGTGAAACTTAATGAGTATTATACCAATCATAAGGATGATGGTAGTATTGTTGTCCTACTGATTAATGCAAGGATCAAAGAACCTCAAGGTATCATATGTATTTGTTTGTAATTAGATCCAACTTTAAGCACTATCGTTTATATGTGTAATAATTTCAGGAAGTTATCCGTTAAATGTATCTAATGCATGGAATGACACGAAACTGTTAATTAATGATGTGAGCATTGAGGAGGTTAAAAACCTTAAAGAGAAGTAAGTGACCATTATATCAGCATTTATGTCTCATTTATGTAAATATATTTGAGCATTCATGCATTACTAACAGACACTTTTGAACCTGATCTATGTTTAACAGTCTTAAAAATGAGTTGCCATTGTTGTCATCTTCAAGCATGCAGATTGACACGACTCAGAGCTCTCATTTCTCTGAGTTAGATAAATTTCTCTAGAAAGCTGAAATATTGAGTCTCTCTGAAATTGCATTTCTGCAAAATGTTTGTTACTCTTTAACTGTAACTTATTAAAATTACATAATTAGACAAACGAATTTATTATCCAATAATTGACATAAATCACTTATTTCTATTTCAAGAGACTACGTGTGTGACTATTGCCACTCTAGAGAAGTTTGAATGTGGCCAGTCATGATGGTATTATGATGGATGTAGTGAATGTACCAGAAGTGTGTCTTTAGAGGATGGAGAACTCATGTGTTATTCCAAACACATTTCATCTGAGCCAGTCCCAAGGTAGTTTCTATGTACTGTATAAAAAGGTTTATCAGGATATAACCAAATGCTCCATTGATGACAATTTGTATTTTGATCACACATCGTATAGATTTAAGCTTAAAGTGCTTGCCTCTGATGGAAAGTTAAAATACAAGTTCCTATTTTGGGATGTAGATTGTGTAAAGTTGATTGGGAAGTCCGCTCTTCAGTTGAAAATGGATTTGATAAAGGTATAATCAAATGTCATTTATGTTCCTTATTTGATTACCATTTACTTAACATATATTATTTTGATGATTTAGTCTAGAGATTATGATCCCCCTTGAATTCCCTTATGAACTGGATGCGATGCTCAAGAAGGAGTTGGCTATAAGAGCAGTTTTTCAACCTAACAAGGCCAGTCTGTCAGTCATTGGATTTAAGGCAGACGAAGAGATACGTAAGAAAATAAGGGATAATTTCAAATGTGAAGAGGTACTACTTTTTTCTTACTCTCAAAATGAACACCATGTGCATTACATTTTACTAACATTTTTTTTAACTGGCAGCATACTTCAAAGCTGGCCATCTCAGAAAAACTATCTCAAGATGAACCGCAGACAGTATCAGTGAGTTTTTTTTTTAAAGATTAAGAAATCAACCTATTAAACACTAACTTTCTTCATATTGTACGATGTTGATATTGTTTCAACTTTGTCATAGAACGAGCCCTTATCCATTTCTGCAGATTACGACCCTGCAGTTGCCAACTCTGCACTTACGCCGTCAAAAAGATTTATTCCTAAAACAGTCGAAGAACTCGATAGTGGCCAACTATCCTCCACCAAGATAACAAGGGATATCAAGCTGGAGAAATGATTTTGTCAAGCACCATCGCTTTTTTATCATTTAGCTATTTGGACAAAATGTGGCACCTAATGTTTTTTTTTTTGACGTTTTTCTCTTTGTAAGTTCGAGCTAATGAACTTATTATATATTGTTTGCACTTATGAATTCTGTTGTCCTCGCTATATTTTCATATATGGAGTTTTGTTAACAATTGATCTACTTAAATTATATCACACAATGTCACGTTTTACAATTGTTCCATTAAAATTTAATCACACTAAGTCCCATTTAACAATTGTTTCTACTCAATTTGATATTTTGTATGAATTCACTTCAAAGTATGGTTATACCTTAGAATTTGGTTATTGTGAACTTATTGTCTTTATAATACACCAATATTATTATTTTGAGTACTTTAAGTCTAACTAGTGTGTATACCCGTGCGAGGCACGGCTTTAATTTGTATTAGTTTAAATAATTATGTCTATTACATATAAAATAATTATATTTCGAATATCTAATTAAAATAATAAAATAGAGATAATTTAATTAAAAATTAAAATTAAAATAATATAATAATATAATAATATTTTTTGTCTTATTAGTTTCGTTTTTTAATACAATATTTTATCGAAATTATAATTATTAGATAATAATTTTTAGAAGAAATTATAATTTTTATAAAAAAATTATAAATCACAAAATAAATTTATAGTAAAATATATATATTTTTTAAAATATAGTATTTACTATTAATATAAATATATTTGTTTTATTTAAATATAAAATGATTATTTATTATAATATATATTTTTTTTCATATTAATATCAACAGAGATATTAAGTATATTAAAAATAAATAAAATAAAATAAAATATTAAATCCTTTATAAAAATAATTTCCACAAATAGTGACACATATGTCTAATGAAACGTGTGAGAATGAGAAAAGTTAATCTAGAAACGGAATAGAAAGTATTTATTTTATAATTTATTTTTAAAATAATCTTTAAATATAATAATTATTAAATATACTAAAATAAAAGTATCATTAATTATAATTCTAATATTTTGAAAGATTAATCTTTGCAATTGCTCAAAGGAGATTATTATAAAATATTATTTATATTATAAAAATTTAAAAATATATATTTACTGATTAATTTTATTTATGTGATCATAAAATAATTATGATTTGTTTATATTAACATATACTTTCAATGTCATTTAATTCATATATTACTTATGATTTGTTTTATTTAAATATTATTAGTTATTTATACTATTTATTAGCAATAAATATTCAAATAACTTTTTTGACATGTTATTTATGCAATTTATCTCATCAATCTCTAATATGCACTATTACATTTAAGTAATATTATTTTGAAATGTTGAAGAATATTAATTAATTATTTTAATTCCTAATTTGTAATATATATATATATATATATATATATATATATATATATATATATATATATATATATATATATATATATATATATATATTTCATTAAAACTTAGTATTTGTAAATATTATTTTAATTGTATAAATAATAATAACAATTATTTTAATTTACTCATTAATTAAAAATTTTAACATTTAACAACAATTTGAAGAAAAAAAAACTCTAAACATAGAAAATGCGCTTAAATTAGAATAAATCATTTATTTCAAAAAAGGCTTAAAATATAATAAATCATTTAAACCAAAAAAAATACCATATTATAAATTTTGTTTCATCGTTCACTTTAACATTTAATTTATAATTCAATTATAAATCCAACACATTAAATAACAATGATTAATATTAACAAAAATTTATTAGTTTTAAAAATCATGTACAAAATATTTAATATATTACTATAAATTTAAAATTTAACAATAAATATTTTCATATTTTGACCTCTAAATAAATTTGATAAATATGTGCTTACATATATCTTTTTTCCTTTTTTAGGTGGATTTTCCACGTCGACATTTTGTTTAAAATATAAATAAAAATAATAATTTTATGTATCATAAAAAATTATTTATTCAGCAATCATAATTATCTCATGTTTTTAATAAAAATAAATATTTGTATCATTTTTTAATATAAATCTTAACATTTTATCATTAAAAAGTAATAATAATATTCATTTGAAATATAATTTCATATGTCATTTATAATGATAATAATGCTATCAATAAGATGAATTCTTTAAAAATAATTTGTACTTATGTAAAATTAAATTTAAAAATTAAAGAAATATTTTTTTGTTATTTATTAAATTTAAAATAAAAATTATTTATCTTAAATAATTATCTTAAATAAATGCTTATGTCACAACAATTGATTGCACAAATGCTGGTATGTATTGTTGAAATTATTATTAATCGCAAACCATAACTTATATCATTGTCATACCATTTTATAGCTATGAATATACAAGTGTTTATAATAGATATGTTATTTCATTCTATTTGATATATACAGGATATTCAGATATTGGTGATCCTTGCATTGAACGCACACATTGTGGAGCACAGATGTGGTATCAAGAGAAAACTGACAAAAGAAAACATAGTGCAGTGCCTAAGTTCCAATTATGTTGTGGAAAGGGTAAAGTTGTGTTGCCACTTTTGAGAACACCAGCATTGTTTCTCAAGCATCTATTGTCGAATGAAAACGATGTACTATGTAGAAATTATCAGCATAATTGTAGACTGTACAACATAATGTTTGCATTTACGTCTCCGGGAATGAAGATTGACAATAGATTCAATACTGGAAACAGACCACTGTTGCAGCGGTATAGCGGCAAGCAAAGAGTTGGTATTATTTTTACCGGGTGATATATACCGGTTAGGTTATATCGTATCGTGTCCACAGAGATTGGTTATTGATTCGTCGTTTGACAATTCTACCGTTAATTAGTTTGGGATTAAAAGAAATGAAAATAAAAGACAAAAAGTAAATGAACAAAAAGTATAAAGGATAGACAACTTGTCCGGAAAGAATGTAAACTACCCGTCACAGACTTAAATCTACCACCCATGTCATACTCGGCCTACGATACTCGTCTGTGTCATCACATACCTCTCACAACCTAAGCTATTTCTAACCCAAATTGAGAATCCTCCTAAATCATCTCAATAGCCATGTCTGGCCTACCTTGACAACCAGAAGTCAACTGCGTCACCTCCATACCTATCTCTAGCATACTTCACCAACGCAGAGGCATTAAGTTCGGATACTCTATAGTGAATGTTAGATCTAAACCCATTTCTAGCATTCAGAAACTAACAGATAACTATCCTAGGTAAGAATCTAAGCAATCTATTTCTAGCAAAGCTCAAATCCCTAACATAAAGTAAAAACCTAAGATAATCACCGACACAAATTCGTAAAACAAGCTTTATATAACGCCAAGGGCAATAAATATACATGAGTTATTAGTAGATATACATACAAAACCCAAAAAAAGAGATTACAAAGAGAAGAGAAGAAGAGGAACCAAACATTTCTTGGTTTGTCAACACCAATCGACGAGGGATTCGACGAGGGATCATCAAAATGCAAGCTCCAATGTTGTTTTCCAAGCAAATCTATCAAAAATATGATGGTGATGGTGTTGGGACTCAAAAATATCCAACCCATAACCTAAAAATGTGTTTTTAGCCCCTTTTAAAGAATTCTGAAGTCGCAGGGCGCGCTAAGCGCGGTCTGTTATGTTCAGCATTTTGTTTTTGCCATATCTTGAGAACCGTAACTCGGAATTGCGCCCGGTTTGAAGCGTTGGAAAGCTTATTCAATGCTCTATCTAACCATGGATAAATATCAAGCTTTATGGATGATTTTTATTCTTTGATTTTGAGCTTTATTCGTTGTTGAGTTGCCCAAATCACGCATTTGAAGCCGTGTCTTCCACACTTTATTACTCAATGCTCCAATTATGATTGAATACCTATAAAAGATATGAAAAACTATCAAATGATACAATATTTACACAAAAACTCAATTATTCTATTATGTACACCTTTATACAAAAAGCGGGGGATTTATTCGAAGAATATCAACAAAAGAACGGATAAGTGCCACAAAATGTATATACAAAATAACTACATTTTGGCACTTATCAACTCTCCCCAACTTGACACATTGTTTGTCCTCAAACAAACTCAAATAACTCAAAGAAACAAAGAATGATAATCAAATAATCACGAATCAACAAGTTTTGAAAACGGAAAACAAATGTATGGTTCAAACGAAAACGTACACGCAAAATACTTACTTACCACTATCCTACAACGACAACATATAAACGAAATAAATCCTAAGTACAAAAATCATGCAAAACATTCTAAAACAAAACAAGCTCAATCATGAATCACACGTAGCAAAAATTCATCGGTAGATGAAGAACACATAAAGGTGAGGGATAAAAAACACTCATCCACAATCTTGCAAACAATAGACTAAATTATGCATTCATCCAAAAACGTATTGAAAATACAAATGCAAGAATCACAAGGGCTTTTCAAGGTTGTAATGTGGCTTGGTTAACAAACAAGTGATAAGTCCTAAAGCTAATCGAAACAAAAACTTGCCTAAACCAAAGGGAGTGATCAACTCACAAAGTTCTAAACAATATAATTTCAATCAAACTTATTCTTCATCACAAATTTCACATCAAACACACCTCACTTATTAACATAACATTATTCCTACTCTTTTTGTTTCTCTTTTTCAAAGATTTTCTCTTTTTTTCTTTCTTTTTCTAACGTTTCTTTTTCATATTTTTTTTTCTTTTTTTTTTCTTTTCTCAACCTCATATCAATCACAACATAAGTACATAAACATTTCTCTCCCCAACTTGAATTCAACCAACATCATTATGTGAATACTCCCTACTTTCTAAGGCAAGGTAAAAATCCATACAACAACATATAGTTGAGGGTTCAAGAAACAAAGAAATCAACATCCATACAAAAAAGGTGAATTGACACTCATAGACAAGCATCAAGGTCAAATAAAAATAGATGTTGATAAAAGTTCAAAGGGGCTAACAAAGGTTCACACACTCACAAGGTGAATTGAATATTTGGCCAAGGTAGTTATGCTCAAAATCAACAAAATGCCTTGATCATTTTCTTGCAATCATACAATCAATACAAAACTAAAGATTAAGCATAATAAAATCTAGTTAAAACAAGAATGTGGACTCTCATATGTAAAGAATGGAAAGCTTCCTCACATTTATGGGTAAAAAGGGGACTAAAGTGATTCAATTCATGAGCAAGTAATGCAAAAAGAATGAATGGCATGATAATTGTACAAATGATAAATTTCCTAAACATGTTATGCTATAGAAAGCGATAAACGAGTACCTGACGTGTAGCAACTTTGAAAATTATCATTATCATACATCCGCGAGTTGAAACGATCAAACTCGGAAAATCACCAAATGCAACCTTAAACTAATCAAACCAAAATTTGAGTCCAAACAATAACAAAAGAATTAGAAAAAACAATACTAATTTTATTTAATACAAAAAGCCTTGGTGAAAGTGGGAAAAAGGAAAGCCAAGTGAAATTTTAAAAGAATTCACTGATCCTGCATAGTAGAGCGCGCTGAGCGCCAGCAGAGCGCGCTAAGCGTGCTACACCAGTTGCAGAAAAATGACAGCAACAGGTGCAAATGCTATGCAAGCTCGACTTACACACCTATACAATCTCATTTACACATCTAAACAATATTTACAATATATACACACTTCCACAAGCTAAAACACTACAAACTTGTGGAAAATAACAAATTGACATAACAAAACTAAAGCAAATAACAATACATAAACTTGGTGAAAACGAATTAACAAGTTGAAAAGTGAAAATTTGAAATTAAGAGCAAGTCCTATTTCAACTTGTTAAAACATAATCCACCAAACAACATAAACATAAACAAACAAAAACATGCTTATTTTACGTCGTAAGCTCGACGCCTTTATTGTGCGAGCACTAGTAACCTCCTCTCATCATGCCATGGTATTTCCACACCGCACAAACCAAAAGAAAGTGTCCTAACATTCACACAACAAACGTTACGAGTACGAGACAATTCACAACATCACATGAAAACTAAGAAAATCACAAATATGTACAAGTATGGAAAGTAAACACATAACATTTACAAGTAACATATACAAGTTCATATACAAAGTCTATACAACATATACAATAATTACAAAACTCAAAAACAACAGAATTATCGCAATACAAAACCAATAAAACCAATCCCCGGCAACGGCGCCATTTTGTTGCGGCGGTATAGCGGCAAACAAAGAGTTGGTATTATTTTTACCGGGTGATATATACCGGTTAGGTTATATCGTATCGTGTCCACAGAGATTGGTTATTGATTCGTCGTTCAACAATTCTACCGTTAATGAGTTTGGGATTAAAAGAAATGAAAATAAAAGACAAAAAGTAAATGAACAAAAAGTATAAAGGATAGACAACTTCTCCGGAACGAATGTAAACTACCCGTCACAGACTTAAATCTACCACCCATGTCATACTCGGCCTACGATACTCGTCCGTGTCATCACATACCTCTCACAACCTAAGCTATTTCTAACCCAAATTGAGAATCCTCCTAAATCATCTCAATAGCCATGTCTGGCCTACCTTGACAACCAGAAGTCAACTGCGTCACCTCCATACCTATCTCTAGCATACTTCACCAACGCAGAGGCATTAAGTTCGGATACTCTATAGTGAATGTTAGATCTAAACCCATTTCTAGCAATCAGAAACTAACAGATAACTATCCTAGGTAAGAATCTAAGCAATCTATTTCTAGCAAAGCTCAAATCCCTAACATAAAGTAAAAACCTAAGATAATCACCGACACAAATTCGTAAAACAAGCTTTATATAACGCCAAGGGCAATAAATATACATGAGTTATTAGTAGATATACATACAAAACCCAACAAAAGAGATTACAAAGAGAAGAGAAGAAGAGGAACCAAACATTTCTTGGTTTGTCAACACCAATCGACGAGGGATTCGACTCCGGATCATCAAAATGCAAGCTCCAATGTTGTTTTCCAAGCAAATCTATCAAAAATATGATGGTGATGGTGTTGGGACTCAAAAATATCCAACCCATAACCTAAAAATGTGTTTTTAGCCCCTTTTAAAGAATTCTGAAGTCGCAGGGCGCGCTAAGCGCGGTCTGTTATGTTCAGCATTTTGTTTTTGCCATATCTTGAGAACCGTAACTCGGAATTGCGCCCGGTTTGAAGCGTTGGAAAGCTTATTCAATGCTCTATCTAACCATGGATAAATATCAAGTTTTATTGATGATTTTTATTCTTTGATTTTGAGCTTTATTCGTTGTTGAGTTGCCCAAATCACGCATTTGAAGCCGTGTCTTCTACACTTTATTACTCAATGCTCCAATTATGATTGAATACCTATAAAAGATATGAAAAACTATCAAATGATACAATATTTACACAAAAACTCAATTATTCTATTATGTACACATTTATACAAAAAGCGGGGGATTTATTCGAAGAATATCAACAAAAGAACGGATAAGTGCCACAAAATGTATATATAAAATAACTACATTTTGGCACTTATCAACCACCTAACATGAGAATTCAAGGGGAGACTTGCCATAGAATTGGTAGCATGATGCCTTTGGATGGAGAAAAACCGAAATGTGCTCAGCTTTATATATAGACACTGACAATGAGATTCAGCATAGGATGCATGGAATAGGATAAGGTTTTTTAAGCCAATTAAGAAACCTACATTATATTTCTTATGTTATTTTCATGCATAACAACTGTTTTATTTCCTAAAGCAGCAACAACCCAAATATTATGGAAGAAAGCGTTAGCAGTCTACAAAACATGCTTGATGAATTCAACACACATGCTAAATCTTTTAGAATGGCAGCAGATAGACTAAAGGATTGTCCTATACCTGACCTCAAATTGAAGTTAATATCTGATAGATCAAAAGATGGTTGAATTTACAACCAACCTATTGTGTCTGAGGTTGCTGCGCTTATTGTTGGTGATGTTGATACAAGATCAAAAAGGGATATTATCCTTGAAAGACAAAGCGGTAGACTAAAACGAATAAGTGAATTTCATCCGAGCTATCTTGCATTACAATATCCACGTTTGTTTCCATATGGGGAAGATGGATTTAGACTTGGTGTTCTACACAGAGAAACTATTCCCAATAAAAAAGGGAAGATGAACAAACTTACCATTAGAGAGTGGCTTGCTTTTCGCATTCAAACCAGACAAAGTGAAGCACACACACTGGTCAAGTCAAGGAGATTGTTTCAGCAATTTTTGGTTGATGGATTCACTATGATGGAGTCACAGAGACTGAATTATATACGTAAGCATCAAAGAAAATTACGAGTATCCAAATACTCCAATTTGTCAAGAGTAGACCAACAATCTTCAAATGAAGGAGCGCACAAAGGCAAAAGAGAGGTATTACCGTCAACATACGTTGGAAGTCGGAGATACATGGAAAAATTATACTTTGATGGAATGGCAATTTGTAGCCAAATTGGATTTTCGGATCTATTTATCACCTTTACTTGCAATCCAAGTTGGCCAGAGATTCAAAGGTTACTTAACAACATGAATTTGCAACCTCAAGATCGTCCTGATATAATATCAAGGGTTTTTAAAATAAAGTTAGACGAATTATTGTGTGATATAACAAAGAAGCATGTGTTGGGCAGAGTTGTTGCATGTGAGTTACATGAAATAAATTATGTAATACTTAATTGTTCCTGGATCTATATCAAACAATTTACATTCATATTTTTATTCTAATTTAACTTTTTCCAAATATATACACAATTGAGTTCCAAAAGAGAGATTTTCCACATGCACACATTTTGCTTTTCATGCATCAACGGAACAAGTATCCCACTCCAAATGACATCAACAACATTATTTCAGCAGAAATACCAGCCGAATCTGATGATAAGCAATTACTTCATTTGGTAAAGACACATATGATTCATGGTCCATGTGGGTTGGCAAACAGATCTTCACCTTGCATGAAAAATGGTAAGTGCTCTAAATTTTCCCCCAAAAATTGGCAGCCTCAAACCATTATCGATCAAGATGGATATCCCGTCTATAGAAGAAGGGATACTGGCATTACTGTTCTGAAAAGGAATATTGTTCTTGATAATAGGTATGTAGTTCCTTATAATGCATATCTGCTAAATAAATATCAAGCGTACATAAATATGGAATGGTGTAATCAAGGGACTTCAGTCAAGTACTTATTCAAGTATATTAACAAAGGTTATGATAGAATAACTGCAACTGTTGTTCAGACTGAATCGGACGGAAGTACAGTTGTTAGAGAGGTTGATGAAATCAAACAATACCTTGACTGCAGGTACATTTCCCCAAGTGAGGCATGTTGGAGGATTTTTTTTCATATCCTATCCATGGTAGATCTCCTTCTGTTGAAAGGTTGTATTTTCATTTGGAGGGCAAAAATCCTTTTTACTACGTTGATTATGAATTCATAGACGATGTTCTTGAAAAACCAACTGTAAAGGAATCAATGTTTACAGCTTGGATGGAGGCAAAAAAAAATACGAAGATGCAAAGAGTTTAACATACTTTGCTTTTCTTTCCAAGTTTGTTTACGATAAAAGATACCGTTTATGGAGACCTCGCAAAAGAGGTCGTATAATTGGGCGGTTAATTTGTGTTCCTCCAAGCAGTGGTGAACTCTATTACCTTAGAATGATGTTGACGGTTGTCAAGGAACCGACTTTCTATGAGGATATAAAAAATGTTGGTGGAGTAGTTCGTGATAGTTTTAGAGATGCATGCTTTGAGATGGAATTTCTTAATGACGACAAGGAATATGTTGCAGCCATAAATGAGGCCAAAGATTGGGGTTCCGACAATTTTTTGAGGAATTTATTTGTGACGATGTTGTTGTCCGGTACTGTTAATCGACCACGACATGTTTGGCAACAGACTTGGAAGTTGCTATCTGACGGTATTCTTTATCAACAAAGAATTGTGACTGGAAGAAGAGGTACAATCCTTTAATACTTATATACAGCTGTTACATATCTTACAATTTCAAACCATACTTAACTATTATAAGGAGTTCTTATTCTTATAATATATTTTAAACTGTTGTGGATGCAATAGAAGAAGTACAATCCTTTAATACTTACATATAGCTGTTACATATCATACAATTTCAAACCATACTTAACTATTATAACAAGTTCTTAGTCTTATAATGTATTTTAAACTGCTGTAGATGCAACTTTGAAAATGCAGTATAAACAACCTTTTCTCACAGCTACTAATAAAAATCAGAACATTTGGAATGTACCTGAAGCAGTTATGTTGTTGTATTATACTAAACTATTGAATGCATTATGATACAACCATTTAATTTTTACTGAGGCTTTTGTATGGCTAACTTCATCAACAGTATGATTTACATTGTACACAATAGTTATAATTCATATTACTTTGTATTTTTCTTGGAAGACATGCAATTGTCAACTACAGAACTGAGAAATCTCACGTTAGTTGAGATTGAGAATATGATGCAATCAAATCGAAGAAGCTTGTGTGAATTTAAAGATATGTCGTATCCAGATTTGTATATAACGCGACATGTGGGAAATAGACTGATTTAGGATGAACATGATTACGATGCTGATATAGAGCGACAAAACTTTGAGAATCTATTTACATATCTAACAGGTATTTTCTCATATTTGTATCAATGTTGTTATCATTAAACTCCAATATAATGTTTCTTTCAATTTGAATGTTAAGATGAACAACGTGCAATCTTTGAAACCATAATGGACGTTGTCAACAAACAAAACGGAGAGGTGTTTTTTTACATGGATACGGGGGAACTGGTAAAAAAATTATGTGGAGAACATTATCAAGTGCACTTCGTTTAGAGAAAAAATTGTTCTTGCTGTTGCTTCAAGTGGCATAGCTTCCTTATTATTTCCAGTTGGTAGAACAACCCATTCAAAGTTCAAAATACCTGTTCCAACCCTTGACAACTCTACTTGCAATATTGACAAAGACTCTGAACATTCACAGTTATTTGAAGCTACTAATGTCATAATATGGGACGAAGCACCCATGGCTCATAAGAATTGTTTTGAGGCCTTGGATAAGACCCTTAAGGATGTCATGAGCAATAAGGGTTTTGCAAATACAATTTTTGGTGGTAAAGTGGTTATATTTGGAGGAGATTTCCATCAGATACTTCTAGTTGTTCCAAGAGCAGGGCGTTCTGATATTGTTCATGCTTCCATTTGTTCATCTTATGTATGGGAGTATTGCCAAGTCCTAACACTAACCAAAAACATGAGACTACAGAATGGAAGGGACAGTACAACCTCTAATGAACTTGCAGAATTCTCTAAATGGATATTAGATGTTGGTGATGATAAAATATGTGAACCTAATGATGGATTAGCTGATATAGAACTCCTCCAGATTTGTTAATTTCCAATTTTGAGGATCCAATAAGAGCTATAGTTCAAAGCACATACCCAAATTTGGTTGCCGAGTTTCAAAATGTAGAATTTCTACAAGGAAAAGCAATACTTGCTTCAACCATTGAAGTTGTGGATAAAATTAATCATTACGTATTGGACATGTATACCAGGTAAAGTAAAGTTTGTTTTAATCTATATATTCATATAAATGTTTCGTTCTTCAATTATTCTTGAATAACATATTCGATTGATTTCGCGTTTGTGCATTTGTTAGGTGAGGACAAAGAGTATTTGAGTTTTGATTCAATTGATAGAACTGATATAAGTTACACTAAAGCCTATGAATGTCTTACTCCAGAGTTTCTTAGCAAACTAAGGACTTCAGGTATTCCAAATCACAAACTCAAATTGAAGGTTGGTACACCAATAATGCTAATGAGGAATTTGGACCAAAACGATGGTTTGTGCAATGGAACTAGACTAATTGTTACAAGGTAGGCAAAAATAATGTCTGGAAAGAACGTAGGTAACATCTTTTATATCCCTCGAATGTCTATGTCACCTTATGAGTCACCGTGGCCATTTAAGTTGATTAGGAGACCATTCCCAATTATTGTGTCATACACAATGACAATTAATAAGTCTTAAGGCCAATCACTTGATACCGTTAGATTGTATTTGTCTACTCCTGTATTTAGTCATGGCCAATTGTATGTAGCCATTTCAAGAGTTACAAGCAAAAGTGGTCTTAAGATCTTAATACATGATAATGAGAATGTATCAACATCTATCACTACAAATATTGTATACAAGGAAGTTTTTCAATCTCTTTGTTGATGGGTAAGTACATGATAACAAATATATTCTTTACTATAAATTGTTTGCATAATTGCTGTCTGATTTTTGCATAATTTATCATGCAGGTCAATTAGTTGAAAACATCGATTGCAAGCAGGTTGTGTTGTATCTGAAGTTCAAATATAATATTGTTACCATTAATATGCTTAGATAAAGATTTTAAAGACTCGTGACAGTATGTTATTTTGTTACCCAATGAAGTTTTGAGTTAACATTTTTTAATGTTGTCCAATTAATTTTATACACTAAGTTTTTCCGAATTAAATGAACTTTGATTGAATTAGTTCCAAATGAATGTTCTATTACATGATAAAGTTCGTTCCATGTTAAATCTGGACCATACCCGTGCGACAGCACGGGTTATTTACTAGTTAAAATTAAAATAATAAAAAATGTCATTTTATGATTTTAAAAATTGAAATAAAATTAGTAACAAATGAAAAAAATGTAATAAATATAGCAAGTGTGATTCAAACCTGTGACCTTATACTTGCAAGTCTTACCTCTTTATCAATGATGCTAACTCATTTATTTGTGATAAGAAGCTACTTAAAAGTATATGAAGGGTAGACAAATATTTGCTATTTAAGAAATACAAATAAATTACAGTAAAATAAAATAGATTAATATTAAAATGTAAGTAAAAGTAAACCAAAAATTTATAAAGCCCAAGTTTGAAAAATAATTTGACTGTTAGAAATTGGGCAGGTAAATTTTGGTTATGACACTTATCCAGCCCCCAAGTTGACTTCGCCTTAGAAAAGGACTTAATCCAATAATCTAGAAAGATTACAACAACCTCTAAGAGTCTAGAAAGACACCTTAGTCGTCTCAAGTAATTCTTACTACAAATTAGTCACTTGAGGAAACAAAATCTAGAAAGATTTACAATCAAACAATATTTACATAATTGTTTCTAAGAAATAGATTTAACACTTCTATAAAGCACAAATGCTTACACACAAATATGTGCAACATATCTTTTGTTATAGAGAATGAAAGTTAACACAAAACTGAGCAACAACTTTTTGTGTTTTTAAATAACTCTTGAATATTTTCTTTCTTTGTGTAGTGACTTTGATGCCTTGATTGTTTGAATATTTTTGTTGAATCTTTTTTCGTTCTTCAAATGTTCGACAGTTTCCAATGAAGTAGTCATCCCTTTATATAGGCATAGAAAAAAAGCTTGTTGGATAGCACAAACCTCTTTTTACTTTTGAAAGCTACTACAGTGGTAGTGTGTGATTATGGGGGCCAAGGATATGTTCTTCACAAATAGCATAAAGGTGTTGTACGTTGTACGATATTCTTCTTGTGTAAGTTTCTGATATGTTCTCTATATGAGATACTTCTAATCTTGAAGTAGTAAGAAGGCGCAAAAGTGATCATGTCTAGATGAAGATGTTTCTGATAAGTAGTGATACATATTCTATATGAAGTTTCATTGTAGTGTTTACAAATGTATCAGACTCTTTCAGAACCAAAACCTAGTTTTTTAGATATGTAGCAACAACTTATCTAACAAAAAATTTCTTTATATCTGATCTGGAAGAAGAAGCTTTATATGAGAAGCACTTTATCTTGATCTTTGATACTTGAAGCAAAAGCTTAATATCTGATCTTTGAAGAAAAAGATTGATATCTAATATGTGAAGCAAAATCTTGATATCTTATCTTCACGTGGAGATTCCTTTCCTAGACACACTGGTGACTTTTGAAGATACAACTTATCTGAGAAGTACGTGTGGTTCTCTTTCGAGAGAACATTAATCATCCATTAGAACTATTGTTGTTTCTTCATAAATGGATGGAATAGTATTTCTGAGACATACTAAGTATAGTTTTGACAATTCTTTGGACAATAATCCTGAATCAAATAGAATATTTTATATGCATACTCAAGAAATTATTAGAACAGAAAATGGTTACATATAAAATATATGCATTGTAATCATCAAAACTCAAAGATTATCTTCAGAACCAAATCTTGTTCTAACAGTATGGTTTCTCTTAGATAAGATGGGTACTTTGACGATGCATGTTCAAGACATATGACAGAAGTTAGAACTTATGGAAATTGTTATATGTCGAAATCTCAAGAAATCCCTAACACCTGCTGCTTAATATGAAGTAAAAAACTGAGATGAGCATGAAGTTGCTGTAGAACAGGTGTTTAAGAAAATGTTTATAAAGACAAAAACAATGAGATTGTCAACATTGATGAGTGTCATTATGATGATTAACCTATTAGAAAAAGGTTAGCTCCTAGCATTTCCAAAGGATGGATAAATAGGAAAGAAAAGGAAACTGGTACGACTGAGAGTAATCCCTCAAAAATTCCCAAGAGAAGCACTAGTGTGGGACCAACTAAGGGTTGGAAAAAAGTTCTAGCTCCTAACTCAAATAAGAAAACCCCGAAGAGGAAGGATGCTCCTTCAAGTGATTCAAAGTTTGATGTCAGTACTAATGTTCAGGACATTATTCATAAGAGCAAGGGAAAGTATGTAATGAAGAAAATTCATGATAATATTCCAGATGTTCCTCTAGATAATGTGTTTTTTAATTCTATTGAGAATGCAGAGAAGTGGAAGTATGTGTACCAAAGATGTATTCCTATGAAAAAGAGAATTGGGAAAAGATTACTTAGAACTTAAGGAGGTTATAGATCTCATTAATCAAATTGGATTAATGAAAAAAATTTCCTAGTTGGTTGATTTTTATGGGAGTATGGTGAAGGAGTTTGTGGTAAACATAACTCAAGAGTGTAATGAAAAAAGGAGCAAGGAGTTAAAGAAAGTATATGTAAGAGGAGAATGTGCGTGGTTCTCTCTAGTTGTGATTAACAGGCTTTTAGGAAGAAGTGAGTAAGAACAACCTGAGGTTGAGGTGTCTGATAACAACATTTGTAGAGAAATAACTAGGAAGCTGTCATACCCTAATTTTTGACCTAAGATACCACCTTACATTATTCACATATGCATCATTGCATCACTAATAGTTTCAGAACAGGATAGATCGTGCGTGTGCTCCTAAAGTCAAAGTCAGGGTTTTATCAAAATTTCATCTGTTCAAGATATGGTAAATTTGGGTTTGAGTCTCCACTCACCTCAATTGATCTATCTTAATCCATCATCAACATTTGATCTTCAAATTCTCAACTTTTACTCATGATCTACCTTGAATCGACCAATTAGGGTTTTGATCGAAGATAGTGAATCATTGACTTTCTGCTCAATGAATGACCTATTTGCTTGAAGATTGATCTTAATATCTTCAATGCAACATCTTGACCTAATTGTTTGGTTCAAAACATTGCAAAATCCATGTTTCTTCATCAGACAAATTCTGAATCATCTGATGAAAATTCATCTGTTCAAAAAGTCAAACTTTGACTTTTGGTCAACTTTTTCAAATCCAAACTTTTTCAATCATAAAATCATTTCAAATAATCCATCATGATCATAAAAAACCAAGAAATGTGAAAAAGTCAACAAAAAGTCAAGATTTGAAGTTTTTTCTAACACTTAGAAAAAATTTCAAGTGTTAAAAAACATGGTTTTTCCTTATTTTCATGGCCATTTTTCACCTAGATCCATTTTGATTCAAGAAAAACTCAAAACATGAAAGTTGTATAACTTGTTACAAGATTTCCAAAATTTCCAAGAACTTGGAAAAAAAACTTTGTGTAGCTAGGGTTTTGAAATTGAAACTTAGAGCTCCATAGCCATGATTTTCGAAATCCTTCATCAAAAGTTACAAGTTATTTTGCAATTTTTCCCTTCTAGAAGCCTTGTAACCAAATGAGATAGAATTTAAGGGATAAAAATCTGATGGAAATGATTAGGAAAGGATAAAAACACTTGAGTTTTTTTAACCAATGTAAAGAAAGATTCCATTTGCATTTAATGAAGAATATTCCTTTCTTACACCTAAGCTTCCAAGTTGCAAACTCTCCAAGATTATCTTGCCTTGCCATTCAAGTTCCTTGGCCTATAAATAGGAGTTCTTACTTCATTCAAAATGACACCTAAAAACAATCCAAACATGTTTTCTAACTTCTTTCTTATTTTGCATGTTTATAAGTTTCAAAGAGGTTAGAATTTCAAATTGCAAATTCTGCAAGTTCTAGCCAAAGGTGTCATTCAAATATCTTCTAAAAATCTTTTAGAAGTTGTTTGGAACTTCAAACCATCAGAAAACAAGCCAAGAGTCAGTTTGCTCAGAAACCATTTCCAAAATCATAAAAATGCAAGTTTGAGCCAAAACTTCCAAACTCTCAATTCACTCGTGCTTGTTCTGATTTTTCACTTCAAACATACTCTATACAACATATAGAGACTGTCCAAACACTTGAACCAGTTCTGGAACAGCTCCATCATCATCTTCTGTTTCACAACCAACAGCCTGCAATTGGACTTAGGTAGGAGGAATCAAACAGCTTCAAAGAAAGGTAAGTGATGGAACACATTCAGTAATACTCAAGGAAGCTTCTGGGATCAACAAAACGCATCTGGAAGTCGCCATTTGGCTTCTGCAAATTCCAGCCAAGGTGAGTTTTATGAGTTTTTTGGATATCATGATACATGTATCTTTAGCATAAACTTTGAAAAGAGAAATGTGTATTTGATCATTCCGGAGCTAACTGAACCCTTAATTGCAATTAAAGTCAATCATGTCATGAGATATGTTAATTTGTTCAGTTAGCTCAAGTTTGGGAATATCCAAAATTAGAGCTCATTTCTGACTTACAGCTTTAATTGTTTATATGGTTGAGTTCGTTTTGAAATTCTGAACATGTTTGGTGTTTGAAGTTTTCGAATTGGTTGAGAAACGAAGGATCTCAAATATTGAGCCATGGATGTTCGTGTTCGTTTCCACGAAGAAGATGAAGTGGGAAAATAGAAATTCAAAACTTGAAATATAATATATTTTTTGGATGTGATTAAATGAACGGATGTACAGCCACCCCAGTGGCAAGCCAGCACGCACTAAGTCCTTTGCCTCGCCTCAAGGCTCAGGGTTCGAATCCCCCTGGGACCTTTTTTTAATGAAAGGCTCATCAGCTTCTAATGCTTGCTTCTTCAGAAGCGCTTCTGAGGCTCAACCCTCCAGAAGTACTTCTGATGCTTCTCATTCTCCCAGAAGCAGCCAGCTTCTGCTATCTCCAGAAGCATTCATCTTGCTTCTGACCTTCCTTCAAAACGTCAACTTCTGACCCTTTTTTCAAAACTTCATTTTAAATATTTTTCAAAACTTCTTTAAAACAAGGTGATTAAATGACAAGTCAAACACATGGCTCAGTGGAAAAAGTCTTCACTTCTAAGCCAAAGTCCTAGGTTCAAACCTCCTTAGGACCAAAAACTCTTTTTTATCACTAATTTTCTCAAGTTTTTCAACAAACTTCAACATTTTCAAAAACTAATCAAAACTTCTCATTTTGAGATGATTTTTTGCACACTTGTCATTTAATATACCTATTTTATTATTATGTCAAAAAAATTCAAAAATATTTTCTTTTTGATTATATTTTAATTAGGTTAAAAATGAGACGTTTTAAGTATTTTAATACTTTTCAAAAATGTTTTCTTTACAATTTTCAAACCTAATCTTTTTCAAGACTTCTTGTGAATATCCTTCACTTTTCAAAATCATTTTCAAAAACTTTTCAAAAACCTTTCAATAAACTTTCACACCTTTTTCCATGATCAATTAGGTTTGAAGATAAACTGAACCAGGTTTCTCCTTGAATTTCTTCCAAATTGATCATGGGCCTCCCTCACGGTGTAAGTCCCAACCCTCCTATGTACATATTCATTTCCTTGTATATAACCACCCTTTTCGTGTACATATTCATTTCCTTGTACACATTCAATCATCTTTATAAATATTCAAGCATAAACAAATTTCGTTTGTTTGTTTTCATCCGCTTGTTTATACACCGATTCCATTGGTATTAACAGAAACATTATTCCCGGTGAAACTGCTCTTAAACCAATGGGCCTCCCTTAAGGTGTAAGTCCCAAACCTTTGTATATATTCAAGTTACATTTGCTTTAATTGCTTGTTTTATACACTTGTTTATATATTTCCTTCATAAACTCTTGTGAATACACATCACACACTTGTTTATATAACTATTCAGTTATAACATAACAACTAGTTTAACAACTAGGTTCCTTTAGCCTCCTCTTAGGCTTCGTATAAGACAACTCACCTGTTGAGTTTAGCCTCCGCTTAGGCTTCATATAAGACAACTCCCCTACTGATTTAGCCTCCTCTTGGGCTTCGTTCAAAAGAACTCCCTCGTTGAGTTTAGCCTTCTCTTGGGCATCAAACAAGAAAGAGACCTGGGAATCTCTTAACAGCCTCCTATTGGGCTTCCAATACAAAGAATCACCCGCGCTAGGATAGAACCCTAAGAGTATGATTTCCCCGTGAAATCACTCTTGAATCCTAAGAGGATGGTTTCCCGGTGAAACCACTATTAAAGCCAAAACCAGCCATACCCTATAGCTTCCTCTTGAGCTTCATACAAGGATCCTCGATGACCCTCAGAATACCTTCTCTTGGGCTCACAATGCAAGGACTCTCGATGACCCTCGAAATTCCTCCTCTTGGGCTTACAATACAAGGACCCACAGGCTTCTTAAAAGCATCCCCCTAATCCATAATCAATTTCTCCAAGAGATTTAGACCTTTATCATCTCTATGGAAGAAGTATCTCATCTTTAACATCACATACAATCAAACACTTTTCACACTCTTGTCAAACAAAAACATCTTTTAACTGTTAGTGGTAACGTTTGTACACTCAAGCAAAACACCAAAACTTACAATTAAAGATTCAATCATCTTTCAAACATCTTTCTTAACTCGTAAGTGGTAACGCTTGTACACTCAAGCAAAATACCTAATACTTACGATGAAAGATTCAATCAATCAACCCTTCAAAAATGTATGTGATGAAATAGATTAGATATATTTTTCATTAAGATGACATTTGTCTTTGTCTCTTAATAACATCCTTTGCTTCCACTAGCATAAGTGGGAACTACGATTGCTCTGACTTTCTCAACCTCCCTTTAAGAATACGTAGGCACAAGGTCTCATCCTTGGCGAGCATACTTCTTTCTCCCTCAAACCAAACAAAACCATAGCTCCCTTAGATCCGAGCTACAGATGCTCTGATTCCCATTAAGGGATATGTATGCAAAAGATCCCAATGATCTTTGCGAGCACAATAATAACAAAACCTAGGATCCCACATAACCTTCATTTCTTAAAATCCAAAGGAGAAACTTTCCCAAGAATAGAATAGCAAATTAAAACACACAAACATATCAAAAATATTCATATATATAAATAAGGCTATAGATAACTATATATATAGGGTGCCACATCTTACCCTTTATATAACAAACCCCCTTGCTCAGATCTCTCCCCAATGCGTTGCGTCTAGTTCACGCTAGTCGCACCGCATATCATTATTTATTGAGGGTATTGCAGCTTTCCCCTTTTTCATCTCATTTTTCTTGTTTTTGAAATAATAAAGCTTGATGCTTGCGGCATCTTTAAAAACAAATCAAAAGAGTAAATCGTTTTGAGCCAGAGATTCGAATTCCGATTCGATTCCCTCGTTCTCCATTTTTTAACGCGAACAGAAGCAGTTAAAAGAGTGGCCTAGAAAAGGGAAGTTGTCTGAGTGTGCATAATTCCATACTTCACAAAATTGAAGCTGCTAAATGGGTGCCTACCAATTATACTTCCTCTATTAATACTAGTCTGGAAAGGTTAATCTACATTGTCGAAACCAAAATTAACTATAATTTTGGAACCTATATCTATGAGCAAATCATGAAGCAAGGTACTTCTTATGCACTGAAAATCACAATTACTTTCTCAACCTTAATTTGTGGAGTCAAACTATGTCAACATCCAGGAATCTTAACTAATTCAGAAGGTACAAGTAGGAGGGATTCATGTCTTCCTTTTCACTATAAGATGTATGAAGGGACACATGTCTGAAATATTATCATGACATCTGGAAAAAAGTGTCATTCCCACAACCAAGGCTTACATAATAGAAGAGTTAAAAGCTATTTGTAAGGGGTTGGATGAGAGTATTAAAACCTGTGTTGCAAGGAAAATCAAACTGGAAAGGTTGATTAAAGCTTTGAGTGAAGAAATTTTTTAGAGAAATTATTTTGATGGTAGTCATGATCAACAAGAAGAGGAGAATGCTGGTGGGAGTAAGAATGATAAAAAATGAGAAAGCAATGGAAAAGAAGAATCAACTAGAAACACTAGTGCTTGAGGAGTTGTGTTTCTTTTTGTTGTTTATAAGGGCTTATGACCCATAACGTTTTGTGCAAATATGTGTTGATGCTTGTAATCCCAACAATATGTTTCCATCAATGAATTTTTGTTTCCATCTAATATTGTGTGTTTCCACCAATGATTGTTTCTAACTATTCTTGTGTGTTTCCACCTTCTTGATTATACTTGTTTTCTTATGTGTGCTTTTAATTCTTATTGTACATTTACTCTATTTTTTGTCAATTTTTGGCTAAATGGAGGGAGTAAAGTGTTTGTGTGTGTCCTGATGTTGATGTTATGTCAAACGATCTGACATATATATTAAAATTATGATAGGATTGTACTACTTCTTAGGAAGAGTAGTCTTTGTTGTTTCTTGCTATGTATGAAAATGTTTAAGGGAGCATGATTGACTGTCATGCTTGTTGTTGGTGCTTAAGGTTTTTTTTGTTTCTACTGTTGATGTGTGCATGATGTCATATCATATGTCTTAACATCTTCCCTTAACTATTTTTATGGAAAACATTGTGCAACTGTTTTCATTTGTGAAGCTTATTTATCCTATGTTGCATGTGTCTCTGATGTGTGAACTTGGACATTTCCTATTTGGTTTGTTTGGATGTTTTCTTGAGGTGGAGTGTTGATTATGCATGACATGGGGAGTAATGTACCTGTCTAAAGTTGCTATTGTGTAGAGTTTGTTGTGTTGTGTTGAACTTGTTTGTGTTGTGTTGATGTGATGTCAAAACACATGTTATAACATCTGGAGATTTTTGGAGTTTGAAGAATAGATGTTTGTGACGCTGGGTCTCTCTAGCTAGATTTATCTATGATATTTTATGTTTTCAGTTTGTAAAAAGTTTACATGTTTTTTATGTAGCTTATGTTTTGCTCTTTGTGGTTTTATTCCTCTTCTTCAGATTAATTGTGATAAGGTTGTTTTAGCCAAAATTTGTCAAATGGGGGATTGTTAGGTTTGTGATTTCATGATTCGCAATAACTTTGGTAAAACATGTTTCATTTGGAAAACATGTATCACAACCTGATGTTCGGTAAGATGCATGACATCTTGATCAACTGTCATGACAGATTTTGGTGTCATGTATATCAGACAGATGTTGAGCCAAATGTCTTGACATCTTGGCCAACTATACAACATGTGTTGTTGTTATTTTTTCTAGACAAATTTGGTTTAATTTTGTGATATTCTCTTGGATATATCTCACTTAGGTTTCATAAGAAGGACCTTTGAGACTTTTTAGGAAACATTAAAGATTTGTTCCTATTTTTTTTGAGAAGATCTTGCAGCTAATTTACAATTGGAATATTGGATTTGATTGAGGAGTCCAAGCCCACTCTGCAAGAGTCTATATAAGGACTTGCTAAACCTAAAAATAGCAAGCATTCACATCAAAAAAATCGTTGGTGCATAAAATAAGGGTTTAGGGTTTGAGAGTACTTTAGGTGCTTTATTTGTTTTTGTATGTCACCCATGTATATTTTGATACATTGAGGTAGAATCATTGTTCATTGTTACTTGTCCATAACTCATGAGATTTTAAGCAAGAATTTGATTATGTGTCAAATTATTGTTCTCGGTTAAAAGTTATTAATCAAAACTGAGTATTGTAATTGGAAGTGTCTTTTTTTTGTTTTTGTTTTTTTCATCGAGGTAATTGTGGGATGTGTGTGTGTGTGTGTGTGTGTGAGAGAGAGAGAGAGAGAGAGAGAGAGAGAGAGACAAAGACGGAGAGAGAGAGAGAGAGATCATATCTAGATGATTTATAGGTAGAATTTGCACAAGGTAGTTATTATGAGATAAGTTGTAAACTAGTATTGTTTAGCTTTAAAATAATACTATCATAGTGGATTTCCTTCCTGACTTGGATGCCCCCATAATAGGTGATGTTGAATTGAACTGGGTTAACAATTAATTGTGTTATTTTATCTTCAACAATTTTATATATGCATATTTCATAACTTCTACAATTTGATGTATCATGTATATGATGTCTTAACATCTGCCTGATAATGTGTTTGGTGTCGTGACATCAGTCTTGACATCTGTTAAAGTACCAGAATTTCAATATTCTTTATATATTATTGTTACACTAGGCAAAATGAAAGTTATCATAGTTTCTTTGGTTCAACTGTACATGTATACTCTTAGGGGAGTTTATTTGGTCTCTGTTGAATCTTCCCCCGTAGACCATTAAGTAGGATTTTTCTAAATACCCTCTACATAGTTTTCATGTCGGATCTGAAAGCACAAGTGTCATTTTGTAACTCAAAATCCAATTCTAAAGTCTTTATGTAGAGAGGAAGAGTGTAATCTTGAGTGCATATATTTTGGATAAAGTCATTATATTTTATTTACCATAATAGAGTGAGAGGATAAAGACATGTGTGGGGATAAACATAGGCTGGAAACATTGAATATATTCAATAAAAAGTGTAGAATAACATAGGATAAATCATTACGGATAACATATAGAATTTTGTAACATAAATACTTGTACTTATAATTGTGTTACAATAAATACATTAAATGATTGATGAAAAACGTTAATCTAGGAAGTCAAATACTCTATGAATACTAATAGTCAATATAGAGTATTTAAAATCTTAAATAATTCTAACAGGTCCCCAAGACAAACAATGACTTGGAAAGGACGTGCTCTAGTTGAAATAATAGAATAACAAATGAAATGTTTTCTTATTCTAGCCTACTATAGTGAATGCTAATGCTTAATGGTGTTTAACTCCAGGAAGGGAATTTTAAAGACTAACAAGGGCTCCCCATTCTGCATCTAAGGCTTCCAGAATAGCGAGTAAGTCTAGACACATAAGTTCCAGGCCTAGATTTGATCATATCTTTTTTAGAGAATGGTCTATTAGCCAGTACAGGTCCTCCTTGTACAAAAATGCCCCGTTCATATAAACATCGTTGATTGATCTCCATTGCCAGTTTTTCCACTCTGCCTCTGGTGAGTAATCTCTCTTTGTTATCTTCAACACCAAAGTAGAAAATAATGTGAGATTATTTTTCATTTTAGATTTAGAAATTTAATTTTTTTTTCCTTTGTTTTGTTTAATCATGTCATGTGAAAGCACCTTTAAAATTATGATGTAAAGTAAGGACAAAATTATGACATGATAATATATTAAGACTAAGAGTTAACAAATAAATATGTTGCCAAGGCATAATTAGAACATAAAAAGCATATATTAATAAGGATAAGCATGACTCTTGAGTAGATGCATACCTGTTTAGCATGTGGATTGTTAGGGGCTATGAATCGGTTACCCTCACTTATAATGGTAGGATTCTGGCTACCACCAATGGCATACATTTCCCAGTGAGTGTAGTCATTATTAAGCACATGGATAAAACCATATCTGCATCTTGGCATCCTTTGGATTAATCTCTTGCCAAAGTGGTTAAATGCAAGTGTAATCTGCATTTTCTTATCACCGTCATAGCTATTACTCGCACCAAACAACATTGCCTACATACACCATATATACACAAACAAATAAAAAAACAAAATTAGGTAATATATTTCGTTTCAAATTCATGAATACTAATTTTTACAAATAAAAACATGCACAAGAAATCTACGAAGTTGTTAATTACCTCGTTGTGATCTGTGAAATGGCAATTGGAAATCGTAATAGCAGTAGATCCCATAATGACATCAATTAGCCCATCTTTGCAGTTTCTCATGGAAACATGGTCAATCCAGACATTGCTGGAGCCAAAAATTGAAATCCCATCACCATCACTCTTAGTTCTTAGACCAAAATGGTTCTCAGCATCTCTAATAAGTCCCCCATTGCCAACCTGGATGTCAAAAATTTTGATCCCATGGATGATCACATTCCTAATGAATTGGATAGTAATACCAGCACCTTTAGCAATGACAACAGTAAATCCTCGACCATCAATGGTCTTGTCACTTGTCATTATGAGTTCTTGGTTGAGCCTAATGACCATGCTATGAGCAAATATTATCCACAAAGGTCCATTTCTTGTAACTGCATGCCGAAGGGTACCTGGATGTGGATTTTGCATGTCACTATCTGAGGGATCAGTTACCATATAGATAGGACCGGCTTTTCCACCAGTAGTCTTCCTACCAAAACCTTGCACACAATTTGCAAGCTTTTTGCGGTTTGTTCCCCAGTTAGGATCACACCTCCAACACCTGTCAATGGGATTTGTAGCCATACATGGACGACCTCTTCCCATTTTTTGTCCCCCCAAAATCCTTCTTCCTGTATCCCCACCAATTATCATCCTATTTATCAAACCAAATAAATATTAAAATATGACAAATCACACTTGTAACTAATTCTACGATAGAAACAAAGAAACATGGAACATATAATAACCATTGAGTCATAATGTAAGTTTCTATTTTTTATGAGATAATATTTCCTATTTTATTTTGTTTTTCCGTAAGAAATTGCAAAATTCTCTATTTTTTCCCACTATGCTTTGTGTGTTTACATAGTTTTATGTCTGTGTATAATGAAAACAAGGAGCCAGTTTTGCAATTAGAATAAAAATTGAAATAAAATGGATAGGGTTTGAAATTTTCCCAAGAAATTTAGCATACTGGTAAATATATGATAATTGCACAAAACTCACTCGCTAACTGTAGAAGTCATATTTTCAGAGACTGCATATGGATCAGGTGTATAAGCTCTGTTGTTTGCTTTTTCAGCCTCTGCTGCTTTTTCCCGCCAATATGTATCATTAATAAATGGAATTATATCATCCCAATATGCGTCTTGCTCTTTTACATTAGCATTCACTAATGTAGGTATGATTACCATTAAAAAGGTCAAAAGGAAGAGATGGTACATTTTGCCATGATGGTTCTCTGCCAAATGGAAAGAACCCTCTTCCTTTCTAAAATAAAAATGGTAATCAAATAGTTTCAATAGAATAATTGACATGATTATACTCTTTATATACAGATAACGATAGCAAAAAGGGGATATTGGTAATTTTGACCTCACAAAATTGTAGTGAATCTTATCCCCCAAAACTTATTTCCATTTTTATTTCTTGATCCTCCTTCAAAAGTGGAAGGCCAATTTCATATAAATCGTTCAATTTGTTTTTTTGCCATGTAGAGTAGAGGCATCATAGAACTAGCAACTTTATTTCGGTTTATCTTTACCAATAGTTTCGCAATGCCAGTGATATTATATATGAATTAAAATTGGATATTTTTAGTTTTTCTCTGCATGCAGTGGATGGATCCCTTAAACATTGAGTATATTCGATATATTGGTCATATAAAACTTATCTATAATTTTTGTGATAGGTGCAAAGATTAGAAAAGATTTTCAAACATTCTCTTTTGGTGGAGATGATTTAGAAAATAATATTCGTTATAAGTAATTTTCCATTGCCCATGAATATGTTTTCAATAAATAGTTATAATGTTTTAATTTATTGTTGAGGAGAGAAGAAATCAATTTACTCGACCTTAATAACACTAGTATCTATTCTCGTCCGAGGGATTAAATTTATTATTCGAATAAAAAATATTTTATAAATATTTACAATTTAAAATAAAATTTGTGTCAAACAAAAAATAAAATTCGTATCAAATAAAATCTTATTATTTATAAAATATATTTCTCTTTGCATACTCAGAATATATTTTTGCCTATTAATAACATAAATAATAAAAAATACTTATTTATTCTACACGTAATATAAATAACATAAATAATTAAAAATAATTATTTAATCTTTTTTTTCTACGCGTAATATCTATTAATGCATATTATATTTAATTTAACAATAGTTATTTCAATGACAAAGTAGAAGAATGAAACAAATGTAATAGTTATTGGTGCATATTATCTTTAATTTAACAATAGTTATTACAATGACAAAAAAATAAAACGAATGTTTAATACTTAATGTGAATGTTTAGCAATAGTTTAACAATAATTAATGAAAATTAAAATTTGAATGCTTAACAATATTTATTTCTATAATATTAAGTTTTTGTAATTGAAAGGAATAAAATTAGTGTTTTAAAAATCGGATCGGAGATCAAAATAATGAAGGTATTGAGTCACTGGTTTATTGGTCGAGCTGTATGACTAAACCAGATTAAATCAGATAACTCGGTTGAATAGACCGGTCTTTATAACAAAACTATATAGATATAAAACTTGTCGAATCAGATGACTCATTCTTTACAAATTGTAACTAGACCTTAAATTTTTAAAAAATATCATATTATAAATAAATTCACAATTTAATAATTTAAATTTAAATTTTAAACATTTTAAAAATATCATACCATAAATAAATTTACAATTTAATAATTTAAATTTAAATTTTAAATATAAGTATCATATATAATAAAATAGTATAAAATTACAAAGTATAATTGCAATATAGTATAATTGAATAATTATTAACAAAATAATTTTATTGTCTATTATTTAATTTCGAAGAGTAAAGATTATTTCAATATTTGAGACATCCTTCTTCAATATCAAAACTATCGGTAACAAAATCAACCGGATCTGTAACATTTCTTCTGTCTATAATATAATTAATTAATTTAATTTTTAATTTTTTATTTAAATATAATATTTTAATAAAATAAATGAAATGAATAAAAAATATTTAAATGCGGATTTCTTAAAAAATTTGAGTAAAAAAACTTTAAAAAAATAAAAAATTGCAGTTGAACCACCAATTTTAAAAAACCACCCGTTTTTCTGATTTTTTGATTTTCATCCGTTCTTGTCGATTCAACGACATTTTCGATTTAATAATTAAATCAGACCAGTCCCGGTTCGGTCGGTCCGACCGATCGATCCGATCCGATTTTTAAAAAATTGAATATAACTATTCATTGCTCTAGTTTTGTAATAACAAATAGGAATGTTTAATACTTAACTATTCAAATTCTTTCGCCCAATAGTTTATCTTCTGGGTTATTTGACTCAGGTAATGTCATTATAGCCTCTATGGTCATGTCTAAAGTTGAGGTCACGCTGTCTTGAATCAGAAAAGTAGGCAAACATGTGATTAAGAGTTGAGGTCACGCCTTGCTTGTCTGCTCTTCAAACACCAGTTGCCATTTTTCCACTGCTTTATTTCAAAACCAGTTATTCCAGCTTCTCGCTGTTGTAACAAATGTATACAAAACTGTGCACCTTTTGGTTGAGATTTTAACTAAAAATAAATACTAAGAATAAAAATCTAAAACAAATGAAACTTGATATTCCATTTTTCTGAATTTTTTATGGCCAATAAATATTTGTTAACTAACACTTTTCAGAAATCACAGACAAATTTTGCAAACGCCATGCACGCTCATGCCCGTTTCATTTACATTGTCATACGAATATGGTATTCTTCAATATTCTTGACAGTTTTTCTGCGGTTCTATTAATTAAAATAAACTTTCCTGCAGAAACAATTTTCATAGGTATATCTGCGAATTTTACTGTGGACTTCAAATATTGAATAAAACACCCTTATACAATACAATATTTCCAGGTAAATTCACAGGAAATTTACCTGCGGATTATATTTTTCTCTAAAAAATTATTTTTTCTTTTTTTTTTGTTTCTATTTTACATAAAATTATTAATTATTTTGATGGTGTATTTTATTTATTTTAAATTTTTAATCCTTATTTTTATAATTTATCAAGTAGTTTTATAATTTTTTCTAATAAATTATTTTTTGGATTTATCCAACTAATTCTGATCCACGTATTAAATTAATTTCTTTCGTGGTTGAAGGTATATTAAAATAATTTGTATTTAGTAAAATTCATTTTCACTATAGCACAAATAATTAGTTTTGATATATATATATATATATATATATATATATATATATATATATATATATATATATATATATATATATATATATATATATATATATATATATATATATATATATATATATATATATATATATATATATATATATATCTTAAAGATTAAAATAAAAGTATTATAAATTTAAAAAAATTATGGTATAGAATAAAATTAAAAAAAATATACAAATTAGAATTAGATAGTGATAATAAAATCCAGATACTATTTCATAGTGATAGTGTAAAATTAATTTACATTAGTGTATCATCTTTTTTTAGCTTTATTAAATGCATAATTTTATATTTTTAATAATTATTTATATTTATAAAATTAAACTAAAAATTTTAATTCATATTTTTGAATTTAATTCAATACTTTTATAGTGTTTTTTTTAATTAGTTTTTAATTTTAATTTCAATTTTAATTTTCCTATAAAATAAAAAATTATGCAAATTTTTATACATTTGTATATTATATAATGTCAAAATTAATTTTTAATCATTAAAATTTAAATTTAAATAAAAAATTTTAAATCTATTTAATTATAATAAATATAATCGAGATATTAAAAAAATTAGTTTTACTTAATAATTTATTTTGTTTGTAAGAGTTAGAAATATAATTTATAATAACTATAAAATTAAATTAAATAATTAATAGTTTAATATACTTATTTTGTAGTAAAATAAATAGTTATTCATTTGTTTGAATTTTTAAATGGTTTACAAGGAATAGAAAATTTGAGATTCAATTTAACTTTAGAAGTTAAGAACTAGTTTAAGAACTAAACCGAACCATAAATTGGTCAGATTGGTTTGTTTAATAAACCATGAACAAAACGCTAAATTTTATTGGTCATTTCTCTCTGTTCAAATCAAAACACCACGTAAAAACCCTAATCGAACTTGAGGTGCCACCATCTACGTTCCTCCACGTCGTCCCTCTAAGATACGTGATCTTTCAATCGCTTCCACACTCTATTCTAATCGCCACCGTCTAGACTTTCTAAACAACAACATGTTCGAGTTTATGCTTCCCTTGCCGAAATCGATAATGGATTTTTCATTGCGATTCACTCTTCGATATGCATTTGAAATTGGTCTGTCGAGTTGGATTTAGGTTTGGTTATGTTTTCTTGAACTGAATTATTGTAACTTTGTTCTTGTAGAGCTTGATGTTTAGATTCAATTACTATATAATAGTAGTGTTTTTGGTTTGTGATCCGAGTTTGTGTACTTGTTTTCAGCGGTAGCGGTTATGAAACTCCGATTTTGTGGTCATTGATGAGGTTGAAATGCATAGACATCAACATATGGACAAGTTGTACAGGGGCCCCGTGCGCTGGGTATCGTTTTCTAATAGATAAACATGAACGGTATATATAGTCATTAATTCTAATTGGTAATTATTAATGAGATTTTTATTTTGCAAGTACTAGGGATTTCAATACTTTTAACCAGTAGTCATGCGGTTTGTCTCACAAGGCTACTAATTTTGAGAATATTCAATCTCGACTTTTTAATTGTTAGTAATAAGTCACTCCATCACTCTCTATTTAAAACTCTCAAATTCTTATTAATATTAATGAAAGATCTGTATAGTTCTTAACCATTCTTAGGTGGCCTACCTTAGAAGTCATGTTTTAATAACTAGTCATAAATTGGCATATCACTTCTCTTCTATTGTGGAAGGATTGATCTAGAAGCACATCGACCTAGAGTGAGGTTGTATGCATACGGGTGAGGAAGCTTATAAGAATTGGCCAAGGTAAGTTGATAAGCATTGTTTGATTGGTAATATTCATCAGGGAGCTTTTAATGTTTTTAGTCATAAGCTTAACAATTCATGACGTGTATTTACGAATTAGGATTCTCTTATGCCATTATTACATTGGGTTGGATTCCATAAACTACCTGTTATATATTTTACCAGTGAGGCGCGTATGTTTACTTTCTTATTTCAAATGAAAACAAATTATTGATATGCACAAAAAAAGCGTAAACTTGTAGTTGTGATTCTGAACTAATAGAATTTGTCATTTTACATTATTTTTTCTGTTTCATTTTAAAGGCCCAGAGACACTCTTAAGGCTATCATCCAAGGTTTTTGGTAGTTCAGATGGGGTTGAAGGGGATACTGGAGATGCATTCAAGGCATATCAGTGGAAATGTGTTCGAACAATGTCCGGTACTTTTCTTTTACCTCACTCATATAAGGCTTGAAATAGGGTGTAAACTTATCAAATGAAAAACCTGTGAACAATTAGATGTTGCTTTATGAGATATATCACAATGAACTTTCTTTTGATAACAAAATAGCTTTGTATTCCTCTTCAAATCAAAATTGTGTCGATTTTCACTTCATTTAAAGTCCTCTTAGGTGTCACAATACAAAGACTTCTTTTGTGAATTCTATGGACCATCTAACACATATGTTGAATTAGTCCTTACAGGGTGTGATGGGTTTGGATATCAGGGAGAAAGCTGAGATAATCCTTATTCCGAGAAGGGAATTTAATAGATGAAAGAACACGGGTTCGTTTCAGGGGTTAAGGGTTAAAGAAGTAACACGAGTAGTTGGGGAAGCAACCAAAGATTCTGATTTACCTAGGAAGTAGGTTACCTTCTGAAAAGTTGTTACTATGATTCCACTATTTTGCAACTTGTTCAGTCTTAATCTATATTTGTACTAATTAATGGCAGCGCAAAGGAGAAAATGAAGGCAATGGAGCAAGCATTGTTGAAAGGAAAGCAAGTTCAAGATGATTGTGTTGCTTCTGTGAAAAAGCTTCGGGCTATGATCCATTCAACGGAAGAGCAGCTACATGTGCTCAAGAAACAGACTTTGTTCTTAACACAATTAACAGCAAAAACGCTTCCCAAAGGTCTTCATTGTCTTCTGTTGCGTCTTACTACTGATTATTATAAGTTGAATGCTTCTCACAACAGTTCGCTAATCAAGAAAAGTTAGAAGACCAAAACTGTACCATTATGCAATATTTTCGGACAACATATTGGCAATGTTGTTGTGAACTCAACGTTGTCAATGCTAGGTAAATTGTTTCTACTTTGACAACCCTCTCTTCAATGATCAATAAACCAATGATGCTTTTATTTCCTAATGGAATCACTTGCTCGTAGTAATATTGGTCCAATGAATTTTCAGGATGCAACGAAACATGTTTTCCATATTGTTACCGATATGCTCAATTATGCGGCAATGAGGATGTGGTTGAAATGGATTTGAATCAAGCGATGGAATCAGCACAACCCTCCATTTTGTGATACCAAAGGTTCGATAAGCTGCGATTATCAAGACGATGGCGGTAGGGTTTATTACTTATTGCTTAGTATTACGGTCTTTTTTAATAATGCAATTAAATGCATCTTCATTTATTTAGTACATCAAGTCCTTTTTTCTGTTTGGCACGTTATTCTCTTATATTTTTTATTTCAGCCACCCAATGTTGTGAAATCTGAATATTCATCATTAAAAGTGCAACCATGGGAAAAATGACTTGAAAGAAAGAATGGCTCGATTCGGTCTGAAAGTTACGCCTCGAAAATGAGGGTCTCGGAGAGATATGAAGAAACAAAAAAATCTTCCTAATGGTGATGTGATTATTCAACAAAGCACCTCATATCATAATAAGCTTGTGGATTCCCGCTGTGACTTAGACCTTAAATCCGAAAAGGATCGTGGTGTAATCATCTCTTCAAATGCACCAAATGATTGTGCCCAAGTCAGAGTTGTTAGAGTTGTTAATCCCGGATAGCGGAGCGGAGCGGCCGACCCCCGGGAATGGGAAAAGCGGGAATAGCGGGATTCCGGATAGCGGGACAACTTTTTGTATACTAATAATTATATAATAATCTATAAAACATATGTTATAAAACATATGTCATGCAATACTAAATTAATTCCATAACACTCATAAAATACTTATAAAATCTAATGTCAAACAAAGAACAATGCTTAATCAAGACTCAAAACATAAAGATTCAAAACATAAAGGTTCAAATGTCAAACAAAGAACAATGCTTAATCAAGACTCAAAACATAAAGATTCAAACATAAAGGTTCAAATGTCAAACATAGAAATCATATAGCATCATCAAAAAATTCTTCTTCCTCTTCATCTTCTTCTTCAATATATTCCTCCATTTCTTCATCTTCAACTTCTTCAAAATCTTCCTCCAATTCTTCATCTTCAACTTCTTCAACATCTTCCATCACTTGTTGTTCCATTGGTGCTCTAGTTGCCATTGTTGCTCTTGGTGCAATTGTTGCTCTTGGTGCCGTTGTTGCTTGAGAAGTACTTCCAACTTCATTTTGCCTTGTTGTCCTCCTAGTGTAGATTATAGGCTCATTAACCCCGCTAGCATCGGCAACTTGACTCCAAGTTAAATCATCATTTGGATGAACCAAGTCTTCACCATCATCTCCTACCTTTTCCATCTCTCCCACCAACCATTCGGTGTGGAAATTAATTTCGTTAAATTCCATAGGATCAATTTTATCCAATTTCAAACCTCTCTAAAGCTTGATTATACTTGATAAACACCAAGTCTTGCAATCTCGATGTTCCAATTTATTTCTCTTCTTAGAATGAATCTAAAATACAATAATTTGAAGTATTAATTTAATAATACTTGCATGTAAGATACTTTAAAATCCTAGTAAAAATTAATACTCACATGCTCAAAGATGCTCCAATTACGCTCACATCCTAAGCAGCAACTCAAACTCAACACTTTGACCAACAATTGCAACTCCGAGTTTCGGCTCCATAAGACTTCCACCACTGCTGCAAGTAATTGTAAAACTCATTCCATATACATAACACAAAGTGTATCACATGTAATTTAGCAAAAATCATTTCATCTTACCGAGCTAATGTCGACCTTTGTCTAATTGCCACTTTTATACCAAAGAGACCATGACACCTGTATTGTGACAATTGTTCGAAATCAAATCTTCCACTTCATAACTTTCACTAAGTGTCTCAATGCACTTACGGAGGCCTCTCACCAATCTACCATTTTCTCAATTTACGGTTTAGAATAATAATATTACGGATTGAGATAGTGACCTGCAGAATGTAGCGGATGATGAAGTTGACATTCCCATCTTTTATCAATGATTTCAAATACAGCTTTGTACTTGCTTGAATTTGAACTAAAAGCTTTCTCAATTGATTCTTTCGCTACTCCCATTGCGGCATATATGTATCCCATTGCGGGTTTCTTTTCATTATCAACCATTCTTAGCACATCTACAAGAGGCGCCATGCACTTAAGAGTGTAGAGAACATCATTCCAAAATGAAGCCGTAAGTATAGTAGTGGTTGCCCTTTGTCCTTTGGCATTTTTGGCACACTTGGAAGTTGTCCATTCTTCACAAAGAAACATCTCTCTAAGCTTACCTTTTAGTTCTTGCATCCTTTGTAGACAAAGGAAATGGGTAGCAAACCTTGTCACTCCTTGTCTAACCAATTCAACATTGCCGGTAGTCTTTCTCATTAGATTTAAAGCAAAAGTATGGTTATAAATGTAGCCCACAACCTTAACCCCTTTTTGTATAACCTTTTTAACCTTTGGAATTTTGCCTATGTCTTCTAACATAAGGTCTAGACAATGGGCAGCACATGGAGTCCAAAACATGTGAGGCCTCTTCAAACACAATATTTTACCCGCCACTACATAATTACTTCCATTGTCGGTAATCAATTGAACAATATTTTTTTCACCCATTTCCTCAATAAAAGTGTCCAACAATTCGGCTAGCTTTTCCCCCGTCTTGGCATAGTCTGATGCATCAACACTTCTCACAAACATGGTCCCCGCCGGACAATTGACCAAGAAATTAATCAATGTTCTACCTTTTCTATCTGTCCAACCATCCGACATAATTGAACATCCATATCTATTCCTTTGCACCTCTTGGTTTTTCAACAAATCTTTTGTATATTCCAATTCTTTCTGAAGGATTGGAACCCTGATTCCATGATAACTTGGCGGTTTCAAATGAGGACCATAACTTCCAGCTTCAACATCAACTTAAAAGCTCTTGCATGTGCTCAACCCACACGTATAAAAAAAGCGACCAATATATTGAATGGTTCTTGCCCTCGCTTCTTTATCACACACATCGTTGATGCTTGTGTCCTTACTCTTCTTATACACCAAATTCAACGGTGCTTTAGTCTTCTTGAAAGCAATTGAAGAGCCCTCACTCTCCAATCCTCTTTCGGTGCGAATTCTCGTATTTCCTCAATATCAATTGTATCATCCGCATCCAATTGCTTGAAATCTCTTGTATTCCTTTCTTAATTCTCTTTATCAACCATGTCGACGTAATATAGCCTTAACATCGTCGGTGTTTTCGTGCAAGAAATTACATCACCGGTAATTCCTAATTGATGCCTTTTGGCTCTACTTATTCCCCAACTGCTGGTTAAATTGCAAAAATCACATGTCACCTTCTTCCTATCATTCAAATTCTTCAAATGATTGTATTTCCATCCTATGTCCTTACTATTGGTTGGTTTGAATGTTGGAGCACATGAAACTCTTGACTGAAGAAGCCATATTTTTCTAGAACAGAAACAAAAAAAGTAAGGACTAGAATAGATAGAAAAAAAAGTTGAAACAGTACGTTGTTGGCTTGCTGGCTTGCTGGAAAGGTGAAGAAGTATTAGAGTATATGGAAAGGGCATGTGTAATATGGCATAAGTATAAAAATGACATGTGTCATTGTTGTGCTGAGTCAGCACAGTGGGGTTGGAGTATATTAACTCTACCCCCTTTCCAATTGTACCTTGCTGGCTTAGGAAAAAAACTAGAAACAGTGACGGTGAAACTGGAAAGTGCTTGCTGGCTTAGGAAAAAAAAACTAGAAACGGTGACGGTGAAACTGGAAAGTGTATCACATGTAAATAGAAGAAGTGTACCTTGCTGAATCAGAGATGTACCTTGCTGATTGGTTAAATAGAAGAAGAAGAACGCTTGTTGGAAAGGTGAAACGGTGGAAACGGTGAAGAGAGACGGCGACGAGAAACGGCAAAGAGAAAGGAGAAAGGAGAAGCTGGAAAGGTGAAACGGTGGAAAGGAAGAAAAAGCGAATGGTGAAAGGAGAAAGGAGAAGCTGGAAAGGTGAAACGGCGAAGAGGAACGGTATCGGTATGGCAAGGAGAAGAAAAAGGAACGAATGGCAGAAAGAAAGAAAGAAAGGTGAGTTATAAAAAATTATTTTATAAATTATTTTAGGGGCAAAACAGTAATTTTGGTAAAAAAAATTCAAAAAAAAAATAGAAAATCTGCAGATCCGCTCCGCCCGGGAAAAACCCGCGACGGGCGATCCGCTATTTCAGGAAAAGCGGCCGTTATTCCATCTCCGCTACCGCCCCCATGTTAGCGCGCGGGAGGCCACCGCTCCGCTACGGAGCGCCGCTATAGCGGCCGCCGCTACGGCCGCTTTTGACAACTCTGGCCCAAGTAACTAAAAAAAGTTAGTTCAAAGGGAAAAAATCTGTCAGGTGCTAAAGCTTATGTTGATTGTGATAATTTGATTTTGTGTTTTGTGGTTTAGATTTGAGAGATTTCAAATTTTTGAGAAATTTATGTTTTGTCTAGAGACTTCAGGCCCATGATCCTTCTACACTAGAGACTTTTCTTGGAAGAGTGACTATGGTATTCAATGTTGTTATATTGTCTATCATGTTATCTACTGATAATGAAAAATTAGATGAGCATGAAAAACTTGTTCATATTAGTGTGCTCTGTTGTGTTTGATGATAATTGTATGCTAAGAATCTTATATCTTAGCATAATAATGAATTTTGATTTGTACTATTTTGTTAACTTGGTTATAATTTGGATAGTTTTATTTTTTAAAGTTGGGTATACAAATGAATATTAGTAGCGGTTGTTTGAGGTATTTTTAGTAATGAGATTGTAAGAATTTGTTACAATTATAATATTACCTTTTATAGTAAATTGTTGTTATAAGAATTTGTCTTATTTAAATACAAAGTAATTTAAATTTTTTTTTATATTATGCTTATTTTAAAATATGATTTATAATGTTTTAAAAATAAAAAATTATTTAATATGAGAAATATATTACCTGCGGATTTTCCTGTGGATTTACATACGATTATTTCCTGCGGATTTTTCTGCGAAAATTATTATCCACGAAGGTATTAGCTGGAAAGCATAAATCGCAGGAAAATCCGCAGGAAATCCGATTTTTCTAGTAGTGTTACATGACAATTTAACTCGATTTCAATGCTACTTTTAAATTTCAAATCTCTCTGAGAAGCCAACTTTCATTTGAAAGGGAAAGAGGTGCAGAAATAGAAGAGCATTCAAATCATCGAGCCCAAAGATGACAATGATTTTTGTTTATTCTCATCTGATGGCAAGTTTGCAAAGATTTGTGTTTTGGACTGCCCGAATGCTCGGCGGCCACTCTAATATCCTCGGATCCCGAGATCCTTTGCCCGACTTCTGTCGTGAAGAATCAGTGCTTAGGATGCTTAGGGTCATGCCCGGTGTTTCCCACCTGCCCGACACAACGATTAGTTACGAGCCTATTTTCCCGGTTTGACCTAGTTAGCTCTAACAACTATATTCACGGACCCGCATATCTCGGCCTGAATATAGCAGCCAATGAGGGTCTTTCAACATCTATTATATAAACCCTCGTATCTTTGAGGGCAAGGTATCACTTTCTTACACTCTAAACTCTAAATACTTTTTATCTTCTCATTCGAACATTTGCTTACTTTAGCATCAGAGTGTCTTGCAGGTACACCACCCCCTTCTCCTCACCAACTTACTCGGAAGATCATCAATAGCCCAACCGTCTCCAGTTCTAATCAACAGTTCAGTGGCGCCGTCTATGGGAATCTATCTTCCCTATCTTCTTTTAATCATACCCGAAGATCAAAGATAATCTCAACCTCACGAGATGGCCGAATTCAACGATCTATCTCTTCCCAACAACCCTATTCTCTCGCCTGTCAAGAAAATGGATAGGGTTATTCCCTCTCCTCGTCACGAGGATGCCATCGATCACAGGGATGGTAGGACCGCATCCCTGGATCTCGAAGATACTGTAGACCAAGACTTCTTCTTGGACAACCCGAAATCCAATAATCAAGTCATTGACCCCATCGTTCCTCTATCCTCGACTTCATTGTCAACCAACGGGGACCCAACACTAGCTGCCATTCTTTCCACCCTCAACCAGACCAACAATATCCTCCTCCAGCAGGGCCAACGCATCGAGGCTTTGGAAAGAAACCGCCCCTCATCTCCACCTCGGAGACCCGAAGCAGCTATTTCCCGAAGTCCCTCGCCGAAAAAACCTGCTCGGAATGAAGATCGTCCCGACTGCCAGATTCTGAAAAAGAGGGGACATATCCCACCTTGAAAGAATCGAGGGTCGCCATCCCACAAAAAGACGAAGAACGAATCTCATCACCTGCACGGTTGGTCTCCATCACCCAGATCAAAGGAGGAGAGAAAGCTCTCCCCCCATCACAGGAGATACAATCGGTCAATCTCCTTCTCTCCCAACCAGAGTGACGAAGACGAGCATCACAATCCACTTTGTCGGGCCATCATGGATATTCTTATTCTGTCTGGGCTGGAAAAACCTCCTCGGTTGGGCCAATACGACGACACTACCGAACTTGACGAGCACATCGAGAACATCGATGCTTTGCTCGACTATAGAGGTGTCCGTGGGGCCATCAAGTATCGCTTATTTCCTACAACTCTAAGGAAAGAGGTCATGGCGTGGTACAAGAGTTTGCCCGACGGGTCCGTCACTTCTTGGACGCACTTGGGGAGACTGTTCTCCAGGAACTTCACCGCATCTCAGCGCCATCCAAAATCTGAAGCATCCTTGGAAGCCATCATCCAAGGGAAAGAGGAATCTCTCCGAGCGTACATCGAGAGATTCAATCAAGAGGCCGTCCAAGTCTCGACTACGGACCGACATGAAGAAGTACCTCTTCGAGAGAGGACTATACCCTCGTAGCGACTTCGCGAAGGCGGTAGGCATTGAGACACCTTCCACGTTGGACGCTTTCCTCTTGAAGGCTCAAGCATACGTCCAATATGAAGAAAATGAAGCCGCAAATTCTACTTGTGACACCCGGCACAGGGAGAATGTCAAGAGCTCTAAAAATGAAGAGCCCTCGACATCTCGTCGGGGAGGAGAACGAAGGCGGGAGGACAAGCCCCGCGATTCAAGAGATAGAAAGGGGCTAGTGGGTCGGTTCATTGACTACACCCCCCTCACTAATTCCATGGAACGCATCCTGAAAGATAGCGTGAACTCTGAGTTCAAGCAAGGAGAAGTGCGCTTCCCTCGCCAGACCCCGGCCAAACCGGGGGTAGGTAAAAGCAAGTAATGCAGGTTCCACCCGAAGTTACGGATATATGATAGAGGACTGCATCCACCTCAAGGATGCAATTGAAATCCTAATAAGAGACGGGCATCTCAAGCAGTATAAGAAGAAAGAGCCCGCGAAGGAAGAAACACCTTCTTCTAGCAAAGTCGAAGAAGAGAAGCCCGCAGAAAATTCTTTCATTTCATGCCAATAGCTTTGAGCGTATCAAGGCCGGAAGATTTCTTTTTCCCTGTTCTGGATACCTTCTCGACCTATTTCGCCACTCACAGACCTTGGGAATCCTTCCCGACGACCATGGTCATCTCTGGTGGAGGATTCACCAAAAACTCCATCAGATCTATCAAGAGAAGGTTCGATGACCTCGTCAGGACGAGCTCGGACCTGGGTTCCACCCTCGAGAAGAACTAAGGAAAGTCTCATCCACTTGCCTTCTTCAAGGAGGAGTTATCGGGAGGCGCCCCCAACTCCAACACCCCCCTGCTTATCCGTGCTCGGATGGCCAACTTCGACATCAAACGCATACTCGTCGACCAAGGAAGTTCGGCAAATATCATGTACACAAAGTTGTTCATAACCTTGCAGCTCAACGAGACCCACCTACCTCCCTACCTCAGTTCGGATCTATAGGGATTCAATGGCTTAACAGCTAAGCCATGGGGATATGTCGAGTTAATCGTCACGTTTGGGTCCAAAGAAACAAGAAGGTCGATCAAGACGTAATTCCTGGTCGTGGACTATCCGTCCCTCTACCAATGCATCTTTGGTCGACCCACTCTTACCGAGCTGATCATCGTACCCTCTACCGTGCATCTGGAGATGAAGTACTATACTACCAGCGGGAAGGTGGCGACATTGCGTGGAGACATCCGAAAGCAGAAGATGCCAGGCATCAGCCTAAACACCATCAACCTCCAACCCGAACCAAGTCGCTATCTCTCCCTATCGCGAGCAGGAGGACCGAAGAAGAAGGAACGGAAAGACCCCTATGGTCGAGGAGGACCATTCCGATGGCGAGACTTTAGGAGCATCCTTAGGGCAACACATGCGCCCGATCCTAGTGTTGGCTAAAGATTTTGATACATGTAGTTCGAAATGAAGCAATATTGATGTTTCGTTGGAATAAAACAAATGTTATAGTTCGAATGGAAGAGATTGTTCTTGACGGACATGTCAAGCTCGAGCTTGAATAACATTGTGAAGACATATTTAAAGAAACTTCAAGTGGTAACAAGACTATATGTGAAGGTTGTGAAGCAAGCGAAGGCTACAAGCGTTTGAAATTCAAACGTAAGCGGATATTAGAAATTCAAAATATATGCGAGCGCTCAAGAGCAGGCTAGAGAGAAGCAATGCTCGCATGCTCGAACGTGGCGTAATCTTATAAGCAAGACCGTTATGGTCGAAATAGTATAAATAGAAGTCTTAGTGTTAGGATTTCGTGTGTCATATCTATTGTACAAAATTCAGTAAACATTCAAAATACCACATGGATAGGGAAACGAATGCTCGAATAATGTACGTATGATAACACCAAACATTTATAATTCAGTAAAACTCTTTATCTTTTCCAGTTTATCTTCCATTTTCATGTCAATGTCATTCAAATACTTTTACATTCAAAGTCATTTACTTATTTCTTGCATTTAAACGTTGTTCTTCTATTCGAACCTGTTACACATTTCAGAAACCTTTTACATTCATGTCTTTACACTAAAACATATATATTCATGCTTTTACATTAAAGTCATTTATCCTTTTCTGCATTTAAACGTTTCTTTTACATTCGAATCTTTAGTCATTTAGTCCAATTTTACATTGATCTGTTTAATTATGTCATTAAATTCCTTTAGTATGGCAATTCAAGTAAGTTGGATGTTTCTAAAACACTTTAAATAAAATCTTAACTGTGAAAACCAGTTTTACTAGTAGATTTATCCAAACGACCAATACCCCATAGGATCAATCTAGTCGATCCTGCAAGTTACCAGAGAGATTAAATAACAGTCATTAAGATTATTTGATAGTTTGGAGGACTAGCGGTTGTTTACCAGAAATCACTGTAAACAAATTGGCATGCCCAGTGGGACAGTCGTTGGTCGTTACGAAATTTAAAACAAAATAAAGATTGTTAAGACATAATCATTGTAAAAGTTCTTTTCTGAGTGTCAAGTTCGTTGTTATATGAACCTTAGAAGTGGTAGAATAACCAATAGCAACCAACCCTTACCCAGAAGAAAACGTGATAATAAGATGTCTAATCCAAGCAATCAACAAGGGGAACAAAATGCCCCACATGGAACAGCACTAATGCGCCGCGGGAACGTCTAACGCGATCCCCGAACACGCGTTACATCCTCTACCAGTAATGTGGCCACGAATGGAACAAGTGGCATGTCGACTAACAGTTCGATCCTAGGAAATACAGGAACCACTGGTTATCCTGGGGGATTTGTCCCACCATCAAGGACACAAACCCATTTCGCCACCCCACCACCAACTAGACCACCGAGTTTCGATGGCAATAGACCCGAAATCCCTCTTATGGGATGCCAACATCTTTATGGCGGTTTGCACACTTCGACATCGAATACGTCACCACAATTAGGGTCTGGATCTGGGGCCAATCAATTTATGACAAATAACCAAGGGTCAATAGGTTATAGTGCATTGCCTATCTTAACCACAGAAAATCAGATGGCTTTTAGGCAATTAATGGATGATAGTAACCATAATATGATAGGAATGTTAGCGTAGACTATGCAAGAGATCTTTGCCCCAATAGTACAAAATGTCTGTGACAAGAAAACGCGGATAATATGAGTCGAATAGCATTTCTTCGCTCCGCGAAAGCGAGATGTAACCGGCATTGGTTCGAGCAAACGTACCTATCATATAACAAATTCGATGACCCACCCTACGCAGAGAGGGGTTAATTTGGGGCAAGGGCACAAAGGTTAGATGCCCGTGATTCGAGAAGAACCACAAAGGGATTTATAGAACAAAGCAAGGATCGAAGGTTAGATGCCCCAATGATTCGAGAGGAACCACAAAGGGAGTTATGGAACCGAAAGGCTAGAAGTCCCAGCGTTCGAGAAGAACAACCTAGAGGAGTTGTCATGGTGGGTCAAGATCTTGATGCACGGCTCATTCAACATGACAACAAAAATAATTTAACCACCATGATAGAAAGGATTATGGCCCCAAATACTGGGATTAGAAGGCCAAATTATGCCTCCTATATAGCATTATAATGCACATCGATTTACCAAGGGATATAAGATCCCTAAGTTTACGAAGTTTGGAGATACCAATGAATCAACAATAACACATAGCCGTATCGACCGCGGAGACATAACAAATAATGAGAACCTTAGGATTAAATATTTCCAAGTTCACTAAGAATGCTTTTACATGGTTCACCACATTGCCTCCGGATCCATAGATACTTGGACCCTCTTAGAGATTATTCCATGCAGTTCTACATGGGACAATCTAAAATAAGTCAAGGAACTAGCCGTGTTAAGAGGAAATTTAAACCAATAGATGATTACAATAGGTTCGACTCTTGAAATCTAGATGCTTCACAGTTCCCGAACATGAGTTAGTCGAAATGGCGTGGCCTGGACTATTCTATTCAAAAGAAATTAGACACACAATACTTGAGGGACAGCGGGTTGGGTTCGACAAAAGGCTAAAAGGAAAAGGCCGGGCTTTAAAAGTAATAAGAAGGAAAGAATTTCCTATGTCCCGAGGAAGTTGAAGACTATCCTAAATTCAAGAGGTCGAAATTGATCTGAATTAAAGCTCCACCACTCTTGTAAACTATTAGTTCCACAAAAGGAAAGAAATTGTTGAAAATGAGAAAAGTGACAAATTCCCAAAGAAGGTGTATACCGATGACGAGATTTTGATTTGCTTGTCAAAGATGGCCAACTAATTGTGCCATCGAATGTCAAAATACCTCCTTTAGATCAAATAAAAAAAGAGGATTTTGTAAGTATCATAGTTTCCTAGGCCACAAAACCTCGTGTCTTCTTTTCGGGATCCGATTCAAAATGCAATTAAGGATGGCGATTGAAATTACACAAACCAAAAATGAAAGTAGATGAAGACCCTTTGGATGTTGCGACACCAATTACTCCGAGCCTGCATACATTGGACAAATCAATATGGTGGATCAAGATGACACTCCATCCGAGAAAAACCGAGAATAAAAGTGTGTTAGTCGAAGTCAAAAGGAGGTTACCGAGGCGCCAGAAACAGGAGGTTCAAGCAGAAACCAAAAATCAAAATGCCAAACTGAATCAAAAAAATTCCACAAGCTCCCCGAAAAAAAAATGGGAAACCCCCAGAAAATTCGGTGAAATACCTACTCCCGGAAAGTTCAAAATCCCAATCGGAGATGTCAAACCTGGGAGATGATGACATAAAGGGGAACGTGGATGTTAACATGGTGGATATGGAGAGACCTTGTTACGAAATGGAGGAGATGGAAAGATATTTAGAGAAAGAGAAGTATAAGATGGAGGATAGTTATGCTAGGGATGCCGGTAAAGACTACCTCATCTTTGTGCCACAAAAAAAATGCTAAATGATGTAGATCATCTCAGAATCAAAGAATTGCAGACTTCGAGAAGAAACAAAGGACACACGGCAATCGGCGCGGATAACCGCTATTCGGATGTTACCCGGAGAAAGTTTATTGAGTTTTATTTCGTTGTCACAAAAACCAAATGTCTAGTATGCCCAAGGTGTTCGTGTATGATCAAAATGTGCCAGCCTTCAAACAATTCCTTCGCTAACCACAAAACGGATGAGCCGCGTTTGAGAGCAACTACACTCAAAGCCCTTATCCCAAAGGCTCGAAGGGTGACATTCAAAGTCCCTAAGTACCAAGACAAGTGGCTCCAAGTCGAAACGGGAAGGATAAATGGAGAAGCAATGAAAAATGCACACTACGCCGGCGCAAGCCGAAGAAAGGTTAGAAAACTACAAAAAACCCTATGTCAAGATCACAATGGCGCAGAAAGAAGCGAAAAAAGCGATGGCGGATAAAGCAACTCGATAAAAACCAAGGAGAATCAAGCACCAACAAATCCACATCAAATAATCAACAAACCCCCAGTAGGAGACTTCTTCTAAACACAACGAAAAGGAGTACACACCAAGTCTAGAAGAAGACGAGGATATGCTAACGGACAACCGAATCGAGGGGAGTCTTCACTCACAACGCAACGTGGTATCCGTACTACCTTGTGAGTTTGGACAGAAACCAAATCGAGAGCATGAGGAGGATGATACAGAGATTGAACACAAACCCGTGCTATACGTGATGGAGCTGTCAAAAGCTTTCTTCGAGCACCCAGAGCCAGCTATGAAAAATCATCTAAAGTCATTGTTCATTCGAGCAAAAGTTGGCGCCCATGGCGTAAATAAAGTCTTGGTGGATGGAGGTGCTGCAGTCAACTTAATGCCCCATTTCATGTTGAAGAAGTTAGGAATACAAGAGGTCGACATCAAACCACACAACATGGTACTATCCAATTATGAAGGAAAAGTAGGCCAAACATTGGGAGTGGTCCAAGTAGAGCTGACAGTGGGATCAAGTTGAAGACCCACCATGTTCATGGTGATCGAAGCCAAAGCCAATTACAACTTGCTGCTGGGAAGAGAATGGATCCATGGCGTTGGAGCAGTCCCTTCATCAATGCATCAGAGGTTAGTTTTATGGAGAGAGGATGGTATTGTGGAGAACATCGAAGCGGATCAGAGTTATTTTATTAACAATAAGAGAAAAGATAAATACCTAGCCAAAATAGCTCCTTGTACCCCAAGTGACGAAATCAACGAAACCAGGAACGCACACTATTATATGACCCTTCGCCATGATGGCATGTATTGGGATAGAAAGATAATTAAAGGAGACAAAGGAGTCGAAGGCACTACGCAAAGACGGCCAGCAGGCTGGGAGTTCGACAACTTTGCCCATGATTGAGTCCTCCTTCTTCGAAAGGATTTCGGCCTACATGGCTGAGAACGAATGGAGAGCGGCCTTAGAGGCTAAAATAGATAATATGGCTGCAAAAGTGAACGAAATAGATGGGGATGGCTCGAAAGACTCACCCTTTGAAGAACACGAAATAGATCAAAGGCTAGATGCCATCTATGATAAAGAACCCTTAGAGGCTTCGAGAAGGACCCCACAGACTCAGGTGCCAAAATGTTGGCGCAGGATCCGCTCGAAGAGGTGAATTTGGGGGATGAAAACACGAAAAGGATAACTTACATAAGTGCAAAACTCAATCCAAGCCTCAAGCAGGAGGTGATCGAAATTCTCAAGAGAAACAAAGATTGCTTCGCATGGGACTATGATGAAATGCCTGGTTTGAAGAGAGAGTTAGTGGAGCACAGACTTCCAATTAAGGATGGCAGAAGCCCATCAAGCAAACTCCTAGAAGATTCGCACCAGCAGTTCTCACAAAGATCAAAGCTGAAATTGAAAGGTTGTTGCGCTGCAGATTCATCAGAACCACAAGGTATGTCGAATGGTTAGCAAATATAGTACCTGTTATTAAGAAAAATGGCTCTCTGAGAATTTGCATAGATTTTAGGGATTTAAATACTGCTACCCCTAAAGATGAGTACTCCATGCCTGTGACAGAAATGTTAATAGACTCTGCTGCAGGATTCGAATACTTACGTATGTTAGATGGATACTCTGGATATAATCAGATTTTTATTGCTGAAGAAGATGTTGCCAAGACAGCATTTCGTTGCCCAGGAGCCTTAGGCACCTACGAATGGATAGTGATGCCTTTTGGTTTAAAAAATGCTGGAGCAACTTATCAAAGGGAAATGAATTCAATTTTTCATGATTTCATTGAAACCTTTATGCAGGTGTATATTGATGATATAGTTATCAAATCCATATCTGCAGAAACCCATTTGCATCATTTGAGCCAATCATTCGAAAGAATGAGAAAACATGGCTTAAAAATGAACCCCCTTAAGTGTGCATTTTTTGTGCAGGCTGGAGATTTCCTTGGTTTTGTGGTTCATAAGAAAGGAATCGAAATCAACCAAAATAAGACCAAAGCCATCATGGAGACGAAAACACCTACATCAAAAAGGGAGCTGCAATCTTTGCTAGGGAAGATTAACTTTCTAAGAAGGTTCATTTCGAATCTAAGTGGACGAACCCAAGCTTTCTCTCCGTTGCTTCGTTTGAAGCAAGGCCAAGCCTTTGAGTGAGACGAAGCACATCAGGAGGCATTTGACAAGATAAAAAGATATCTCTCTCAGCCTCCTATCTTGTCTCCACCTTCATGGGGAAAGCCCATGAGATTGTACATATCCGCCTCTGAAGTTAGTATAGGTAGTATGTTAACACAAGAAGATAGCAATGGCATCGAAAGAGCCATATACTATTTATGTAGGGTATTGAATGATGCAGAAACTAGATATAGCAATATAGAAAAGCTATGTCTCTGTTTGTACTTTTCTTGTATGAAACTTAAGTATTATATAAAGCCTATTGATGTTTATGTTTCATCTCATTTCGATGTTATCAAACACATGCTTTCGAAACCAATAATGCATAGCAGAGTTGGTAAATGGGCTTTAGCCTTAACAGAATATTCTTTGACTTTCATGCCTTTAAGAGTGTGAAAGGTCAAGTAATTTCGATTTCATTGTGGACCATTCACGGTCGAAAAAAATCATGGGTTACGTTGAAATGCAACCTTGGAAATTATACTTTGATGGTTCGACCCATAAGGATGGTAGTGGTGTTGGAGTTCTTATAATTTCTCCGAAGGAATTCCAACAAAATTCAAGTATAAGTTAGATGGTCCTCGTTGTTCTAACAACGGTTGAATCTGCGCTCATTGTTGGACTTGAAGCTTTGTTGGAATTGGGGCAACTAGAGTCGAAATTAAAGGTGATTCGAATTAGTGGTCAAGCAAATAACAAAGGAATATAAATGCATAAAGGAAAATCGATGACATACTTCGTCATAGTTAACAGTACTACGAAAATTCAATACATGGATATTCAACATATACCAAGAATAGAAAATCAAGAAGCAAATGACCTAGCAGTTGGCTTGAGGATATAAAGTTTCTACCAAGAACTTTAAGGATCCGTTGAATTAAGAGGAAGGGTTATGGCTACTAGACTCATACCATCGATTTAGAGAATATAAAATTAGGTTCTGCTGATAACGATTCAAGTACTAGCCATAGACACCTTATCGGATCATTAGCGAAGTCCACTTATGAGTTATTTAAAAAACCCAACATTGAATGTTGATAGGAAAATAAAATATAGAGCATTATCATATGTCCTCATGGAAAATGAATTGTTCAAAAGACCGAAGGCGTACATCGAAATGCACAGGAGAAAGTGAGGCATACTTAGCATTGTCAGAAGTCCACAATGGGGCATGTGGGGCACATCAAGCAGGCCATAAAATGAAATGGTTGTTATTCCAATACGGTGTGTATTGGCCCAGCATGCTCAAAGATTGTATAGATTTTGCTAAAGGGTGTGAAGAATGCCAGAAACATGCAGGGATTCAACATGCTCCTGCAAGTGAGTTACATTCGATCATTAAACCATGGCCCTTTATGAAGGAAAATCGCCTCTTAAAATTGCAGCGGAAATTCGATTTTCCTTTGTGATCCTTACGAATGGACATGGTCAGTGATAGAGAATTTTACCTCTTGTGGTGATTCGATTTGCGTGATCACGAACGTTGATGAAGAACAACGCTCTACCTCCACACGAACGCTTGCTTCCGATCAGTGCTAGCTCACTAACGGAAACTTTGGTGAGAGAGTGAACGGAATCTCGGCAAGGATTCAGGACCGAACTTTTTCATCAAGTGTCAAGCTTCATAACAAGGGTCCTATTTATAAGACCACAAGTGGGCTACAAGCTTAAAAGCCCAACAAAGGCTATAAACTAAAGCCCAATAAAGCACGAAAATCATACATTATGATGTATCGTGTATCACTTAAGCATGTGGTACCTTATCATATTCCGTATTCCAGTATTCCATTTAAGTACACCGCCTATGATGTTCCTTATTTTCACTATCTCTCATTAATCTTATGTGTGTGACCAGGTTTCGACGTTGGCAATTATATTAAATCATATTTAACATAATAAGCGATTGCGGTATCTAGCAACACATCACGCTACCCAAGTCACGAAAATGTCATGTGATCGACAAATCCTTTCCGTGATAATACTTGTGTGTATAATTACCCTTTTGCCCTTATGTCTATATTGAACACAAGGCATATACCGTGTCATCCTTGTCCTTCAATATTGGGCCCTCGACATTTATCCGTTATGCGGGATGGGCAAATTCCATCTAGGTCACTCATGTCCCTCGAAGTACCCATCAAGCTCTTTATGATCATCCATTACGGACAACGTTTGATCAACAATAAAGCACTTGACTCTACATCTAGGGTCCATAGTGGTTTCAGTCAAGGGTGGTATGCACCACTTATCACCATGAGAATAACTTATGACACTTTGCATAACATTCTATGTAGTATTCTCATAGCGGGTCAATCCAGTATAAATATTACTCCTAATATTTATACCTATGTCAAGACTTGATAACTCCTTATCCATGATCCACGAGATGCGATCATCAGTCTATCTTCATAATAATCTTAATGCTTTAATGTTATCCCACTTCACAATAAAGCTCGATTATGGATACTTTAAGAATAGTGTCCTTATGTTTAATAGATCTCATGATTAAGTCACACTTAACATTGCATTAAACAAAATAACTATTCTAGGGACTTTATTATTTCAAAAAAGAAAACATAATAAAGAAAAGCCTTTTATTATTTAATAAATAATTCGATACAAGTACCAAAAGGTATTGGCCTCTAGGGCTTACACCAACACTTTAGAGGATGGGCATTAGATTTAATAGGAGAAATCAATCCTGCTTGCTTCGTCTAAAGGACAGAAATATATCTTGGTGGGAATAGATTATTTTACCAAGTGGATCGAAGCAATACCATTAATAGTTGCTGATCAAGAGGCTATTATTGAGTTCATACAGAAACAAATTATCTATAGGTTCGGATTGCCAGACCAAGGTTCTGTGTTTACTGGTAGGAAGATGCAAGAATTGGCTCAAGAGATGGGGTTTAGATTACTGACATCAACACCATATTATGCTCAAGCAAATGGTCAGGTCGAAGCAACCAAGAAAGTGATAATAGGGTTAATTAAGAAACATGTTGGTAAAAAGCCAAGGAACTGGCACAAGACTTTAGACCAGATACTATGGGCCTGTAGAACATCTCCTAAAGAAGCTACTAACACCACGCCTTTCCAACTAACATTTTGTCATAATGCAGTTCTACCAGTAGAAATTCATCTACAATCAGTTCAAATTCAAAGACAAAACGAGATCCCATCTGCATTATATTGGGAGATGATGATGAATGAGTTAGTTGAGTTAGACGAAGTTAGATTGCATGCATTGGAAATCCTAATGAGGCAAAAGGAAAGAGTAGCTAAGGCATATAATAAAAGGGTGAAAGGTAAAACATTCACTATTAATGACTTAGTCTGGAAAGTCATATTGCTCATGGACAAGAAAAATAAAACATTAGGTAAATGGTCACCTCATTGGGAAGGACCTTTTCGAATAGTTAAGATATTTTCAAACAATGCATATGAAATCGAAGAGTTGGCTGATGATAAGCGAATCTTAAAGGTGAATGGGAAATATTTAAAGAAATATAAGCCACGCCTGCAGGAGATTCGAATAATAACAACATAATCGAAACATTATAAAGGAATGCCAAAATGGTAATATATATTGCCAAAATGGCGTTGTTTGGATATTACAGACCAAAATTCAACCCAAATTCAAGATTAGTTAAACAAACAAAAATTTAAAAATATGCATTGTTCCTCAATCTTTCAAAAGTACTTCGAAAGGACTCAAGCCTTTGTTGAGTGAAGCGCCTTGCTCCTTCCAGGGTAGCTACTTCTCCTTTAAGTTGCTCTGCTGCTTCCATTTCGGCAAGTCCTTTGTTGAGAAGTTCCTCGAACTGATTGTCAGCAGTATTGGTTTCATATGCCAATTATTGTTGTTGAGCCTCCTTAACCTTTTGTTGGAGCTCTTGAATTTGCTTTTCCCAGAGAAGAATAGACTGAGCTCGAGCTTCATAGTCAGTCTTGGCTTGCTTTATATGCATGGCTTGGTCTTCAGCTTCTTTAGAGAGCTTCGAAGCATGCTCATAAGCAGCATCCATGGCAGTTCATTTCTCTTGCACCTTACTAGCAGCAAATTCGTTTTGAAGAAGACACCCAGTCACGTTATCCAACAAAGCTTGAAGATCAAATAATATGGTGCTGACTGGCAAAGAGCAGGTGGCGAGGTTAACTTGCGTAAGAAGCTCCTTCATAGTGTAGCAAGCTGTATTTTCCTTCTTGAGCACTTCGAACAAGTCCACATCAAGGATTGTTCTCCTAACTTTGTTAAGGAGTACAACTCTATCATCTGAGGGCAATGGATCGTTAGTCGAATTAGTACCAGCCCTAGCAAGAGGAGTATCCCTTTGAGCTAATTTAGCTTTCATATACCCAATTGGGTCATTACGCCTTAGGAGAGCTAACTCTTCTTCAGTCATTTGAGAGTGGGGAATTTCCATACGCAAGGGAGTCACATCCATGTCAACCTCCATAGGCTCATTAGTCTGGTCACCATCACCTTCACTCTTGTCCTGCTCGTTGTCTTCTCCTTCATCAACCAGATCCACCACTTCGATCGAATTAGTTTCACTGCTGTTAGCATCAGACTCTGTTCCATCGCTCGAACCGCTCTGGGCTTCGTCTTCCCCAGATCCTTCTTCTGCAGATTCTTCACTCTCTTGGGAAGAATTAGCCTTTTCCTCTTCAGCATGAACAACCTTTGGGCTCTCTTGAAGGGTTTCGAGAGGAGACTTTGGAGGGGAAATCTCTGGTAGAATTTCTGCAGATTTATCAGGCATTGCTTCGTTTGTTTCTTTTAGAGGAGGGGAAGTGCCTTGGTCATCTTGTTGCTCTGAAGCTCCAGTCGGAATCGCCATGTTGGAGGATCCTTTGTTTTGCACAAGATTACTAGAGTCCCCATGAGGAGAAGAGTTGATTGCAGCTTTGATGGATGAGTCGAAGTAGTGGGATTTGGGTTCGAAGTATCCTACATAAACAAAGAAAATTAAGAGCATGCACCAAGGTACGAATAACTATTTTGTTAAGGATTCGAATTCAATTTACCTGTGGATTGTCAGAGTAAAGGTTATTATCTATATGTTCCAACATTACGTTGGATTTCGAAGGTGGAATTTTGGATTTTATTGAGGGAGCAACATCTCTGGAATCAAGTCCAGAAATGCTAGTAGGCCCAATGCCTTTAGAAACTTCCACCAACCTTGGGATTCTTTCCAGTGGTGCTTGGTTTCCTTTTCTTCGGAGTGGTTGGTGGAAGTCTGTTAGTATGAAAAGGTTTAGACATGAGTTAGATCTAAATCACAAACTTCAGTTTATTCGAAACATCAGGTTTAATTGATTACCTTTGGAGTTGGAACATTTGTTATTGCTGGTGTTGTTGTTGTTGTAGTAGTTGTTGTTGGTATGGCCAGAAGAACATCATCATTAGTTTCGACAGATTGTTGGGAGGTACTTCCTTCTTTAGACTTCGAAGCAACGGGCTTTATCCTGATGGCTGAAAATCGAAACAATTAAAGTAAAATGTTAAAAATAAAGAAAGTAAGAAACATTTGGGATTTCCCCAAGCATTCGCACCTGCGCCTTGATTAGATATAATCGACATGGCAGAAAGGTCATAGCGAAGATGTCCTGGGAAATTATGGTGCCAATGACGAGCCCATGTCACAGTCTCAGATGGCTTTAGTTTCTTTTGAGATTTGTATTTGAACATCTCTTTGCAAGTCAACCACCAAGGGTATGGAGGAAATCAAGCCAAAGCCAGTTCTGAGGTAGGCAGTCTAGGAAATTTAGGTGGATGCATTTCGAGTGCCAACCTATACCTATCCTCAGGTGACAACCCTGAAGGAAGTTTGAACTTAGAAACTTTTTCTTTAAATTTTTCCTTCAAGGTTTCGGATGCTCGATACACAGTGGTTTCCAAGCGCGTAGGATCATAAGTGGTTTCGAAATAATTCTGAAAAGCCCTAATCTCTGTGGCGTGAGTGAACATACCTTTCTTGGAGTGTACCTGCACATCGAACGCATTAGTTAGTTTCTGTTGAATGGTGAGTGTGTCGAACATATAAGATTGGTAGAACTTAGTCCACCATTCCAGAAATCCTTTCGCTGTAAAGTGTGTTGGTTCAAAAGGTAGTAGTTCGAACTGAGCGAAGTCTTGATACTGTTCTTGTTGCAGCTTGGCTTCTCTTGCTTTAAAGGTTCGACCAGAAGTGATGGCACTCTGGGTTTGGAACAGAGGTTCAGGGATTAACTGACACAGGCCAAATTGTTTGGAGACAAAGTTAGGTTGATAGGCAAAGAGGAAGATTTGATTCTTGGAAGGAGTGATTCGTGAGGAAATTAATCTAGGGAGCAAAAAGGCTTTCCAAATATCTTGAATTTCTTTACTTTTAACAGCTTCTGAAAGAGACATGGTGAACCATGATGGTCCATGAGTCCTTGAAGCGAAGGGTGCCATGGTCTCTTCAAACTTGTGTCTCTTGGAGAAAATCATGATATACTGCGAGAAAAGGACTTTGAAGTCATCTTTGTCATCATTCGGAGTGAGTTTTCGCAGCCTTGTACCTTCAATAATTCTATCCTCTATCTCTGGATCTTGTTCGACGACGGTGTTAGCAGTTGATAACGAGGATTCGAACATGGCATTGAGCCATAATTGGAGCAACCAGAAAGGGCCAGCTAGAAGGATGTTTTTGGGAGTATGGGATTTCAAACTCGGAACGGCTGATCTTAAGCTTTCGTAAAGGTCAACAAGTAACAGTTCGCTCAAACATACTCTCCTATTCTCATGTAAGTCCCTAGCTAAGGGGATAAACCTGCTTTCTACTTGCAAGGATCTGCTACAGAATACATATCTTGACAGCCATAAAGTCAGAAAGGCAATGTGTTCTACGTCTGAGACGCTATCTCCTTCAGTGTGGTAATGGCTAATGAATTTGGAAAAGCTGGCTAATTTGACATCAAAGTCAATAATACTGGAGTGTTCTTCATTATCAAGGATGTAAGTTTCTCCTACTGGTGAAAGACCAGTGATGGCTGCTATATCGAAAAACGTGGGCGTTATCATTCCGCCAGGAAGATGAAAGGTGTTGTAGGTGCTATCCCAGAAGTATAGTGAGGCAAATAACAGTGGATGACTATAGGTGAAACCTGGTTTTGATAACTTAATCAGATTATAGATTCCTAAGTCCTCCCATTGATGGGATTTCTTGGCTTCTACTTTGGTGAGCGGTTTGGTAAGCTATGTCGGTAGGGCGGGATCGAAATGGTTTAAAGTTACTCTTCACATAATCTAACACAAAGGGATCTTTTGGGGAAATGGTTGGAGTTTCTATGGCTTTCGAATCAGAAGACTCGCCTATATTTTCAGTTCCTATCTTAGGGATATCCATTTTATTAAATAAGGGTTTGAAATTATAACAAACAGGGAAGATTTTCCTAGTATCTTTCAAGATTTCAAAAACTGTAAGAGGACCCATTAAAGCAAACCTCTTTCCAGCGTTAGTTGGAATCAATACACGAGTCTGACATTTCCTTTTCGTTGGAGATCGATTAAGGGATAAGCATAGATTGACCTTGGTAAGTGCCTACCTTACTCTCCATGATTGTTCCTGTATTCTTGTTCTTCTTCTTGGAAGTTTTCTTCAGTTGGGATGATGTTGTTGAAGACATTGTTGAAGATTGTTGGAAGTTTTAGGGTTTTAGTGAGAGTAGAAGAAGAAAAAAGTTTCAGAATGTGGGAAAAAAGAATAAGAGACTAAGTTGATTATTTTTTATAGTGTGTGTTGCACCCCAAAATTTGCCCTCCTATCTCGATTTTATCTGGCTCAGGCTTCATAATCATCCGCATACGCTTTCATTAGGTCATCGACATTAAACAGTCATTCATCCATTGCATATGCATCATTTCATCGTATTTAAATTGACCAAAAATCAGTTTAAATTGATATACGCATCGTTTATAGTTATAAAATACCGATATTTCACTTCATTCATTTTATCTTCTTACCTATTTATTGTATCATTTTAAGTTGATTATGTGTCGATGATATAGATATTTCGATTTTATAAGCAATTAAAAACAATTCGACCGTGTGGAAAATTAGCGGAAAATATTTCAAACTTTCGCCTCTAACTCACCGCTTTATGAATCTATGTGTCGCGTGGATCATGAAAATGTGATCTCTAATTTTTCGATACATTTCAAGTTTTGTTTTTAACCGTAAGTGTTTTAAAATCGGTATTCTTTACTATCGTTCTATTTCAATTTTAAATATTTCGATAATTTTTCTTTAATTTTTGAAACCGTAGTTTATTTTAATGTGCTCTTTTATTTTTTGGATAATTTATTGTCCGAACTTTTATCATTTTTAACAATGTTAGGTATCAATTTTTATCTCAAAAATCAAACAAAAATAGTTTTGGGCTTTTATTTTTAAGTGACCCACTTTGGTGGCCCATTTAATCATGAGGGTATTTTCGGCATTATCAAAATTGCTAAACCTAATTCTATGTGTATATATATGTTATGTTATAATTGAAGAAGGGGCTGGAAAACACAAAACAATATAGAAAGAGGCGGAGGGAGTTGGTTTTGGGATCTGAGAAAAATGAATTAATTTTCGCTTCTTTTTCCAAACAGGACACTCCATGTTTATGATATCCAAAACCATCATACTCCCTCACTCCATTAACAACCTGTTACCTCTCTTCAGCCACTCATAGCTTCATTCTTCCTCCAAATCACCGTGACAAACTCCCTCCGTTTCACATACATTTCCTTCCACTCTCCCATTGTTACCTCTCAAACCACGGCCGCCTCCATCAATCCAACTTCCACGCACCATCTTCCTTCTCACACCCGGCTGCAAGTACCCTCCATTCTTAACCTCCGCCGTGAACCCATTCAATCGCCGGAAACCCCCTGCTTCATCAACTCCAAACCTTACTCCATTCATTCAACTCACCGTAACATACCCCCTCGTTCCCTCGTCCGTCACGCATCATCACCATCGCTACAAACCTCCGGTAGGAACCTCACTTCATCACCACTACATCCCTGAAACCACCATCGATCCCTTCATCTCGCCTTCTCTCGCGGAACAAACCCTCGCTCACTGCGACCTCAAACATCCATCGCTCTCCATTTCGTCTTCTCCATAGCCGCTCTCTACCCACCATCTTCACCGTTTAACCTCTCCGCGTTTTACCCTCTGCACAACCATCAACCACAGTCTTTCGTCTTGTATCATTACCTCCGCCATACCCTTCTTCAACTCTGTTTCCACCATTTCCTCTCGGAATCTCGGTAGTGAGTTCGCCGCTTTCTCCTCGCCTCGCAATAGTGGTTTCTCGCCGCAACTTGTTCCATCTCAACCGGCATCCAGCCTCCTTATCATCACGCTGTCACTTATTTGCCGCCCTCGACGTTCAAGCAATAGCAACAACACATTCACAACTTCATCCATCAACGTTCCAGCTTGTCTCAGCGCAACTTTGAAGCACGATTCTGGCTCGTATTCCAGTGCTGACATGGATCTTTTTCGTCGTTACTTCTGAGTTGATAAGGTATTCCCTTATGACTTATGATAGCTATGTTCTTGCGTTAAACATTTGCTGCACTTTTGATGTTGATATGCTCGTTTGTAACAAAATGATATGTTGGGATGGAAATACGTTGTTAGTTTTCTGTGAAAATTGGTTTAACAGGCTTGGGTTCTGTGAAAATTGGTTTAACAGGTTTGAATTAGATTGTTATGCTAAGAGTTCCTTTGATAAATCCTGTGAAATAACAACTCATTGTTTTCTGTTTTGGGTTCCTACCAACAAGCTCATATGTTATATACATTGTGTTGAATGCTAGAAGTTGTATTGTTGAAACTAAATAAATCTGATAGTTTTTTTTATGCGTGTGTATTTATCAAAGTTAAATGATTGTTGTTCTAACAATAATCGGAATCTGCCGTTAAATTTGTTGATTTTGTTGTTTGTTAAAGAAACCATAAAAAATCAAGTGAAGGTTCCAAGTACATCATCTTGTTTGGTTCTTAAGATTGAAAGAGGGTTTTGACGTGATATGGTTGATAGCGTTTCGGTTCATGGATGGTGATAATTGTGTAGTTTCGATGAAGGCGATGATGATGCCACGTTAATCGTGTGTAAGTCAAAACAGAGAAACTTATGTAGCGGCTGCCCAATTTTCTTTTGTTTTGATTTGAAATCAATTTCCCACATTTTGAATTTGGATTAAATAACGGCGTGAGTTTCTTTGTACAAGTGTATATGGCTGCTCGGTTTGGTAAGTGTTGGAAAATATCTGAGTTGGTTGATGATCCGTGGTTGATTGGGTTTATCTTGACATTTGTTTGTGTTTACCTTTGAGTTTATGCAATTTTTGATCAATATTTTGAGTGTTTTCTTAAGATGATAGTTGCTGGCCGTTTTTTTGGTTTCATCGATTATAACATGCTTCGTAATCGCTTTTCTCGTTTTGAACTCGAAATGAAGTTTAGCCTGAACCTCTTTGGTTTTGGTTCGTTTGTGAATTGAAATGCTTGAATAATCAATTGCTTAGTTCTTCGTTTTGTTCATGTACATGCATTTAATTTCATTCCAACTTCATACCTTGTTTACTAACCATTTTCCGATTTATTGCAATTTCATCTTATTTTATCACACTTATGCTACTAACCCATTTGTTTGTTGTGAAGGCATTCAAGAAAAGTCCGATCATCATTTCCTCTTAGCATATATACTTTTCTTCTTCCAATTATATTCTTATTATTGTTGTTCCATTATTAATATCTAGTAATGTCATTTTTATTTTTGTAAATATAAAATACATAATATTTTTTTTATTTATTATATTTAGTATGTAAATATACATATTATTTTTATTCTTATAACTTTATTCATATCCATTTGTAAATAAATTCAATTACATTGTAATGATCTTTGTGTTGCATTTTGAATTTGGAATTTAATTCAATCTTCAAATGAATTTGAATGCAAACATATTTATTCTAATTAATCTAACAAAATACATACTTGAGCGTGGCAACATTCTCCGCATAGTTTTTTTGTTTGTATCTTGAGTGATGTAGGAATCTTCATTTGGTATTCATCCGATGCATCAAGCCTTATCCGATCTTGAAGACTACTTGGAGCTCAATTCTTACACCACATAAGAGCTATTTAATTATTCAAATTAATTCGATTTGGTTGTATATATATGTTTATGAACATGTACCCTCATTCCTTGTGTGTTCTAATTACCGTTAATTATGCGTTTATCATATTAGAACACATAGCCTCGTCTTGGGTTCCTCATCAAGAAGCAGGTAAACATACACAATGCACACTTGCACACATTTATAGTTTGGTCCTGGGCTTTTCTACAGCGACAACTATTCGATCGATTGTTCCAATCGGTCGTTTAGAATACTAGTGTCACGCTAGTTTCACTTTTAGGAGCATGCATAAAGCCACCTTGTATGGGCTCGCTTGTTTTCCTAATAACCCCTAAAACACTTTCAAATTAAATTAATTAATTGAATTTGTTTTCTTTAAATCAATTCTTCTACAAAACAAAACAAAAAATAGTGTTGTGGTATTTAATTAAATTGTTAGAGGTTAGCCCGACGATTTAATTAAAATGTAAAGTATTTGGGCCATTAGAGGGTAACCCAATGACTTAAATACTTTATTCCATACACTTAATAAAAGTGAACTTTGTTTCACCTCACTCTTTTCATAATAAAAATTTTGGATGAGAGATGATCAGTTGACCTCAATCACCAATCTCGAGTATTGAATCGTTAGAGGATAACCCAACGTTTTGATACTTCTCATCTACAATTAAAATCAATTCAACCCATTCAAATTCCTTTTCCGCTCATACGCGGTCATAAAAAAAACATTTCAATTAAAATCAACACAACCAATCCAAGACATTTTCAACAAGAACTACGGAGTTTTGACTTTCCCATTGCACAAGGGAATACGTAGGCACGCGGTTTCGAAACCGTGTCAAACTCAAAATAATAACAAACAAACCCCTTTTCTTAAATTCATAATTTAGAAATTAGCGATTACACACACAAACACATTTCGAACTAAATGGGTCCCATCGAGTACGATGGACGTAAGAGGTGCTAATACCTTCCTCTTGCGTAACCGACTCCCGAATCCATCATTTTTGGTCTTGTAGACCGCCTTATCCGATTTTTGTGGGTTTTATCTATATTTCCCCGTTCTTTTCAGAACAAATAAAATTAGGTGGCGATTTCATTGTTTTTGAAAATTTAAATGATTTTTGAAAATCGAGTTGCTTCAGTGTGGAAGTTTAAACATCCACTAAGTAAGACCAGGGTACGTGGGAGTCGTGGGTTGGATTCAGAAGGAGGTGGCGTAAAAGCTGATATTGGTAATAAGCATGATTAAACATAATCATTACTTTTGAAACCACACCATGCTGTGATTACTAGTTCAATACGGTTAAGAAATCCAAGAGGCGTCTTGATTGACGTGGTTGAAGTCATACACAGTAAATATCATGATTACTCAAAAGTCACATCAAAATCTTGTAACTATATTTAAAATAAGTATTTCTCAAAAGATTCGAAATACATATTTTAAAGGGGCATTTTGTTGTCTGAAGATTTTGATACATGTAGTTCGAAATAAAGCAACATTGATGTTTCGTTGGAATAAAACAAATGTTATAGTTCGGAATGGAAGAGATTGTTCTTCGAACGGACATGTCGAAGCTCGGAGCTTTGAATAACAGTTGTGAAGACATATTTAAAGAAACTTCGAAGTGGTAACAAGACTATGTCTGTGAAGGTTGTGAAACGAGTTCGAAGCGAAGGCTACCAGAGCGTTTGAAATTCAAACGTAAGCGGGATATTAGAAATTCAAATATATATGTCTTTGGAGCGTTCAAGACGCGTGGAGACTAGAGAAGCAATGCTCGCATGCTCGAGCGTAGAATCTTATAAGCAAGACCGTTATGGTCGAAATAGTATAAATAGAAGTCTTAGTGTTAGGATTTCGTGTGTCATATCTATTTTACAAAATTCAGTAAACATTCAAAATACCACATGGATAGGGAAACGAATGCTCGAACAATGTACGTATGATAACACCAAACATTTATAATTCAGTAAAACTCTTTATCTTTTCCAGTTTATCTTCCATTTTCATGTCAATGTCATTCAAATACTTTTACATTCAAAGTCATTTACTTATTTCTTGCATTTAAACGTTGTTCTTCTATTCGAACCTGTTACACATTTCAGAAACCTTTTACATCCATGTCTTTACACTAAAACATTTATATTCATGCTTTTACATTAAAGTCTTTACATTAAAGTCATTTATCCTTTTCTGCATTTAAACGTTTCTTTTACATTTGAATCTTTAGTCATTTAGTCCAATTTTACATTGATCTGTTTAATTATGTCATTAAATTCCTTTAGTATGGCAATCGAAGTAAGTTGGATGTTTCTAAAACACTTTAAATAAAATCTTAACTGTGAATACCAGTTTACTAGTAGATTTATCAAGCGACCAATACCCCATAGGATCAATCTAGTCGATCCTGCAAGTTACCAGAGAGATTAAATAACAGTCATTAAGATTATTTGATAGTTTGGAGGACTAGCGGTTGTTTACCAGAAATCACTGTAAACACCTAGATGGAGATTTCGAACTAGTGCAATTGGGCGACGACCCCATCAAAGGCGTGAAGATCGGGGCTGACCTCCCAAAATTGGCTGAAGAGCAACTCAAGGCATGCCTAAAAGATAATGCCGACCTCTTCGCATGAAGCGCTACTGATATGCCCGGACTTGACGCTGAGGTCGCCTGCCACCACCTCACTATTGATCCGGCCCTTAATGCAGTAGCACAACATAGGTGAAAGTAGTCCCCGCAGAAAACTGAGGTTGCCGAGCAAGCTGTTAGAGACCTCCTAGAGGCTAATTTTGTAACGGAAGCCAGATACACTACGTGGTTGTCCAACCGTGTACTAGTTAAGAAAAATAATGAGAAGTGGCGCATGTGCATTGATTATTCTGACCTCAATAAGGCATGTCCAAAGGACGCCTACCCCTTTCCCAATATCGACAAACTCGTCGACAACTCCGCTGGTTTTAGATTACTATCGTTTACAGACTCCTATTCGGGCTACAATCAAATTCCAATGACTAAGGCAGATAAAATCTATACGGCCTTCATGACCGAATCAGGCAATTATCACTATAATGTGATGCCCTTCGGCCTGAAAAACACCGACGCAACCTACCAACGAGTGATAAACAAAGTCTTTAAATGTGAAATCGGGGACATGCTCGAGGTGTACATGGACGACATGATCGTGAAATCCCAAGAGGAGGTCGATCATGATCGACATCTCAAAAAGGTCTTCGACCAAACTAAAAGTGTTAAAATGAGGTTCAACCCTGAAAAGTGCACCTTCGGAGTCCGGACAGGAAAATTCCTCGGATTATATCTCACCGAACGCGGAATAGAAGCTAACCCCGAAAAATGTCAGGCATTTTCTGAATTACCCACTCCAAAATCCAAAAAATCAATCCAAGTCCTCAAAGGGATGCTGACCTCACTGTCCCGGTTCGTCGCAAAATCGGCCTAACGCGCACTCCTTTTCTTCAAACTGTTAAGAAAGGAAGTCGTGTTCGAATGGACCGAGGAATACGAGCGGGCCCTAAACCACTTGAAGAAAACGCTATCCGAACCACCCATGTTGTCTCGGCCGGACAAGGAAGAAGTATAATACCTGTATCTGGCTGTGACTGCCGAGCCCGTTAGCGCCGCGCTCATTCGAGAAACGCTAGAAGGTCAAAAACCCATATATTTCACGATCAAGGCCTTACATGGCGCCGGGCTGAGATATCAATAAATCGAGAAAATCTCCCTCGCGCTGGTCAACGCCGCCAGAAGACTTTGTCACTACTTTTTAACTTACACCGTTGTAGTCCAAACGAAACAACCCATCAAACAACTACTAGGCCGACCAAACATGGTTGATAGAATGCTCAAATGGTCATTAGAGCTATCCGAATTCGACGTCAAGTCAGAGAAGAAAGACCCTCAAAGCACAAGTTCTAGCGGATAGAGACATGTGTGGGGATAAACATAGGCTGGAAACATTGGATATATTCAATAAAAAGTGTAGAGTAACCATAGGATAAATCATTACGGATAACATATAGAATTTTGTAACATAAATACTTATACTTGTAATTATGTTACAATAAATACATTAAATGATTAGTGAAAAACGTTAATCTAGGAAGTCAAATACTCTATGAATACTAATAGTCAATATAGAGTATTTAAAATCTTAAATAATTCTAACAGGTCCCCAAGACAAACAATGACTTGGAAAGGACGTGCTCTAGTTGAAATAATAGAATAACAAATGAAATGTTTTCTTATTCTAGCCTACTATAGTGAATGCTAATGCTTAATGGTGTTTAACTCCAGGAAGGGAATTTTAAAGACTAACAAGGGCTCCCCATTCTGCATCTAAGGCTTCCAGAATAGCGAGTAAGTCTAGACACATAAGTTCCAGGCCTAGATTTGATCATATCTTTTTTAGAGAATGGTCTATTAGCCAGTACAGGTCCTCCTTGTACAAAAAATGCCCCGTTCATATAAACATCGTTGATTGATCTCCATTGCCAGTTTTTCCACTCTGCCTCTGGTGAGTAATCTCTCTTTGTTATCTTCAACACCAAAGTAGAAAATAATGTGAGATTATTTTTCATTTTAGATTTAGAAATTTAATTTTTTTTCCTTTGTTTTGTTTAATCATGTCATGTGAAAGCACCTTTAAAATTATTATGTAAAGTAAGGACAAAATTATGACATGATAATATATTAAGACTAAGAGTTAACAAATAAATATGTTGCCAAGGCATAATTAGAACATAAAAAGCATATATTAATAAGGATAAGCATGACTCTTGAGTAGATGCATACCTGTTTAGCATGTGGATTGTTAGGGGCTATGAATCGGTTACCCTCACTTATAATGGTAGGATTCTGGCTACCACCAATGGCATACATTTCCCAGTGAGTGTAGTCATTATTAAGCACATGGATAAAACCATATCTGCATCTTGGCATCCTTTGGATTAATCTCTTGCCAAAGTGGTTAAATGCAAGTGTAATCTGCATTTTCTTATCACCGTCATAGCTATTACTCGCACCAAACAACATTGCCTACATACACCATATATACACAAACAAATAAAAAAACAAAATTAGGTAATATATTTCGTTTCAAATTCATGAATACTAATTTTTACAAATAAAAACATGCACAAGAAATCTACGAAGTTGTTAATTACCTCGTTGTGATCTGTGAAATGGCAATTGGAAATCGTAATAGCAGTAGATCCCATAATGACATCAATTAGCCCATCTTTGCAGTTTCTCATGGAAACATGGTCAATCCAGACATTGCTGGAGCCAAAAATTGAAATCCCATCACCATCACTCTTAGTTCTTAGACCAAAATGGTTCTCAGCATCTCTAATAAGTCCCCCATTGCCAACCTGGATGTCAAAAATTTTGATCCCATGGATGATCACATTCCTAATGAATTGGATAGTAATACCAGCACCTTTAGCAATGACAACAGTAAATCCTCGACCATCAATGGTCTTGTCACTTGTCATTATGAGTTCTTGGTTGAGCCTAATGACCATGCTATGAGCAAATATTATCCACAAAGGTCCATTTCTTGTAACTGCATGCCGAAGGGTACCTGGATGTGGATTTTGCATGTCACTATCTGAGGGATCAGTTACCATATAGATAGGACCGGCTTTTCCACCAGTAGTCTTCCTACCAAAACCTTGCACACAATTTGCAAGCTTTTTGCGGTTTGTTCCCCAGTTAGGATCACACCTCCAACACCTGTCAATGGGATTTGTAGCCATACATGGACGACCTCTTCCCATTTTTTGTCCCCCCAAAATCCTTCTTCCTGTATCCCCACCAATTATCATCCTATTTATCAAACCAAATAAATATTAAAATATGACAAATCACACTTGTAACTAATTCTACGATAGAAACAAAGAAACATGGAACATATAATAACCATTGAGTCATAATGTAAGTTTCTATTTTTTATGAGATAATATTTCCTATTTTATTTTGTTTTTCCGTAAGAAATTGCAAAATTCTCTATTTTTTCCCACTATGCTTTGTGTGTTTACATAGTTTTATGTCTGTGTATAATGAAAACAAGGAGCCAGTTTTGCAATTAGAATAAAAATTGAAATAAAATGGATAGGGTTTGAAATTTTCCCAAGAAATTTAGCATACTGGTAAATATATGATAATTGCACAAAACTCACTCGCTAACTGTAGAAGTCATATTTTCAGAGACTGCATATGGATCAGGTGTATAAGCTCTGTTGTTTGCTTTTTCAGCCTCTGCTGCTTTTTCCCGCCAATATGTATCATTAATAAATGGAATTATATCATCCCAATATGCGTCTTGCTCTTTTACATTAGCATTCACTAATGTAGGTATGATTACCATTAAAAAGGTCAAAAGGAAGAGATGGTACATTTTGCCATGATGGTTCTCTGCCAAATGGAAAGAACCCTCTTCCTTTCTAAAATAAAAATGGTAATCAAATAGTTTCAATAGAATAATTGACATGATTATACTCTTTATATACAGATAACGATAGCAAAAAGGGGATATTGGTAATTTTGACCTCACAAAATTGTAGTGAATCTTATCCCCAAAACTTATTTCCATTTTATTTCTTGATCCTCCTTCAAAAGTGGAAGGCCAATTTCATATAAATCGTTCAATTTGTTTTTGCCATGTAGAGTAGAGGCATCATAGAACTAGCAACTTTATTTCGGTTTATCTTTACCAATAGTTTCGCAATGCCAGTGATATTATATATGAATTAAAATTGGATATTTTTAGTTTTTCTCTGCATGCAGTGGATGGATCCCTTAAACATTGAGTATATTCGATATATTGGTCATATAAAACTTATCTATAATTTTTGTGATAGGTGCAAAGATTAGAAAAGATTTTCAAACATTCTCTTTTGGTGGAGATGATTTAGAAAATAATATTCGTTATAAGTAATTTTCCATTGCCCATGAATATGTTTTCAATAAATAGTTATAATGTTTTAATTTATTGTTGAGGAGAGAAGAAATCAATTTACTCGACCTTAATAACACTAGTATCTATTCTCGTCCGAGGGATTAAATTTATTATTCGAATAAAAAATATTTTATAAATATTTACAATTTAAAATAAAATTTGTGTCAAACAAAAAATAAAATTCGTATCAAATAAAATCTTATTATTTATAAAATATATTTCTCTTTGCATACTCAGAATATATTTTTGCCTATTAATAACATAAATAATAAAAAATACTTATTTATTCTACACGTAATATAAATAACATAAATAATTAAAAATAATTATTTAATCTTTTTTTTCTACGCGTAATATCTATTAATGCATATTATATTTAATTTAACAATAGTTATTTCAATGACAAAGTAGAAGAATGAAACAAATGTAATAGTTATTGGTGCATATTATCTTTAATTTAACAATAGTTATTACAATGACAAAAAAATAAAACGAATGTTTAATACTTAATGTGAATGTTTAGCAATAGTTTAACAATACTTAATGAAAATTAAAATTTGAATGCTTAACAATATTTATTTCTATAATATTAAGTTTTTGTAATTGAAAGGAATAAAATTAGTGTTTTAAAAATCGGATCGGAGATCAAAATAATGAAGGTATTGAGTCACTGGTTTATTGGTCGAACTGTATGACTAAACCGGATTAAATCAGATAACTCGGTTGAATAGACCGGTCTTTATAACAAAACTATATAGATATAAAACTTGTCGAACCAGATGACTCATTCTTTACAAATTGTAACTAGACCTTAAATTTTTAAAAAATATCATATTATAAATAAATTCACAATTTAATAATTTAAATTTAAATTTTAAACATTTTAAAAATATCATACCATAAATAAATTTACAATTTAATAATTTAAATTTAAATTTTAAATATAAGTATCATATATAATAAATAGTATAAAATTACAAAGTATAATTGCAATATAGTATAATTGAATAATTATTAACAAAATAATTTTATTGTCTATTATTTAATTTCGAAGAGTAAAGATTATTTCAACCGGATCTGTAACATTTCTTCTGTCTATAATATAATTAATTAATTTAATTTTTTATTTTTTATTTAAATATAATATTTTAATAAAATAAATGAAATGAATAAAAAATATTTAAATGCGGATTTCTTAAAAAATTTGAGTAAAAAAACTTTAAAAAAACAAAAAATTGCAGTTGAACCACCAGTTTTAAAAAATCACCCGTTTTTCTGATTTTTTGATTTTCATCCGTTCTTGTCGATTCAACGACATTTTCGATTCAATAATTAAATCAGACCAGTCCCGGTTCGGTCGGTCCGACCGATCGATCCGATCCGATTTTTAAAACATTGAATATAACTATTCATTGCTCTAGTTTTGTAATAACAAATAGGAATGTTTAATACTTAACTATTCAAATTCTTTCGCCCAATAGTTTATCTTCTGGGTTATTTGACTCAGGTAATGTCATTATAGCCTCTATGGTCATGTCTAAAGTTGAGGTCACGCTGTCTTGAATCAGAAAAGTAGGCAAACATGTGATTAAGAGTTGAGGTCACGCCTTGCTTGTCTGCTCTTCAAACACCAGTTGCCATTTTTCCACTGCTTTATTTCAAAACCAGTTATTCCAGCTTCTCGCTGTTGTAACAAATGTATACAAAACTGTGCACCTTTTGGTTGAGATTTTAACTAAAAATAAATACTAAGAATAAAAATCTAAAACAAATGAAACTTGATATTCCATTTTTCTGAATTTTTTATGGCCAATAAATATTTGTTAACTAACACTTTTCAGAAATCACAGACAAATTTTGCAAACGCCATGCACGCTCATGCCCGTTTCATTTACATTGTCATACGAATATGGTATTCTTCAATATTCTTGACACTTTTTCTGCGGTTCTATTAATTAAAATAAACTTTCCTGCAGAAACAATTTTCATAGGTATATCTGTGAATTTTACTGTGGACTTCAAATGTTGAATAAAACACTCTTATACAATACAATATTTCCAGGTAAATTCACAGGAAATTTACCTGCGGATTATATTTTTCTCTAAAAAATTATTTTTTCTTTTTTTTTTGTTTCTATTTTACATAAAATTATTAATTATTTTGATGGTGTATTTTATTTATTTTAAATTTTTAATCCTTATTTTTATAATTTATCAAGTAGTTTTATAATTTTTTCTAATAAATTATTTTTTGGATTTATCCAACTAATTCTGATCCACGTATTAAATTAATTTCTTTCGTGGTTCAGAAGGTAATATTAAAATAATTTGTATTTAGTAAAATTCATTTCTCACTATAGCACAAATAATTAGTTTTGATATATATATATATATATATATATATATATATATATATATATATATATATATATATATATATATATATATATATATATATATATATATATATATATATATATATATATATATATATATATATATATATATATATATATATATATATATATATATATATATATATATATATATATATATATATAAATTCTCTTAAAGATTAAAATAAAAGTATTATAAATTTAAAAAATTATGGTATAGAATAAAATTAAAAAAATATACAAATTAGAATTAGATAGTGATAATAAAATCCAGATACTATTTCATACATAACCAATCTTTATATTTTAAAGATAATATATATATATATATATATATATATATATATATATATATATATATATATATATATATATATATATATATATATATATATATATATATATATATATATATATATATATATATATATATATATATATATATATATATATATATATATATATATATATTATTTCGAGTTGAATAATAATGTATTGATAGTGTAAAATTAATTTACATTAGTGTATCATTTTTTTTAGCTTTATTAAATGCATAATTTTATATTTTTAATAATTATTTATATTTATAAAATTAAACTAAAAATTTTAATTCATATTTTTGAATTTAATTCAATACTTTTATAGTGTTTTTTTTTAATTAGTTTTTAATTTTAATTTCAATTTTAATTTTCCTATAAAATAAAAAGTTATGCAAATTTTTATACATTTGTATATTATATAATGTCAAAATTAATTTTTAATCATTAAAATTTAAATTTAAATAAAAAATTTTAAATCTATTTAATTATAATAAATATAATCGAGATATTAAAAAAATTAGTTTTACTTAATAATTTATTTTGTTTGTAAGAGTTAGAAATATAATTTATAATAACTATAAAATTAAATTAAATAATTAATAGTTTAATATACTTATTTTGTAGTAAAATAAATAGTTATTCATTTGTTTGAATTTTTAAATGGTTTACAAGGAATAGAAAATTTGAGATTCAATTTAACTTTAGAAGTTAAGAACTAGTTTAAGAACTAAACCGAACCATAAATTGGTCCAGATTGGTTTGTTTAATAAACCATGAACAAAACGCTAAATTTTATTGGTCTCATTCCTCTACTGTTCGAAATCAAAACACCACGTAAAAACCCTAATCGAACTTGAGGTGCCACCATCTACGTTCCTCCACTGTCGTCCCTCTAAGATACGTGATCTTTCAATCGCTTCCACACTCTATTCTAATCGCCACCGTCTAGACTTTCTAAACAACAACATGTTCGAGTTTATGCTTCCCTTGCCGAAATCGATAATGGATTTTTTCATTGCGATTCACTCTTCTGATATGCATTTGAAATTGGTGCTGTCAGAGTTGGATTTAGGTTTGGTTATGTTTTCTTGAACTGAATTATTGTAACTTTGTTGCTGTAGAGCTTGATGTTTAGATTCAATTACTATATAATAGTAGTGTTTTTCAGTTTGTGATCTGAGTTTGTGTACTTGTTTTTCAGCGGTAGCGGTTATGAGAGCTCCGATTTTGTGGTCATTGATGAGGTTGAAATGCATAGACATCAACATATGGACAAGTTGTACAGGGGCCCCCGTGCCGCCAGGGTATACGTTTTCTAATAGATAAACATGAACGGTATATATAGTCATTAATTCTAATTGGTAATTATTAATGAGATTTTTATTTTGCGCGCAAGTACTAGGGATTTCAATACTTTTAACCAGTGTAGTCTGTGTGCGGTTTGTCTCACAAGGCTACTAATTTTGAGAATATTCAATCTCGACTTTTTAATTGTTAGTAATAAGTCACTCCATCACTCTCTATTTAAAACTCTCAAATTCTTATTAATATTAATGAAAGATTTGTATAGTTCTTAACCATTCTTAGGTGGCCTACCTTAGAAGTCATGTTTTAATAACTAGTCATAAATTGGCATATCACTTCTCTTTTATTGTGGAAGGATTGATCTAGAAGCACATCGACCTAGAGTGAGGTTGTATGCATCTGGGCTGAGGAAGCTTATAAGAATTGGCCAAGGTAAGTTGATAAACATTGTTTGATTGGTAATATTCATCAGGGAGCTTTTAATGTTTTTAGTCATAAGCTTAACAATTCATGACGTGTATTTACGAATTAGGATTCTCTTATGCCATTATTACATTGGGTTGGATTCCATAAACTACCTGTTATATATTTTACCAGTGAGGCGTGTATGTTTACTTTCTTATTTCAAATGAAAACAAATTATTGATATGCACAAAAAAAGCGTAAACTTGTAGTTGTGATTCTGAACTAATAGAATTTGTCATTTTACATTATTTTTTCTGTTTCATTTTAAAGGCCCAGAGACACTCTTAAGGCTATCATCCAAGGTTTTTGGTAGTTCAGATGGGGTTGAAGGGGATACTGGAGATGCATTCAAGGCATATCAGTGGAAATGTGTTCGAACAATGTCCGGTACTTTTCTTTTACCTCACTCATATAAGGCTTGAAATAGGGTGTAAACTTATCAAATGAAAAACCTGTGAACAATTAGATGTTGCTTTATGAGATATATCACAATGAACTTTCTTTTGATAACAAAATAGCTTTGTATTCCTCTTCAAATCAAAATTGTGTCGATTTTCACTTCATTTAAAGTCCTCTTAGGTGTCATAATACAAAGACTTCTTTTGTGAATTCTATGGACCATCTAACACATATGTTGAATTAGTCCTTACAGGGTGTGATGGGTTTGGATATCAGGGAGAAAGCTGAGATAATCCTTATTCCGAGAAGGGAATTTAATAGATGAAAGAACACGGGTTCGTTTCAGGGGTTAAGGGTTAAAGAAGTAACACGAGTAGTTGGGGAAGCAACCAAAGATTCTGATTTACCTAGGAAGTAGGTTACCTTACGAAAAGTTGTTACTATGATTCCACTATTTTGCAACTTGTTCGGTCTTAATCTATATTTGTACTAATTAATGGGAAAGGAGAAAATGAAGGCAATGGAGCAAGCATTGTTGAAAGGAAAGCAAGTTCAAGATGATTGTCTACGTGAAAAGCTTGGCTATGATCCATTCAACGGAAGAGCAGCTACATGTGCTCAAGAAACAGACTTTGTTCTTAACACAATTAACAGCAAAAACGCTTCCCAAAGGTCTTCATTGTCTTCTGTTGCGTCTTACTACTGATTATTATAAGTTGAATGCTTCTCACAACAGTTCGCTAATCAAGAAAAGTTAGAAGACCCAAAACTGTACCATTATGCAATATTTTCAGACAACATATTGGCAACAGCTGTTGTTGTGAACTCAACTGTTGTCAATGCTAGGGTAAATTGTTTCTACTTTGACAACCCTCTCTTCAATGATCAATAAACCAATGATGCTTTTATTTCCTAATGGAATCACTTGCTCGTAGTAATATTGGTCCAATGAATTTTCAGGATGCAACGAAACATGTTTTCCATATTGTTACCGATATGCTCAATTATGCGGCAATGAGGATGTGGTTGAAATGGATTTGAATCAAGCGATGGAATCAGACGCAGACTGACCCTCCATTTTGTGATACCAAAGGTTACGATAACTGCTGCGATTATCAAGCGATGGCGGTAGGGTTTATTACTTATTGCTTAGTATTACGGTCTTTTTTAATAATGCAATTAAATGCATCTTCATTTATTTAGTACATCAAGTCCTTTTTTCTGTTTGGCACGTTATTCTCTTATATTTTTTATTTCAGCCACCCAATGTTGTGAAATCTGAATATTCATCATTAAAAAGTGCAACCATGGGAAAAAATGACTTGAAAGAAAGAATGGCTCAGTTCAGGTCGAAAGTTCGCCTCGAAAATGAGGGTCTCAGGAGAGATATGAAGAAACAAAAAAATCTTCCTAATGGTGATGTGATTATTCAACAAAGCACCTCATATCATAATAAGCTTGTGGATTCCCGCTGTGACTTAGACCTTAAATCCGAAAAGGATCGTGGTGTAATCATCTCTTCAAATGCACCAAATGATTGTGCCCAAGTCAGAGTTGTTAGATTTGTTAATCCCGGATAGCGGAGCGGAGCGGCCGACCCCCGGGAATGGGGAAAGCGGGAATAGCGGGATTCCGGATAGCGGGACAACTTTTTGTATACTAATAATTATATAATAATCTATAAAACATATGTTATAAAACATATGTCATGCAATACTAAATTAATTCCATAACACTCATAAAATACTTATAAAATCTAATGTCAAACAAAGAACAATGCTTAATCAAGACTCAAAACATAAAGATTCAAAACATAAAGGTTCAAATGTCAAACAAAGAACAATGCTTAATCAAGACTCAAAACATAAAGATTCAAACATAAAGGTTCAAATGTCAAACATAGAAATCATATAGCATCATCAAAAAATTCTTCTTCCTCTTCATCTTCTTCTTCAATATATTCCTCCATTTCTTCATCTTCAACTTCTTCAAAATCTTCCTCCAATTCTTCATCTTCAACTTCTTCAACATCTTCCATCACTTGTTGTTCCATTGGTGCTCTAGTTGCCATTGTTGCTCTTGGTGCAATTGTTGCTCTTGGTGCCGTTGTTGCTTGAGAAGTACTTCCAACTTCATTTTGCCTTGTTGTCCTCCTAGTGTAGATTATAGGCTCATTAACCCCGCTAGCATCGGCAACTTGACTCCAAGTTAAATCATCATTTGGATGAACCAAGTCTTCACCATCATCTCCTACCTTTTCCATCTCTTCCACCAACCATTCGATGTGGAAATTAATTCGTTAAATTCCATAGGATCAATTTTATCCAATTTCAAACCTCTACCAAAGCTTGATTATACTTGATAAACACCAAGTCTTGCAATCTTTGATGTTCCAATTTATTTCTCTTCTTAGAATGAATCTAAAATACAATAATTTGAAGTATTAATTTAATAATACTTGCATGTAAGATACTTTAAAATCCTAGTAAAAAATTAATACTCACATGCTCAAAGATGCTCCAATTACGCTCACATCCGGAAGCACTGCAACTCAAACTCAACACTTTAACAGCCAACAATTGCAACTCCGGAGTTTCGGCTCCATAAGACTTCCACCACTCGGCTGCAAGTAATTGTAAAAACTCATTCCATATACATAACACAAAGTGTATCACATGTAATTTAGCAAAAAATCATTTCATCTTACCTGGAGCTAATGTCGACCTTTGTCTAATTGCCACTTTTATACCAAAGAGACCCGCAGCACCCCTGTATTGTGACAATTGTTCTGAAATCAAATCTTCCACTTCATAACTTTCACTAAGTGTCTCAATGCACTTACGGAGGCCTCTCACCAATCTACCATTTTTCTCAATTTCTGGTTTAGAATAATAATATTCTGGATTGAGATAGTGACCTGCAGAATGTAGCGGATGATGAAGTTGACATTCCCATCTTTTATCAATGATTTCAAATACAGCTTTGTACTTGCTTGAATTTGAACTAAAAGCTTTCTCAATTGATTCTTTCGCTACTCCCATTGCGGCATATATGTATCCCATTGCGGGTTTCTTTTCATTATCAATCATTCTTAGCACATCTACAAGAGGCGCCATGCACTTAAGAGTGTAGAGAACATCATTCCAAAATGAAGCCGTAAGTATAGTAGTGGCTGCCCTTTGTCCTTTGGCATTTTTGGCACACTTGGAAGTTGTCCATTCTTCACAAAGAAACATCTCTCTAAGCTTACCTTTTAGTTCTTGCATCCTTTGTAGACAAAGGAAATGGGTAGCAAACCTTGTCACTCCTTGTCTAACCAATTCAACATTGCCGGTAGTCTTTCTCATTAGATTTAAAGCAAAAGTATGGTTATAAATGTAGCCCACAACCTTAACCCCTTTTTGTATAACCTTTTTAACCTTTGGAATTTTGCCTATGTCTTCTAACATAAGGTCTAGACAATGGGCAGCACATGGAGTCCAAAACATGTGAGGCCTCTTCAAACACAATATTTTACCCGCCACTACATAATTACTTCCATTGTCGGTAATCAATTGAACAATATTTTTTTCACCCATTTCCTCAATAAAAGTGTCCAACAATTCGGCTAGCTTTTCCCCCGTCTTGGCATAGTCTGATGCATCAACACTTCTCACAAACATGGTCCCCGCCGGACAATTGACCAAGAAATTAATCAATGTTCTACCTTTTCTATATGTCCAACCATCCGACATAATTGAACATCCATATCTATTCCTTTGCACCTCTTGGTTTTTCAACAAATCTTTTGTATATTCCAATTCTTTCTGAAGGATTGGAACCCTGATTCCATGATAACTTGGCGGTTTCAAATGAGGACCATAACTTCCAACGGCTTCCAACATCAACTTAAAAGCTCTTGCATGTGCTACGCAACCCCACACGTATAAAAAAAGCGACCAATATATTGAATGGTTCTTGCCCTCGCTTCTTTATCACACACATCGTTGATGCTTGTGTCCTTACTCTTCTTATACACCAAATTCAACGGTCCTTTAGTCTTCTTGAAAGCAATTGAAGAGCCCTCACTCTCCGCAATCCTCTTTCCGGTGCGAATTCTACGTATTTCCTCAATATCAATTGTATCATCCGCATCCAATTGCACTGAAATCTCTTGTATTCCTTTCTTAATTCTCTCTTTATCAACCATGTCAGCACGTAATATAGCCTTAACATCGTCGGGTGTTTTCGTGCAAGAAATTACATCACCGGTAATTCCTAATTGATGCCTTTTGGCTCTACTTATTCCCCCACTGCTGGTTAAATTGCAAAAATCACATGTCACCTTCTTCCTATCATTCAAATTCTTCAAATGATTGTATTTCCATCCTATGTCCTTACTATTGGTTGGTTTGAATGTTGGAGCACATGAATCACGGTGTCGAGAAGAAGCCATATTTTCTAGAACGAAACAAAAAAAGTAAGGACTAGAATAGATAGAAAAAAAAGTTGAAACAGTACGTTGTTGGCTTGCTGGAAAGGTGAAGAAGTATTAGAGTATATGGAAAGGGCATGTGTAATATGGCATAAGTATAAAAATGACATGTGTCATTGTTGTGCTGAGTCAGCACAGTGGGGTTGGAGTATATTAACTCTACCCCCTTTCCAATTGTACCTTGCTGGCTTAGGAAAAAAAACTAGAAACGGTGACGGTGAAACTGGAAAGTGCTTGCTGGCTTAGGAAAAAAAACTAGAAACGGTGACGGTGAAACTGGAAAGTGTATCACATGTAAATAGAAGAAGTGTACCTTGCTGAATCAGAGTTGTACCTTGCTGATTGGTTAAATAGAAGAAGAAGAACGCTTGTTGGAAAGGTGAAACGGTGGAAACGGTGAAGAGAGACGGCGACGAGAAACGGCAAAGAGAAAGGAGAAAGGAGAAGCTGGAAAGGTGAAACGGTGGAAAGGAGAAGAAAAAGAAACGAATGGTGAAAGGAGAAAGGAGAAGCTGGAAAGGTGAAACGGCGAAGAGGAACGGTATCGGTATGGCAAGGAGAAGAAAAAGGAACGAATGGCAGAAAGAAAGAAAGAAAGGTGAGTTATAAAAAATTATTTTAAAAATTATTTTATAAAGAAAGGTGGTTTCATATGCCAATTATTGTTGTTGAGCCTCCTTAACCTTTTGTTGGAGCTCTTGAATTTGCTTTTCCCAGAGAAGAATAGACTGAGCTCGAGCTTCATAGTCAGTCTTGGCTTGCTTTATATGCATGGCTTGGTCTTCAGCTTCTTTAGAGAGCTTCGAAGCATGCTCATAAGCAGCATCCATGGCAGTTCGTTTCTCTTGCACCTTACTAGCAGCAAATTCGTTTTGAAGAAGACACCCAGTCACGTTATCCAACAAAGCTTGAAGATCAAATAATATGGTGCTGACTGGCAAAGAGCAGGTGGCGAGGTTAACTTGCGTAAGAAGCTCCTTCATAGTGTAGCAAGCTGTATTTTCCTTCTTGAGCACTTCGAACAAGTCCACATCAAGGATTGTTCTCCTAACTTTGTTAAGGAGTAAAACTCTATCATCTGAGGGCAATGGATCGTTAGTCGAATTAGTACCAGCCCTAGCAAGAGGAGTATCCCTTTGAGCTAATTTAGCTTTCATATACCCAATTGGGTCATTACGCCTTAGGAGAGCTAACTCTTCTTCAGTCATTTGAGAGTGGGGAATTTCCATACGCAAGGGAGTCACATCCATGTCAACCTCCATAGGCTCATTAGTCTGGTCACCATCACCTTCACTCTTGTCCTGCTCGTTGTCTTCTCCTTTATCAACCAGATCCACCACTTCGATCGAATTAGTTTCACTGCTGTTAGCATCAGACTCTGTTCCATCGCTCGAACCGCTCTGGGCTTCGTCTCCCCCAGATCCTTCTTCTGCAGATTCTTCACTCTCTTGGGAAGAATTAGCCTTTTCCTCTTCAGCATGAACAACCTTTGGGCTCTCTTGAAGGGTTTCGAGAGGAGACTTTGGAGGGGAAATCTCTGGTAGAATTTCTGCAGATTTATCAGGCGTTGCTTCGTTTGTTTCTTTTAGAGGAGGGGAAGTGCCTTGGTCATCTTGTTGCTCTGAAGCTCCAGTCGGAATCGCCATGTTGGAGGATCCTTTGTTTTGCACAAGATTACTAGAGTCCCCATGAGGAGAAGAGTTGATTGGAGCAGCAGTCTTTGATGGATGAGTCGAAGTAGTGGGATTTGGGTTCGAAGTATCCTACATAAACAAAGAAAATTAAGAGCATGCACCAAGGTACGAATAACTATTTTGTTAAGGATTCGAATTCAATTTACCTGTGGATTGTCAGAGTAAAGGTTATTATCTATATGTTCCAACATTACGTTGGATTTCGAAGGTGGAATTTTGGATTTTATTGAGGGAGCAACATCTCTGGAATCAAGTCCAGAAATGCTAGTAGGCCCAATGCCTTTAGAAACTTCCACCAACCTTGGGATTCTTTCCAGTGGTGCTTGGTTTCCTTTTCTTCGGAGTGGTTGGTGGAAGTCTGTTAGTATGAAAAGGTTAAGACATGAGTTAGATCTAAATCACAAACTTCAGTTTATTCGAAACATCAGGTTTAATTGATTACCTTTGGAGTTGGAACATTTGTTATTGCTGGTGTTGTTGTTGTTGTAGTAGTTGTTGTTGGTATGGCCAGAAGAACATCATCATTAGTTTCGACAGATTGTTGGGAGGTACTTCCTTCTTTAGACTTCGAAGCAACGGGCTTTATCCTGATGGCTGAAAATCGAAACAATTAAAGTAAAATGTTAAAAATAAAGAAAGTAAGAAACATTTGGGATTTTCCCAAGCATTCGCACCTGCGCCTTGATTAGATATAATCGACATGGCAGAAAGGTCATAGCGAAGATGTCCTGGGAAATTATGGAGCCAATGACGAGCCCATGTCACAGTCTCAGATGGCTTTAGTTTCTTTTGAGATTTGTATTTGAACATCTCTTTGCAAGTCAACCACCAAGGGTATGGAGGAAATCAAGCCAAAGCCAGTTCTGAGGTAGGTGTTAAGGACCAATTTGTAGTTATTTTGTATATTATTTTGTGGCCCTTAACAATGTCTTTGTATTTAATTTGTATATTTATTCTAGTATTTTGCTTTAATTAGGTTTTTATCTAGTTTTGTTTGATATATATATTATTTGACTTTAGTTACTCTTAATTGTAGGAATTTATTAACTAATTCTCCCAAGCTTGGATTCAAGGGTACTTGAAGAGCTTTAGGGATGATTCTTTTGAAGATAATTTTGGAAGAGGGAAGCATGCTACAGGTCGCGCTCAGCGCGGTGCCAGCATGAGTGCGCTCAGCGCGACTTAACCGCGCTCAGCGCGGTCTGCGAAATTCAGAAAAAAGGACAGCCCATGCTTTCACCTTTGGAGCCACCAACCCATCACTTCACCAGACCTTTTTGGCTTGTAAAGGAAGCAAGAAAACATAGACCATCATTATCTTTCATCTTTGTAAATCTAGGGCAAGTTTAGGAAGAAAAACCATAGCTTTTCTCTTGATTTTTTCTCATGTTCATCATCTCTACCAACAATCTTGAAAGCAAGGCAACCATGGAAATGAGTAGCTAAGCTCCTTTTGTGTCAAGATTAGAGGTAGTTGATCTTTATAGTATGTATTTCTTTTAATCCATTGGTGTATGAACATGGTTGATGATTAATATAGTTGAATATCTTTGTTCTTCATCTTTATGCTTTGAGTTTTGCTTGGAAAAGAATATTTCAAAGTGACCTAGGATATTCATCCTCTCATAAACAAATGCTAGGAATAGATTTGTGTGTTAGAGTTTACAAAATATTGAACTTAATGACTATCATGCTAATAGTTGTAGTGAGGAATCATGCAAGGATTAACATGATAACATTCACAATCTTGGTGGGAAATCTACAAGATTGAGAGGATATGTATTTGTAGAAATCATCTATTATGTTCATCACTTGATTAAAATGAATATGTATGAAACTAGATCAATGAAACTAATCTTGACATGCCTTCTTAACTTGAAAACAATCTCAAACTCTCTCTAATCCAAACTATAACTCTATTTGAAAGAATTAATTTAGTTGTTGGTTGGAAACTCATGGTTTTAGTAGAGTAGATAACAAACCCTTTGGTTACATCATCTTAAAGCATACTTATCTATTGAAAGACTATAACATGCACCAATCCCTGTGGAATCGATAATTAAAATACTTTGTTCACGGAAAAATCCTACAACAAAATGGCGCCGTTGCCGGGGATTGGCGTTTGATGTTGTTAGTATAGCAATAGTTGAGTGTTTTAAGACTTTTTCTACTAATCTCTCTTTGTTTCTTTTGTGTGGCTAGACTTTTTCAGGAATTAGTTTATGCGGGGAAGTATTCCGGTCGACCAACTCCTTTTCGATCCCGAAATTGAAAGGACGGCTAGGAGACTTAATAGTAGTGCTAAAAGAAGAATAAGACAAGCTAGGCAAAGGCAAGAAAGAGGAGAAAGAGGAGAAGCATCCACTTCTTCAACACCACCCGTGTTTGGAGAAGTCACCGCTATGGAGGAGAATCAACCACCATCACCACCACCACCACCACGGGGGCCGTGTGTCAATAGCCCTCGCCATAATGCTCAATTTGCCCGACAAGCAAATGCAAGGGTTGCGGAAATGAAAACGGGCTTGCTTCAACTTCTATGCAAGTCCATTTCATGGCCACGACCATGAAGACCCTTACACTCACCTTACCAAGTTCTACGAGATCGCGGAGCGCGGTGCTCGGAAGACCAAGAAGAGCAATATTTCCAAAGGCTTTTCCTCATTCTCTAGTGGGAAGGCAAAAGATTGGTATCTTGATCAATTGCAAGAGACAATGACTAATTGGAACGTTTTGGAGGAAAAGTTTCTTGAACGCTTTTCCTCAATCACGTTTCATGGAGGCTAAGACGGCTATCTCGGTATTTTCGCAAGGAGTAAACGAGCCTTTGAATCGGGCATGGGAAAGATATAAGTCTATGCTAAGGAAGTGTCCGAGCCATGGTTTTGACGAGCTTACACAAATTCATATTTTCCGAAATGGTCTCCAACCTCAACACAAATTGTTGTTGGATGCCACAGGAGGTTCTTTGATGGCAAAACACCGTATGAAGCAATCCAAATAATTGAGAAGATGGGTAGGAATGATCATCAAACTCAACATGATCAAGGAGGTGTACAAGTGAAAACGGGAGTTTTAGAAATTGGTTCGAGTCATGAAGCACTTGTGGCGCAAAACAAATTGTTTGCGAAACAAGTTGAAGAATTGACAAAACAAATGGCTAAACTCCCTCAACAAATCATGGAGTTACAAGGAGCATCAAATAAGCAAGCTCACCAAATAGCTTGTTGTGAATTGTGCAAAGGAGATCATAAAACCGGCTTTTGTCCTCCGGAGAATGAGGAAGCTAACTATGTGGCCAACCAAGGCCAAGGGTACCAACAACGAGCTCCTTACCCTTATCAAAATCAAAACCAAGGTTACCAACAAAGGGTTAATCAAGTTTATCAAGGAGGGTGGAGGCAAGATAACAATAACCAAGGAAGGAAAAATCCATATCAAACACAAAATCAAAATCAAAATCAAAGTCAACAACAAAATCAAGGCCAACAACAAAACCAACCTCAAAGTCAAGTGAGATCTTCCAACATTCAAGACACTCTAGCTCAATTTATGCAAGCCTCAATGGCTAATCAAAAGAGCACGGAGGCATCTATCAAGAACTTGGAAACTCAAGTTGGACAACTAGCTAAGCAACTTTCCGAACAAAGTGCTTCGACATCATTTTCCCCAACTACGCAAACAAATCCTAAGGAGCATTGCAAAGCCATAACAACAAGAAGTGGTAGAGTTTGTGATGAGAAAAGGAAGGTAGTTGAAAGAAAAAAGAAAGTAGTGGAGAAGGATGAAGAAGAAATAGTGGAGGAAGAGGTAGTTGAAAAAGATGAAGAGGATGAAGTTGAAAAACATGATAATGTTGATGTGGAGGATGATTTAGTTGAAAATGAAAAGGAAAATGGTGTAGTTGAAAAGGAGAAAATAGATGAGAAAAAGAAAAGAATGAAGAAGGGAAAAGAGAAGGAAGTAACTTATCCATTGAGAAGTTTGCCATATCCTCACCTTCCCTCTAAAAAGGATGATGCAAAGCACTATGCTAGGTTTATGGATATTTTCAAGCAATTGCAAATAAATATTCCATTTACCGAAGCATTAGAGCAAATGCCCAAATATGCAAAATTCATGAAGGATATCTTGACGAAAAAGAAGAGGTATACGGATCAAGAAACCATAATGGTGGATGCTAGTTGTAGTGCAATAATTCAACGCACCATTCCGAAAAAAGAGAGTGATCCGGGTCGTGTAACTTTGCCCGTTACTATTGGGGATGTGTATGTCGGAAAAGGATTAATTGATTTGGGGTCAAGCATCAACTTGATTCCATTATCCATTGTGAAGAGATTGGGGGAGATTGAATTAAAGTCCACGAAAATGACATTGCAATTAGCGGACAAGTCTATTACTCCGCACGCGTAGCTTTAGATTTGTTGGTAAAAGTGGACAAATTCTTTTTTCCGGTGGACTTTGTAGTCATAGACATGGAGGAAGATGTGGATGCACCTTTAATTCATGGAAGACCGTTCATGAAGACGGCAAGGATGATGATTGATATAGATGATGGCCTAATGAAGGTGAGAGTACAAGATGAAGAGATTTGCTTTAATCTTTTTGAAGCAATGAAGCATCCCATGGATAAGAAAGATTGTTTTAAGATTGACGTTATTGAGGAAGCAACTCAAGAAGTGAATGATGATGATGATAGTCGAGATATTGAGGAGTGTTTGGAAGGAGTGGAAATTTCAAAGGAAATGCACCCTTGGGAGGAAAAAGAAGAAAGTTTGAAGAAAGATCTAAAAGATGACGACCAAAAACTTGAGTTGAAAGAGCTACCGTCTCATTTAAAGTATGTGTTTCTTGAGGAGGGAGGTAAAAAGCCCGTAATTATTAGCAATACATTGTCGGAGAATGAGGAGGAGAGCTTAATTGAAGTTTTGAAGTCGAACAAAAATGCGATTGGTTGGGTCTTAGCCGATTTGAAAGGCATAAGCCCGGCCTATTGTATGCACAATATTATGATGGAGGATGAGTACAAACCGGTAGCCCAACCTCAACGGCGATTGAATTCGGTGATGAAGGAGGTAGTTCGCAAAAGTAGTGAAGATGCTTGAGCGGGATGATTTACCCAATTTCGGATAGTGCGTGGGTGAGCCGGTTCATGTGGTTCCTAAGAAAGGAGGATTGACGGTTGTATCTAATGATAAGGATGAGCTAGTGCAAACAAGAAAAGTGACGGGGTGGAGAATGTGTATTGATTATCGTAGGCTTAACAAAGCGACGAGAAAAGATCATTTTCCTCTTCCGTTCATGGACCAAATGTTAGAAAGGCTTGCGGGACAACAATACTATTGTTTCTTGGATGGTTATTCGGGATATAATCAAATATCGGTGAATCCGAAAGATCATGAGAAAACGGCGTTCACATGTCCATTTGGAATTTTCGCGTATAGGCGTATGCCTTTCGGCTTGTGCAATGCACCGGCAACATTCCAAAGGTGCATGCAAGCTATATTCGCCGATTTGATTGAAAAGACAATTGAAGTTTTTATGGATGACTTTTCCGTTTTTGGAGCTTCATTTGATTTATGTTTGGAAAATTTGGACACCGTCTTGAAGAGGTGTGTGCAAACCAACTTGGTCTTGAATTGGGAGAAATGCAACTTTATGGTGACCGGGAATTGTCCTTGGCCACAAGATATCTTCAAGAGGAATCGAGGTTGACAAAGCAAAAATTGATGTTATCAAGACGCTTCCCCCACCTACCAATGTCAAAGGCATTCGAGCTTTTTGGGTCATGCGGGATTCTATCGAAGATTCATCAAGGACTTCTCCAAAATAGCCAAACCTTTGAGCAACCTGCTCAACAAAGATAAGTCTTTCTTGTTTGATAATGATTGTTTGTTAGCTTTTGAGAAATTAAAGGAGAATTTGATAAATGCACCCATAATCACCGCGCCTAATTGGAAACTTGATTTTGAACTAATGTGTGACGCTAGTGATTATGCGGTAGGAGCCGTATTAGGCCAAAGGAAGAACAAAATTTTCCATGCTATACATTGTGCGAGCAAAGTTTTGAATGATGCTCAAATAAACTATGCAACAAGCGAAAAGAGTTGCTCGCAATTGTATATGCATTGGAAAAGTTTCGTCCTTACCTAATTGGTTCCAAGGTTGTAGTTTTCACGGATCATTCGGCGATAAAATATCTGCTTACCAAACCGGACTCTAAACAAAGGCTAATCCGATGGATTCTTCTTTTGCAAGAATTCGATTTAGAGGTCCGTGATAAAAAAGGTTCGGAAAATTTGGTAGCGGATCATTTGTCTCGCTTAGTGAACGTAAAAATTACGGACAAGGAAAAAGAGGTGAAGGAGGAATTCCCGAATGAGAAGTTATTTGCAATCCAAGAGCGACCGTGGTTTGCCGACATGGCAAATTACAAGGCCGCAGGATTAATGCCGGAAGATTTGACTTGGAATGAGAAGAGGAAATTTTTAGCCGATACGAAGTATTATGTGTGGGATGAACCTTACATTTTTAGGTTGAGTAGTGATGGATTGCTAAGAAGGTGTGTGAGTGATGAAGAGGCCAAAAACATTCTTTGGCATTGTCACAATTCCCCTTGTGGGGGACACTATAATGGAATGCGGACGGCCACCAAAGTCCTACAATCGGGATTTTATTGGCCTTCGCTATTCAAAGATGCGTGTGCTCACGCTAAATCATGTGACAAATGTCAAAGAAGTGGTGGGATAGGAAAAAGAGATGAAATGCCATTGAACAATATGTTGGAAGTGGAGGTATTTGATTGTTGGGGGATTGATTTTGTCGGTCCTTTTCCATCTTCGTTTTCAAATGAATATATTCTTGTAGCTGTGGATTACGTGTCAAAGTGGGTAGAGGCCATTGCTAAGGCCGACGCCAAAACTTATCAAATTTTGAAAAGAAACATTTTTCTCGTTTTGGTGTGCCTAGGGTGCTCATTAGTGATGGTGGGTCGCACTTTTGCAATGCATTGTTACAAAAACTTTTGAAACAATTTGGTGTAAAACATAAGGTGACGACCCCCTATCACCCTCAAGCAAATGGCCAAGCCGAGGTGTCTAATAGAGAAATCAAAAAGATTTTAGAAAAAAGCATTTGGGTTCTCGAAAAGATTGGTCGCAAAAATTAGATGAAGCTTTGTGGGCGTATCGAACCGCCTATAAAGCTCCTATTGGACTAACCCCGTTTCAGGTTGTGTATGGAAAAACTTGTCACCTCCCGGTAGAGATGGAGCACAAAGCATTGTGGGCCTCCGATTCTTAATTCGATCCATCCTTGGCGGGAGAAAAGCGAAAAATACAACTTGTTCATTTGGACGAAATGCGAGAAGAGGCTTATCATTCAAACCGGAGGTATAAAGCAAAGGTTAAGGTTTCTCATGATAAGAAGATAAAGATCAAGGAATTTAGGCCGGGACAAAAGGTTCTCTTGTTCAATTCCGGATGAGGCTTTTCCGGAAAACTCAAAACAAAGTGGTCCGTCCGTTTTAATCAAAGAAGTCAAAGAATATGGTGCAATTGTCTTGCAAGATCTTGCACGAACAAAAGAATGGACGGTGAATGGGCAGCGGTTGAAACGGTACGTTGGCGGAGAGGTGAGCCGCAACATAGCCGAATCCTTCTTTGATGATCAATGATCATCATGAACCGTCGAGCTCTACCGACGTTAAACAAAGCGCTTGTTGGGAGGCACCCAACATTGTAAGTATTCTTCCTTGAACTCATTTACACTTGCCCGCATGTTAATTTTGTTTTCTTAAAATTTGAAAGACCAGCGCTGCCACAGACTTTGACCCATCTGGCAAACTTTCGCTAGCGATAGGATCAACCAGTCGGGATTTTAAAAAATATTTTGCAAAAATCAGATTTTGGAGGCCCAAATCGTGGCCTAGTTAGTTTTAAAAGGGTTAGGGTTATTTTAAACCCTTTTTCCCTATTTTCTTCATCTTTCTTCCTCCTCTCAAAATCCCAAAAATCCCCAACCCAAAATCTCCAAATCTTTGCGAATTTCTTTGTCAAATCAATCCCCCAAGGCATCCTAGTAAGTATTCTATGTTTTTCTTTTCTCAATTTCGTCTACATTGCATGTTTAGGTTAGATTTTGAAAACCTAGGGTTAGGAATTTTCGAATTTTCTCTTAGAATTAGGATGTTTTTGTGTTAGAGAAGTAATAGGATGTTATTTTCGCTGCCCTAGGAAGTAATTGTGTGGAGAAAAATTCTGTTTTGCAGAAGAATTTTTCAATCAGAGCGATCATCGCCTTCAAGAATTTTGAAAAATTCTTCTGCTGTGTTTCTAATGTTTCCGATTAGTTGTAATGCCTTGGTTGGTTGGTTTGCTTTGCTGTTTGCATGCTTCATTGCTAATGGACACCTCGGTGTCACTTTTCCGTTGATTTTGTGTTGAAATTTCAGATGGCACCTAAGCGACAAAGAGTTTCCTCTGCTGGGGCTGGGCCCTCTCGGCCTGCTGCTGCGTTCGATGCTGTGCGATTCTTGGGGCCTGCTCAGGAGGCTCTCTACAAAGAGCTCGAGGAGCGCAACATCTGGACTGAGCGCGCCATCAGCCTCCGTGAGCAAGGGCACTACCACACCCCTCATGTCATCCTGGATAACTACGGGTTGGAAGTACTTTGTAACCCTCAAACAAAGGTGAATGTGGAGCTTGTTCGCGAGTTCTATGCTAATGCTATCCCGGCCGAGGGATGTGAGTTTAGGTTTGCTTCAGTTGTTCGAGGCAAATCCGTTTCCTTCTCTCGCTCAGCAATCAACAGTTTTCTGGGCATCAACTGGACAGCCCCAGAGGACCAACTGGATGTGTACCATGAGCACCTGGCTCGTGGTAATTGGGATTACAACATGCTGAAGAATAAGCTCTGTTTGTCCGGGCATTCTTATGAAACGAATCGGGCTGGTCAACCTTTGAAATTCAACAGGACCAGTCTGAAAACTAGCGCCAGAGTTATGATGTGTGTGACTCTATACAATCTGAAACCAAGGAGCCACACATCTTCGATACCCATGGAGACGGCAGGTTTGATTGCTTACATGCTCGATGAGGAGCAAATTGATTTTGGCCGTCTGATCGCGAATGAGCTGAAGAGGGTTACGCTGAGTTATACCTCCAGGGGGAGCGTATAAAGTGTGCTCTCACTTATCCTGGCTTGATCATGGGTTTGCTGAAGATAGCGAAGGTGGTTTTTCCTGCAGTAGGACACCTCACCATTGATGGAGTTGTTGATGATCACTACTGTGATCGATTTTGTAGGGTCCTTGATAATCTGCTGCCTGTGTATTGCGGCACTTCCTCAAGCTAGTCCATCAGAAGAATGGAACAGACAGATGCATCTCGCTCATCAGAGAGCATTTATGTTTATGCATGAGAGCATGGAGCACCTTGCTCTACAGATTAGAGAGCCCGGAGTGAACCATTTCACTGCGGGTGAGCTCAGAAACATATCTTTGGTTGGCGGGTCGGGCCAAATCTTGAGAGGAGGTGGGAGATGAGGATGATGGTGAAGAGTTACGGTTCGGTTCGGTTCGACTGGGTCGATTGGAGATTCGATTCTCGAGACCACTGATTGATTTCTTTCATTTCCCTGCTTTTATTTTACTTTCAGCATTCTAGTTCTAGATTTTACTTTTGCATTTTAGTTTTAAACTTTGGATTTTGTTGGTTGCCATCCAATTTTGGGGATTGGCTTGTAATTCCAATTAATTTTTTTGTAGGCATGAAGCCTAAATACTTCTTTTTAAGTTTTAAACACCATTTTGGGGGTGTCTTTTTATTTTAGTTTAGTTTCTTTTATTTTGTTCTATTTTATTTTATTTTTAGATTCTAGTTATTTCGTTTGAATGTACTTCTTGTGGTTTGTCCGAATTCTTCATTGGTTCTTCAAAGCTAGTAAGCGTGTTTCACCAAAGTGATGGTGATGATAAAATTCTTGATTCATTCCACAAAGAAGGTACACATTTTATCGTTTTGTAGAAACATAACATGTCTATGAAATTTGTTCTTTATGCAAGATATTTCGGCATGTACAAATAAAAAAAAAAATTGTGTTCACATTCGAATCATTAGGACATAAACCATATATGTGAGAAGCTTCCACTTTTTACCAAATATTGAGTGTCTAATAGTTGTGTTAATTCGTGTGATTCATGCTTAATCTTTACTTGTTTGTGATAACTTGGAAACTAAGAAATGATCAAGGCAATTTTTGTGCATTATGAGGAAAACCACCAATTCTAAAAGGGCTTCAATTACCCGTGAGAGAGCGAATCCTTGTGAACCCTTTTGAGCTTAAGTAGTATTTGTAGGATGAATGTATCAAATCAACTAATTATTAAGTAGGCCACTTAATAGTTGTTGATAATCTTTGAAAAATTCAATGATAATTCATTCTATAAATTTACTTGTTTGTGAATACCAACCCTTTTGTTAATTAACCCTTGAAGAGCATGATTTTGAATAAAAAAGGATTGATATAAATGAAGTTGGGGAGGTGGATCAAAAAGAACCTAGAATTGATGGCACAATGATCCTAAGAAAGAAAAAGAATAGAGAAAAGAAAAATACAAAAGAAGAAAGAAATTTGTTTATGAAAAGATACAAAAGAAAAGAAAAGAAAGAGAGGATCATTGCGTAGAAAAGAAAAGAGGTTGCGAATAATAAGATGGGAATTAGTTGTGAAATGCTCTTCATATCCTTTTACCCGATTCGTTTCAATGGCTTTGTACTTAAATATCCCTTGTTTCTAACCTAAGCCAAGTTACAACCTTGAAAGTCCTTAGTGATCTTTGTTTCCATTTTATCATTTAACTTGTTTCGATGAACACATGAATTATTCGGATGTGCATAATTATTAGTGAGAGTGTTTAGTCCTTTGTGAATATGCATTTTGTTCTTCATGAACTTTGAAGAAATGATTAGGTGATTCAAGTGTGAACATATCTTTTGTTTTGTTATATGTTTTGATATATTGTGTTTAGAACTTAATTCATGGCCATGTTGTGTTTAGAAGAAGCGATTGATGTGTGCTTTTGCACGGTATGTCGAGTTTGAACCATTACTCTTGTGTGAGTTTGCATGCTTGCATTTTGTTCCTTCTAGCTTTGTAAGATTATTGACTTTTGTTTGAGGACAAACAAAGAAGTAAGTTGGGGAGAGTTGTTAAGGACCAATTTGTAGTTATTTTGTATATTATTTTGTGGCCCTTAACAATGTCTTTGTATTTAATTTGTATATTTATTCTAGTATTTTGCTTTAATTAGGTTTTTATCTAGTTTTGTTTAATATATATATTATTTGACTTTAGTTACTCTTAATTGTAGGAATTTATTAACTAATTCTCCCAAGCTTGGATTCAAGGGTACTTGAAGAGCTTTAGGGATGATTCTTTTGAAGATAATTTTGGAAGAGGAAGCATGCTACGGTGTGGTGTGCATGAGTGCGCAGGTCTGAAATCAGAAAAAGGACAGCCCATGCTTTCACTTTGGAGCCACCAACCCATCACTTCACCGGACCTTTTGGCTTGTAAAGGAAGCAAGAAAACATAGACCATCATTATCTTTCATCTTTGTAAATCTAGGGCAAGTTTAGGAAGAAAAACCATAGCTTTTCTCTTGATTTTCTCATGTTCATCATCTCTGTAATTCTGGTATGTCAGGACTGGATGTCTAATGGAATGTTAAGACATCGATCGACATTAAGTCTTGAACAGTAGAATGGGCTGTACTTTTAAATTACATTCTACAACGACAATGAACTATCATACGAACCCGTAACACCATTGATAAGTGCAGTTCGATTTAATGAAGTTCGCAGTTAAGGTTAATTATACAAACTGATGTCATGATGAATGCTATGACATCAAACAAATAACCAATGAGTAAATAACACGAATTGTTCACCGGTTCGGTTCAACCAACCTACATCGGAGGCTTCAAGCCGGGATAAAGTTCACTATTAGTAGTATCAATTCAAAGACCCTACAGCCAACAGCCTTCTCACTTAATCACTACCCAATGACACTTTTACCTAAGTCCTACTTAGATATGAGAACCCTCTCACTCCCTTCAATCACACCCGTGTGATTACTTTCTGATTCATAAACTGGAAGATACACTTCCATTACACAACTTGATCATGCTTAAAAGCTTTAATCAAGTACAATTCATACATCCTCTTGCCTACGGGCTTCAAGGAGTATGGTGACCATCCCACACCGGAGGTTCACAACAAACTAGCCCTAATGATTACATCTTTACAATACACTTTCTACACAATACCAACTGTTAAATCCCTTAACAAGACACAAATAAAAGCCTTCAATGTCTTCAATGAAATCCAGAGGTGTAGTAAGGGTTGAATTCTTTATATAGAAGCAGTCAAATCTTGATTTTGGGCTTCCATAAAGATAGCTAGGTTCACTTAATTTTCTCCTAAAACATGGTTTGTTTCACAACCAATTTAGGTTTAATTAAGATTAACCTAGCAGCCACGTGAGCATGCTTTTAATAACGAGAAAGACATAAATAAAATGCTCAACAAACTTCGAAAAATCTCGGGAAAAAGCGATTCTCGCAGAATGTCACAGAATGTCATAACATCTGTTATGACATCACTGTTTCTGAAATTTCCGGATGACTTTAGCTTCCATTCTGTACTTTTACCATCCTTGTCCAGAGGATTTATCTTCAATCTAAACTCCCTTTCCCTTTTACCCAACTGGATTTGGGCCTTCATGTGACAAAGAAAGCGCTTCAACAACTCATAAAATAAGCGAAAACACGCTACAAGATAGGTCTTCAATCGAGCTTTTCTCCTTATTCTTAGCTTCGATTGAATCTTCTAGGGCTCCACATATGCCTTCAATTTTCGCTACTTGTTATGCATTCTATTTGGCGAATATTTCGCATAACTTTAGGAAAGAGCGCACTGACTTGATAGTTCGGTAGCTTGATGTACGATATGATGTTATGACATCTCTTGTGACATGTTGTTCCAGATGTTGAATTAAATCAACACAACATGTTTAGGCATTTACAATAGGATTTTCAGGCTGTTCCTATTGTACATTACATTACATTATTGTTGTTTATTATTTGTTTTACAAGAAACGAGCCAATCCTAAATAAGGGCACTTACAATCTCCCCCTTTGGCAAATTTTTGGCTAAAACAAATAAACATCACAATTGTGAGATTACAACAATAATTAAAAAAAAACAAGTTTAGTGTTCATGATACCATTGTAGGATGTCTTGACATTGATCTTGACATCTTTGGTTGTAACCAACACTAAACATCCAGGACCTCACGAACCATTTCTTGTCACTGGAGGTGGAGAAGGAGGTCCATGGGAGATAAACTATCCTTTCAGGGGCATCCGAGAACCCTTAAGGAGTGACCAGAATATCTCCCTTGTAACTCAGAACACAGGTCACAACTGTGTTCCTAACTCAGATCACAAGTCACAAAAACATTCACAGCATTTGAATTTTCTGCTGAATTTGTGACACAGACAATTGTGATCATAACTTTGTGTAGCTGCGATAAGGACAATGACAACAGCAGCAGCACTCCTTTCTCCCCCTTTTTGGCCAAAAATTGACAAAGAAAGCCCTCACAAAACCAGATCCAAAACGACTTTCCCGGATCCGTACAAACCCCATGATGGTTGTGAGAGAGAAGAATGTGTGACGGAGTTTATATAGGAGATAGCGGGTTCAAGAAGATGGCATTAATAAATCTTGGTCAAGGATAGCTGTTGTTGAATGCCTTTAATATCTCCAGGTTGTTTCAGTCACATGAACCAATCCCAAAACATGCACAAATTTTCGGTTAAGGCAATTACTGAACAAATTTAGCCTTTGACCGACTTTGAAGGCTGAAGATTTATTCCTTATGGGAAACAGAATGCCAAATATAGCTCCTGTATATCCACAGCCACGTGGTTAAGTCATTTTCCACGTATTCTTCTTGATTCTCTCAAGGGTGCAATGTCTTCAGTAATGTCATGACATTCAGATAGACATTACGTTACAGTCTTCAACAGCAGTCTTCATTTTCTTCTCACATCCAGACAAAGAGAAGGACAGCTAGTAGCAAGAGACTAGTATCAATAAGCATGGTCATCAATCATGCTTTCTTGAGTGTTGCTGAGAACCAACACAATTACTTTCTTCCTTTTCCGACAGAAAAGAAGGAAGGAAGGAATAAACGAAGACTCAAACTGCTTCACAAGACAACACAGATTAGCTCAAATACACAAGATTTAGATGTCACTTCTATTTCTTGTAGTAAAAGAAACCCTTGAACATATCTTTGAATATATCGATTCCTTAATCGATTTACTTTTCGATCTTCCATTCACTAGTAGTTGCTAGTACTAGTGAAGTCTTTACCATAATAGCATTTCTGATTTGCGAGACCAAGTTGCTATTAATAAGATCTGAATCTACAAAATTGCTCCAAAGGAATCAAAGGCGATGATTCTTTCAAAGATCTCTCGAGATTTTCTTCTTAAACTCGAGGATAGCAAGAGCAATTCCTGATGTTGAGACATTCTCCAAGACTTCACTTAGAAGTTCACAATGTCATATTATCAGAACACATAAACATCAGCATATCCATGTCCTCTTGTGACTTCTGATCTTCAGATTAAGTCCAACAATTTTCTTCTGACATATACAAAGTCTCCCTTCAGTGTATATTGTCATTATGGAAAGTACAACACATATTGACCTCCTTTGTTATGGACAATCAAAACCATTGTGGAAAACAATTAACCACTATCTCGAGGTGATAACTCCAATCACCTTGAGGCGTTTAAGATAACAAAGACATCTAAGAAAATATGTCTTTGTATTTCCAAATTTTGACATGACTGGATGGTTGTAAGTCATGTAACCATAGTCGAAACCAACCTCCAACCTTCTTAGTGTGCTTACAAGCTTTACTAAGATTCAGACTCTCTAACAGATCCAGAAGGATTATCCCTTAATCAAACGTTGATCATATCATCCTACGCCCATTCGATTACTAGTAGTTCGATACTAGTAAATACTTCAAACCAAAAAGGTAGTTATGCATTGTTGAGCATACTACTTTTAAAACACAAGTAGAATCTTCTTATTCTAAACCAAAGATAGAACTGCCACTTCTGAATGAGGCGTTTGAATATTAAGATTCATAGTCCCAAGTCTCTGCCACAGACTTCTAACAATAATGATGTTATAACATCATCTAGGACATCAGAACCTATCTGCTTGGGTTCTGAAGTTGACAACCAGGGGATTTATTTTCATCCATGCTCTTTTATATTCCTCATATGAAAGACATGATCTTCATCTTCAGCAATAAACTCACCAGAATACCCTAGAGAGAAATAAACTCTCTACCATGCTCTGAAAAACAGGTCCAGAATTCAGCCTTGCATGCATATCATACAACCACTTAGTCTCCCATCAAAGTGTTTGTGTATATCTTTATGCAAGATCCTAATAAATACTTAGTCTCCCGTCAAAGTATTCATTAATGGTTAGATTATGCCACCTTCTCAAGGTAGGATAATTGATCTAACAATCTTATGCTCCATACTTGAAGAATTAGCTGATCCTTACAAACTTCCTTTGCTGAAGAAATAACTTATTTGAGATGATGTTGCAACATCAGACCTGACATTGATCTCAAACACATGACCCTGGCTTGTACTATGGTTTTGGATGAATGTCCATAGTAATTCAAGCACACTTTCTTGTAGGGAATACAAGAGTACACCAAAAGCTGATCACCCTTCATGATCAGATCCACAACACCATAAATACATGCAGAACTAGCATGTAACATTTTCACCTGTATGCTACGCTACCCTTGATAAGATGGCTAGGGTTATTCTTGACATACTCCTGTAGACAAGTGCATACCCAACTGTTATATTATGTGAGGACACCACATAATTGAACTCAAGTAGGAAGAGGAACTTCTCATGAAAGAGTCAGGGAACCATGATCTTTTGATAATAACTCATCCTTGCTTCACACAGCTAACAAGATCATCCTAGGTGAAATGGATGACTTTTCAAGGTGCAGACACCAACTATTGGACATTGGTTGAAACAATTCCAATGCCAAAAACATTCCATGGATGATTTTTCATCAGAAGCAGGTGATCCATGCTCATATAGACTTGACAAGAGATACAAAGCCTATATTCCTTTGATGAGAGTCATCACTAGACAAATTGAGATAACAGATTCTCAATACCAGAATGTCAAGACATTTTGTATGACATGTCTTCAAAGGTCTTCAGGTCAAGGACTCCCCCTGAATATCAGCTCAGATCCTTTCAGAGAATCATGGGAATTCTCCAATAAATGCTGCAGTTTATGAGATTGGTAGCCAATCATCTGTTGTACTCCTATACTTCTTGGAGACCACAAAGATCATGAGAAATAAACTCAAGCATCTTATAAACCAGAGTGATTGATCACCCTGCAGCCTCTGAACAGAATGTTATCCATCATCCCTCTTTATGGACACATTGTTGAGCTCTTCACTTCAGACACATAGTAAGCACTCTTTATTTGGAATTTGCCACAGGTTCCATATTAAGAATCCGTAGTTTGCTTGCTACACAAGTTTCAGATTGCCACACTCTGTCGCTTGTACTAGAAGAAACTGTATTATGAGAATGTCCAATTTGACTAGATTTCATCTGTCTCTTCTCAAAACCTGGTGTCTTCAATAGTTGTGATGTTGTACATCCTTTTTCATCACATACTTTAAACTCTTGATTCTGATTTCCACATATTTATCACATAAATATTCAGCTCCCATCCGTTATTCAGTTAGAATTATCTACTCACACTTAGATGATCCTGACTGATCACTTCTTCACACTTACCAAGCATATTTACTTGGCTGAAGACACAAAGATGATGTTCCAACATTAGATACGACATCATCCATCACTTGTGGGAAGGCATGGAAATCACAACTTTATGAGTTCTTTTAAATACATTGAGCTCAGCTACTATACTCCCTTAAGCCTTGGTCAGAAATAAACCGACACTGGAGTAGATAACCTGTTGATCGTGTCCTGATCAACTAATACAAAGCAGATGTCTCCTCTTCCAGATCAGGAGTAGGTCCCAAACATATGTACTCACACTACATGTGTTTAGCACCCAGAACATCTGTTCTTCAAATGGAAACTGTATAATGTTCTAACATTCTTAAGAACATCGGTTCCATCTTCTTGAACACATCATCCTTGATGATCTTCAAGGTCTTCAAAACAACTTGCAGATGAATATGAGAATCATTGATCAATTGATACTCATCAGCACTATCAATAAATGCCTTTATGAGTGGACTTGAGGAAGACCCAAGTATCTTTGACAACATTGATAGGTTGTAAAGTCTGCTAAAAATCTGTTGAGACAAACCAACAACCCTAGAGTTCTACTTTCACTTTAGGGTTTGTATCAGAAGCTATGTGGAATAGCCAAATTTCAACAATTTACACAATGCTTACTCCATATTGTAAGCATGGCACATAAGGATTGAAAATAAATCAATCCTACAATTTGTTTGCTTCTTCACCAAGCAACATCCTAGACCAAACCCTAAAGCCCTATTCTGTAGAAGCTTTTTAAACATAAAGGATACCTTATCAATATCTTCACTCCCGCATGAAGGTTTTGATAACTTTCTCCTCTGTGCTGAATATAGATTGAACAATGCACTCCAAAAATCTTCACTCCGCATGAAGTCTCGAATTAGTTCAACCTTACAGTGATCGAGGTTGGTCTAGTTATTCCCATTTTGGTCCATCCTCCACTTCTAGGGACCATTTAACATGAACACTACACGTTCAAACAATCTTCTACCTTGAACACAACCAGAAAGTATCCCCCATGGATCTCATCCAGAAACAGACAGGATGCCTGCTCTGATACCAATTGAAATTCCTGGTATGTCACAGACTCAGGATGTCTAATGGAATGTTAAGACATCGATCGACATTAAGTCTTGAAGGTAGAATGGGCGTACTTTTAAATTACGTTCTACAACGGACAATGAACTATCATACGAACTGTAACACCATTGATAAGTGCAGGTTCTGATTTAATGAAGTTCAGAACAGTTAAGGTTAATTATACAAACTGATGTCATGATGAATGCTATGACATCAAACAAATAACCAATGCAGAAAGTAAATAACACACAGAATTGTTCACCCAGTTCGGTTCAACCAACCTACATCTGGAGGCTTCCAAGCCAGGGATAAAGTTCACTATTAGTAGTATCAATTCAAAGACCCTACAGCCAACACCCCCGTTGACAGCCTTCTCACTTAATCACTACCCAATGACACTTTTACCTAAGTCCTACTTAGATATGAGAACCCTCTCACTCCCCTTCAATCACACCCCGTGTGATTACTTTCTACAGTTCATAAACTGTTCAGAAGATACACTTCCATTACACAACTTGATCATGCTTAAAAGCTTTAATCAAGTACAATTCATACATCCTCTTGCCTACGGGCTTCAAGGAGTATGGTGACCATCCACGCCGGAGGTTCACAACAAACTAGCCCTAATGATTACATCTTTACAATACACGGCTTTCTACACAATACCAATGTTAAATCCCTTAAAGACACAAATAAAAGCCTTCAATGTCTTCAATGAAATCCGAGGCGTAGCTGTATTGTAAGGTTGAATTTTATATAGAAGCAGTCAAATCTTGATTTGGGCTTCCATAAAGATAGCTAGGTTCACTTAATTTTCTCCTAAAAACATGGTTTGTTTCACAACCAATTTAGGTTTAATTAAGATTAACCTAGCCACGTGAGCATGCTTTTAATAACGAAAGACATAAATAAAATGCTCAACAAACTTCGAAAAATCTCGGGAAAAGCGATTCTCGAGAATGATGTCATAACATCATTATGACATCGATCTGCTCAATTTCAGCATGACTTTAGCTTCCATTGAAATGTACTTTTACCATCCTTGTCGAGAGGATTTATCTTCAATCTAAACTCCCCTTTCCCTTTTACCCAACTGGATTTGGGCCTTCATGTGACAAAGCGGCTTCAACAACTCATAAAATAAGCGAAAACTTCGCTACAAGATAGGTCTTCAATCGAGCTTTTCTCCTTATTCTTAGCTCGATTGAATCTTCTAGGGCTCCACATATGCCTTCAATTTTCGCTACTTGTTATGCATTCTATTTGGCGAATATTTCGCATAACTTTAGGAAACGAGCGCACGGACTTGATAGTTCGGTAGCTTGATGTCGATATGATGTTATGACATCTCTTGTGACATGTTGTTCGGATGTTGAATTAAATCAACACAACATGTTTAGGCATTTACAATAGGATTTTCAGCTGTTCCTATTGTACATTACATTACATTATTGTTGTTTATTATTTGTTTTACAAGAAGCGAGCCAATCCTAAATAAGGGCACTTACAATCTCCCCTTTGGCAAATTTTTGGCTAAAACAAATAAACATCACAATTGTGAGATTACAACAATAATTAAAAAAACAAGTTTAGTGTTCATGATACCATTGTAGGATGTCTTGACATTGATCTTGACATCTTTGGTTGTAACCAACACTAAACATCCGGACCTCACGAACCATTTCTTGTCTTTGGAGGTGGAGAAGGAGGTCCATGGGAGATAAACTATCCTTTCGGGGCATCCGAGAACCCTTAAGGGTGACCGAATATCTCCCTTGTAACTCGAACACGGTCACAACTGTGTTCTAACTTCTGAGTCACAAAAACATTCCAAGCATTTGAATTTTCTCTGAATTTGTGACACGACAATTGTGATCATAACTTTGTGTAGCTGCGATAAGGACAATGACAACGACTCCTTTCTCCCCTTTTGGCCAAAATTGACAAAGAAAGCCCTCACAAAACCGGATCCAAGAACGACTTTCCCGGATCCGTACAAACCCCATGATGGTTGTGAGAGAGAAGAATGTGACGGAGTTTATATAGGAGATAGCGGGTTCAAGAAGATGGCATTAATAAATCTTGGTCAAGGATAGTATTGCATTGTTGAATGCCTTTAATATCTCCGGTTGTTTCACATGAACCAATCCCAAAACATGCACAAATTTTCGGTTAAGGCAATTACTGAACAAATTTAGCCTTTGACCGGCTTTGAAGGCTGAAGATTTATTCCTTATGGGAAACAGAATGCCAAATATAGCTCCTGTATATCCACAACCACGTGGTTAAGTCATTTTCCACGTATTCTTCTTGATTCTCTCAAGGGTGCAATGTCTTCAGTAATGTCATGACATTCAGATAGACATTACGTTACAGTCTTCAACAGCAGTCTTCATTTTCTTCTCACATCCAGACAAAGAGAAGGACAGCTAGTAGCAAGAGACTAGTATCAATAAGCATGGTCATCAATCATGCTTTCTTGAGTGTTGCTGAGAACCAACACAATTACTTTCTTCCTTTTTCCAGACAGCAAAAGAAGGAAGGAAGGAATAAACCAGAAGACTCCAAACTGCTTCACAAGACAACACAGATTAGCTCAAATACACAAGATTTAGATGTCACTTCTATTTCTTGTAGTAAAAGAAACCCCTTGAACATATGCTGAATATATCAGATTCCTTAATCTGATTTACTTCTTCTGATCTTCCATTCACTAGTAGTTGCTAGTACTAGTGAAGTCTTTACCATAATAGCATTTACGATTTGCGGACCAAGTTGCTATTAATAAGATCTGAATCTACAAAATTGCTCCAAAGGAATCAAAGCTGCCACTGATGATTCTTTCAAAGATCTCTGAGATTTTCTTCTTAAACTCAGACAGATAGCAAGAGCAATTCCTGATGTTGAGACATTCTCCAAGACTTCACTTAGAAGTTCACAATGTCATATTATCAGAACACATAAACATCAGCATATCCATGTCCTCTTGTGACTTCTGATCTTCAGATTAAGTCCAACAATTTTCTTCTGACATATACAAAGTCTCCCTTCAGTGTATATTGTCATTATGGAAAGTACAACACATATTGACCTCCTTTGTTATGGACAATCAAAACCATTGTGGAAAACAATTAACCACTATCTACGAGGTGATAACTCCAATCACCTTGAATAAGATAACAAAGACATCTAAGAAAATATGTCTTTGTATTTCCACAAATTTTGACATGACTGGATGGTTGTAAGTCATGTAACCATAGTCGAAACCAACCTCCAACCTTCTTAGTGTGCTTACAAGCTTTACTAAGATTCGACTCTCTAACGATCCGGAAGGATTATCCCTTAATCAAGCGTTGATCATATCATCCTACGCCCATTACATTTACTAGTAGTTCGATACTAGTAAATACTTCAAACCAAAAGGTAGTTATGCATTGTTGAGCATACTACTTTTAAAACACAAGTAGAATCTTCTTATTCTAAACCAAAGATAGAAGCGCCACTTCTGAATGAGGCGTTTGAATATTAAGATTCATAGTCCCAAGTCTCTGCCACAGACTTCTAACAATAATGATGTTATAACATCATCTGGGACATCAGAACCTATCTGCTTGGGTTCTGAAGTTGACAACCAGGGGATTTATTTTCATCCATGCTCTTTTATATTCCTCATATGAAAGACATGATCTTCATCTTCAGCAATAAACTCACCAGAATACCCTAGAGAGAAATAAACTCTCTACCATGCTCTGAAAAACAGGTCCAGAATTCAGCCTTGCATGCATATCATACAACCACTTAGTCTCCCATCAAAGTGTTTGTGTATATCTTTATGCAAGATCCTAATAAATACTTAGTCTCCCGTCAAAGTATTCATTAATGGTTAGATTATGCCACCTTCTCAAGGTAGGATAATTGATCTAACAATCTTCTGCTCCATACTTGAAGAATTAGCTGATCCTTACAAACTTCCTTTGCTGAAGAAATAACTTATTTGAGATGATGTTGCAACATCAGACCTGACATTGATCTCAAACACATGACCCTGGCTTGTACTATGGTTTTGGATGAATGTCCATAGTAATTCAAGCACACTTTCTTGTAGGGAATACAAGAGTACACCAAAAGCTGATCACCCTTCATGATCAGATCCACAACACCCATAAATACATGCAGCAACTAGCATGTAACATTTTCACCTTGTCTGCTTCTACTACCCTTGATAAGATGGCTAGGGTTATTCTTGACATACTCCTGTAGACAAGTGCATACCCAACTGTTATATTATGTGAGGACACCACATAATTGAACTCAAGTAGGAAGAGGAACTTCTCATGAAAGAGTCAGGGAACCATGATCTTTTGATAATAACTCATCCTTGCTTCACACAGCTAACAAGATCATCCTAGGTGAAATGGATGACTTTTCAAGGTGCAGACACCAACTATTGGACATTGGTTGAAACAATTCCAATGCCAAAAACATTCCATGGATGATTTTTCATCAGAAGCAGGTGATCCATGCTCATATAGACTTGACAAGAGATACAAAGCCTATATTCCTTTGATGAGAGTCATCACTAGACAAATTGAGATAACAGATTCTCAATACCAGAATGTCAAGACATTTTGTATGACATGTCTTCAAAGGTCTTGGTCAAGGACTCCCCGAATATCATTTCGGATCCTTTCGAGAATCATGGGAATTCTCCAATAAATGCAGTTTATGAGATTGGTAGCCAATCATCCTTGTACTCCTATACTTCTTGGAGACCACAAAGATCATGAGAAATAAACTCAAGCATCTTATAAACCAGTGATTGATCACCCTGCACCTCCGAGCAGAATGTTATCCATCATCCCTCTTTATGGACACATTGTTGAGCTCTTCACTTGACACATAGTAAGCACTCTTTATTTGGAATTTGCCACGGGTTCCATATTAAGAATCCGTAGTTTGCTTGCTACACAAGTTTGATTGCCACACTGTCGCTTGTACTAGAAGAAAGCGTATTATGAGAATGTCCAATTTGACTAGATTTCATCATCTCTTCTCAAAACTGGTGTCTTCAATAGTTGTGATGTTGTACATCCTTTTCATCACATACTTTAAACTCTTGATTCGATTTCCACATATTTATCACATAAATATTCAGCTCCCATCCGTTATTCGATTAGAATTATCTACTCACACTTAGATGATCCTGACTGATCACTTCTTCACACTTACCAAGCATATTTACTTGGCTGAAGACACAAAGATGATGTTCCAACATTAGATACGACATCATCCATCACTTGTGGGAAGGCATGGAAATCACAACTTTATGAGTTCTTTTAAATACATTGAGCTCAGCTACTATACTCCCTTAAGCCTTGGTCAGAAATAAACTGACACTGGAGTAGATAACCTGTTGATCGTGTCCTGATCAACTAATACAAAGCAGATGTCTCCTCTTCCAGATCAGGAGTAGGTCCCAAACATATGTACTCACACTACATGTGTTTAGCACCCAGAACATCTGTTCTTCAAATGGAAACTGTATAATGTTCTAACATTCTTAAGAACATCAGTTCCATCTTCTTGAACACATCATCCTTGATGATCTTCAAGGTCTTCAAAACAACTTGTAGATGAATATGAGAATCATTGATCAATTGATACTCATCAGACTATCAATAAATGCCTTTATGAGTGGACTTGAGGAAGACCCAAGTATCTTTGACAACATTGATAGGTTGTAAAGTCTGCTAAAAATCTGTTGAGACAAACCAACAACCCTAGAGTTCTACTTTCACTTTAGGGTTTGTATCAGAAGCTATGCAGCGGAATAGCCAAATTTCAACAGAATTTACACAATGCTTACTCCATATTGTAAGCATGGCACATAAGGATTGAAAATAAATCAATCCTACAATTTGTTTGCTTCTTCACCAAGCAACATCCTAGACCAAACCCTAAAGCCCTATTCTGTAGAAGCTTTTTAAACATAAAGGATACCTTATCAATATCTTCACTCCCGCATGAAGGTTTTGATAACTTTCTCCTCTGTGCTGAATATAGATTGAACAATGCACTCCAAAAATCTTCACTCCCGCATGAAGTCTCTGAATTAGTTCAACCTTACAGCTGATCAGGTTGGTCTAGTTATTCCCAATTTTGGTCCATCCTCCACTTCTAGGGACCATTTAACATGAACACTACACGTTCAAACAATCTTCTACCTTGAACACAACCAGAAAGTATCCCCCATGGATCTCATCCAGAAACAGACAGGATGCCTGCTCTGATACCAATTGTAATTCCTGGTATGTCACAGACTCAGGATGTCTAATGGAATGTTAAGACATCGATCGACATTAAGTCTTGAAAGGTAGAATGGTACTTTTAAATTACGTTCTACAACGGACAATGAACTATCATACGAACTGTAACACCATTGATAAGTGCGGTTACGATTTAATGAAGTTGAGCAGTTAAGGTTAATTATACAAACCGATGTCATGATGAATGCTATGACATCAAACAAATAACCAATGCGAAAGTAAATAACACACGAATTGTTCACCCGTTCGGTTCAACCAACCTACATGGAGGCTTCAAGCCGGGGATAAAGTTCACTATTAGTAGTATCAATTCAAAGACCCTACAGCCAACACCCCCGTTGACAGCCTTCTCACTTAATCACTACCCAATGACACTTTTACCTAAGTCCTACTTAGATATGAGAACCCTCTCACTCCCCTTCAATCACACCCCGTGTGATTACTTTCTACAGTTCATAAACTGTTCAGAAGATACACTTCCATTACACAACTTGATCATGCTTAAAAGCTTTAATCAAGTACAATTCATACATCCTCTTGCCTACGGGCTTCAAGGAGTATGGTGACCATCCCACAGCCCGGGAGGTTCACAACAAACTAGCCCTAATGATTACATCTTTACAATACACGGCTTTCTACACAATACCAACTGTTAAATCCCTTAACAGTACACAAATAAAAGCCTTCAATGTCTTCAATGAAATCCAGAGGCGTAGCTGTATTGTAAGGGTTGAATTCTTTATATAGAAGCAGTCCAAATCTTCAGTTTTGGGCTTCCATAAAGATAGCTAGGGTTCACTTAATTTTCTCCTAAAAACATGGTTTGTTTCACAACCAATTTAGGTTTAATTAAGATTAACCTAGCAGCCACGTGAGCATGCTTTTAATAACGAAAGACATAAATAAAATGCTCAACAAACTTCTGAAAAATCTCAGAAAAGCGATAATGTCACACGAATGTCATAACATACATTATGACATCTTTCAATTTCTGACTTTAGCTTCCCGCCTGAATGTACTTTTACCATCCTTGTCCAGAGGATTTATCTTCAATCTAAACTCCCCTTTCCCTTTTACCCAATGGATTTGGGCCTTCATGTGAAAGCAGCTTCAACAACTCATAAAATAAGCGAAAACTTCGCTACAAGATAGGTCTTCAATCGAGCTTTTCTCCTTATTCTTAGCTTCTGATTGAATCTTCTAGGGCTCCACATATGCCTTCAATTTTCGCTACTTGTTATGCATTCTATTTGGCAGAATATTCTGCATAACTTTAGGAACAGAGCGCACTGACTTGATAGTTCGGTAGCTTGATGTACGATATGATGTTATGACATCTCTTGTGACATGTTGTTCCAGATGTTGAATTAAATCAACACAACATGTTTAGGCATTTACAATAGGATTTTCAGTCTGTTCCTATTGTACATTACATTACATTATTGTTGTTTATTATTTGTTTTACAAGAAACGAGCCAATCCTAAATAAGGGCACTTACAATCTCCCCCTTTGGCAAATTTTTGGCTAAAACAAATAAACATCACAATTGTGAGATTACAACAATAATTAAAAAAAACAAGTTTAGTGTTCATGATACCATTGTAGGATGTCTTGACATTGATCTTGACATCTTTGGTTGTAACCAACACTAAACATCCAGGACCTCACGAACCATTTCTTGTCACTGGAGGTGGAGAAGGAGGTCCATGGGAGATAAACTATCCTTTCAGGGGCATCCGAGAACCCTTAAGGAGTGACCAGAATATCTCCCTTGTAACTCAGAACACAGGTCACAACTGTGTTCCTAACTCAGATCACAAGTCACAAAAACATTCACAGCATTTGAATTTTCTGCTGAATTTGTGACACAGACAATTGTGATCATAACTTTGTGTAGCTGCGATAAGGACAATGACAACAGCAGCAGCACTCCTTTCTCCCCCTTTTTGGCCAAAAATTGACAAAGAAAGCCCTCACAAAACCAGATCCAAGAATTCCCGGATCCGTACAAACCCCATGATGGTTGTGAGAGAGAAGAATGTGACGGAGTTTATATAGGAGATAGCGAGTTCAAGAAGATGGCATTAATAAATCTTGGTCAAGGATAGTTTATTGTTGAATGCCTTTAATATCTCCGAGTTGTTTCATCACATGAACCAATCCCAAAACATGCACAAATTTTCGGTTAAGGCAATTCTTGAACAAATTTAGCCTTTGACCGACTTTGAAGGTGAAGATTTATTCCTTATGGGAAAGAATGCCAAATATAGCTCAGATATCCACACCACGTGGTTAAGTCATTTTCCACGTATTCTTCTTGATTCTCTCAAGGGTGCAATGTCTTGATAATGTCATGACATTCGGATAGACATTACGTTCTGATCTTCAACAGTCTTCATTTTCTTCTCACATCCGACAAAGAGAAGGACTAGTAGCAAGAGACTAGTATCAATAAGCATGGTCATCAATCATGCTTTCTTGAGTGTTGAGAACCAACACAATTACTTTCTTCCTTTTCCGGACAGAAAAGAAGGAAGGAAGGAATAAACCAAGACTCAAAGCGCTTCACAAGACAACACAGATTAGCTCAAATACACAAGATTTAGATGTCACTTCTATTTCTTGTAGTAAAGAAACCCCTTGAACATATTTGAATATATCGATTCCTTAATCGATTTACTTCTTCGATCTTCCATTCACTAGTAGTTGCTAGTACTAGTGAAGTCTTTACCATAATAGCATTTCGATTTGCGGACCAAGTTGCTATTAATAAGATCGAATCTACAAAATTGCTCCAAAGGAATCAAAGCGCCAACGATGATTCTTTCAAAGATCTCGAGATTTTCTTCTTAAACTCGACGGATAGCAAGAGCAATTCCGATGTTGAGACATTCTCCAAGACTTCACTTAGAAGTTCACAATGTCATATTATCGAACACATAAACATCAAGATATCCATGTCCTCTCGACTTCGATCTTGATTAAGTCCAACAATTTTCTTCTGACATATACAAAGTCTCCCTTCAGTGTATATTGTCATTATGGAAAGTACAACACATATTGACCTCCTTTGTTATGGACAATCAAAAACCATTGTGGAAAACAATTAACCACTATCTCTGAGGTGATAACTCCAATCACCTTGAATCGGTTTAAGATAACAAAGACATCTAAGAAAATATGTCTTTGTATTTCCACAAATTTTGACATGACTCCCTGGATGGTTGTAAGTCATGTAACCATAGTCTGAAACCAACCTCCAACCTTCTTAGTGTGCTTACAAGCTTTACTAAGATTCAGACTCTCTAACAGATCCAGAAGGATTATCCCTTAATCAAGCGTTGATCATATCATCCTTCGCCCATTACGTTACTAGTAGTTCTTGATACTAGTAAATACTTCAAACCAAAAGGTAGTTATGCATTGTTGAGCATACTACTTTTAAAACACAAGTAGAATCTTCTTATTCTAAACCAAAGATAGAACGCCACTACGAATGAGGCGTTTGAATATTAAGATTCATAGTCCCAAGTCTCGCCACGGACTTCTAACAATAATGATGTTATAACATCATCGGGACATCGAACCTATCGCTGGGTTCGAAGTTGACAACCGGGATTTATTTTCATCCATGCTCTTTTATATTCCTCATATGAAAGACATGATCTTCATCTTCACAATAAACTCACGAATACCCTAGAGAGAAATAAACTCTACCATGCTCAAAAACAGGTCCAGAATTCAGCCTTGCATGCATATCATACAACCACTTAGTCTCCCATCAAAGTGTTTGTGTATATCTTTATGCAAGATCCTAATAAATACTTAGTCTCCCGTCAAAGTATTCATTAATGGTTAGATTATGCCACCTTCTCAAGGTAGGATAATTGATCTAACAATCTTCTGCTCCATACTTGAAGAATTAGCTGATCCTTACAAACTTCCTTTTCTGAAGAAATAACTTATTTGAGATGATGTTGCAACATCAGACCTGACATTGATCTCAAACACATGACCCTGGCTTGTACTATGGTTTTGGATGAATGTCCATAGTAATTCAAGCACACTTTCTTGTAGGGAATACAAGAGTACACCAAAAGCTGATCACCCTTCATGATCAGATCCACAACACCCATAAATACATGCAGCAACTAGCATGTAACATTTTCACCTTGCCGCTACCCTTGATAAGATGGCTAGGGTTATTCTTGACATACTCCGTAGACAAGTGCATACCAATGTTATATTATGTGAGGACACCACATAATTGAACTCAAGTAGGAAGAGGAACTTCTCATGAAAGAGTCGGGAACCATGATCTTTTGATAATAACTCATCCTTGCTTCACACACTAACAAGATCATCCTAGGTGAAATGGATGACTTTTCAAGGTGCAGACACCAACTATTGGACATTGGTTGAAACAATTCCAATGCCAAAAACATTCCATGGATGATTTTTCATCGAGCGGTGATCCATGCTCATATAGACTTGACAAGAGATACAAAGCCTATATTCCTTTGATGAGAGTCATCACTAGACAAATTGAGATAATGATTCTCAATACCGAATGTCAAGACATTTTGTATGACATGTCTTCAAAGGTCTTGGTCAAGGACTCCCGAATGTCACTCGGATCCTTTCGAGAATCATGGGAATTCTCCAATAAATCAGGTTTATGAGATTGGTAGCCAATCATCTTGTACTCCTATACTTCTTGGAGACCACAAAGATCATGAGAAATAAACTCAAGCATCTTATAAACCGAGTGATTGATCACCCTGCGAAGAATGTTATCCATCATCCCTCTTTATGGACACATTGTTGAGCTCTTCACGACACATAGTAAGCACTCTTTATTTGGAATTTGCCACGGGTTCCATATTAAGAATCCGTAGTTTGCTTGCTACACAAGTTTCGATTGCCACACTGTCGCTTGTACTAGAAGAAAGCGTATTATGAGAATGTCCAATTTGACTAGATTTCATCATCTCTTCTCAAAACTGTGTCTTCAATAGTTGTGATGTTGTACATCCTTTTCATCACATACTTTAAACTCTTGATTCGATTTCCACATATTTATCACATAAATATTCAGCTCCCATCCGTTATTCGGTTAGAATTATCTACTCACACTTAGATGATCTGATGATCACTTCTTCACACTTACCAAGCATATTTACTTGGCTGAAGACACAAAGATGATGTTCCAACATTAGATACGACATCATCCATCACTTGTGGGAAGGCATGGAAATCACAACTTTATGAGTTCTTTTAAATACATTGAGCTCAGCTACTATACTCCCTTAAGCCTTGGTCAGAAATAAACTGACACTGGAGTAGATAACCTGTTGATCGTGTCCTGATCAACTAATACAAAGCAGATGTCTCCTCTTCCGGATCGAGTAGGTCCCAAACATATGTACTCACACTACATGTGTTTAGCACCCAGAACATCTGTTCTTCAAATGGAAACTGTATAATGTTCTAACATTCTTAAGAACATCAGTTCCATCTTCTTGAACACATCATCCTTGATGATCTTCAAGGTCTTCAAAACAACTTGCAGATGAATATGAGAATCATTGATCAATTGATACTCATCAGCACTATCAATAAATGCCTTTATGAGTGGACTTGAGGAAGACCCAAGTATCTTTGACAACATTGATAGGTTGTAAAGTCTGCTAAAAATCTGTTGAGACAAACCAACAACCCTAGAGTTCTACTTTCACTTTAGGGTTTGTATCAGTAAGCTATCAATGAATAGCCAAATTTCAACAGAATTTACACAATGCTTACTCCATATTGTAAGCATGGCACATAAGGATTGAAAATAAATCAATCCTACAATTTGTTTGCTTCTTCACCAAGCAACATCCTAGACCAAACCCTAAAGCCCTGTTCTGTAGAAGCTTTTTAAACATAAAGGATACCTTATCAATATCTTCACTCCCGCATGAAGGTTTTGATAACTTTCTCCTCTGTGCTGAATATAGATTGAACAATGCACTCCAAAAATCTTCACTCCCGCATGAAGTCTCTCGAATTAGTTCAACCTTACGGTGATCGGTTGGTCTAGTTATTCCCAATTTTGGTCCATCCTCCACTTCTAGGGACCATTTAACATGAACACTACGTTCAAACAATCTTCTACCTTGAACACAACCGAAAGTATCCCCATGGATCTCATCCGAAAAGCACGGGATGCCCGCCTCGATACCAATTGTAATTCTGGTATGTCACGGACTCGGGATGTCTAATGGAATGTTAAGACATCGATCGACATTAAGTCTTGAAAGTAGAATGTTGACTTTTAAATTACATTCTACAAGACAATGAACTATCATACCGTAACTTAACACCATTGATAAGTGCGGTTCGATTTAATGAAGTTCGAAAGTTAAGGTTAATTATACAAACTGATGTCATGATGAATGCTATGACATCAAACAAATAACCAATGCGAAAGTAAATAACACACGAATTGTTCACCCATTCGGTTCAACCAACCTACATCCGAGGCTTCAAGCCGGGATAAAGTTCACTATTAGTAGTATCAATTCAAAGACCCTACACCAACACCCCGTTGATGCCTTCTCACTTAATCACTACCCAATGACACTTTTACCTAAGTCCTACTTAGATATGAGAACCCTCTCACTCCCTTCAATCACACCCGTGTGATTACTTTCTGATTCATAAACTGTTCAGAAGATACACTTCCATTACACAACTTGATCATGCTTAAAAGCTTTAATCAAGTACAATTCATACATCCTCTTGCCTACGGGCTTCAAGGAGTATGGTGACCATCCCACAGCCCGGGAGGTTCACAACAAACTAGCCCTAATGATTACATCTTTACAATACACGGCTTACACAATACCAACTGTTAAATCCCTTTACACAAATAAAAGCCTTCAATGTCTTCAATGAAATCAGAGGCGTGTATTGTAAGGGTTGAATTCTTTATATAGAAGTCCAAATCTTGATTTTGGGCTTCCATAAAGATAGCTAGGGTTCACTTAATTTTCTCCTAAAAACATGGTTTGTTTCACAACCAATTTAGGTTTAATTAAGATTAACCTAGCAGCCACGTGAAACATGCTTTTAATAACAGAAAGACATAAATAAAATGCTCAACAAACTTCCGAAAAATCTCAAAAAGCGATTCTCAGAATGTCACATGAATGTCATAACATCTTATGACATCGATCTTTCTGAATTTGACTTTAGCTTCCAGTTGTACTTTTACCATCCTTGTCCGAGGATTTATCTTCAATCTAAACTCCCCTTTCCCTTTTTACCCAACTGGATTTGGGCCTTCATGTGATGACAAAGCGCTTCAACAACTCATAAAATAAGCGAAAACGCTACAAGATAGGTCTTCAATCGAGCTTTTCTCCTTATTCTTAGCTTCGATTGAATCTTCTAGGGCTCCACATATGCCTTCAATTTTCGCTACTTGTTATGCATTCTATTTGGCGAATATTTCGCATAACTTTAGGAAGCGCACGGACTTGAGTTCGGTAGCTTGATGTCGATATGATGTTATGACATCTCTTGTGACATGTTGTTCCGATGTTGAATTAAATCAACACAACATGTTTAGGCATTTACAATAGGATTTTCAGGCTGTTCCTATTGTACATTACATTACATTATTGTTGTTTATTATTTGTTTTACAAGAAACGAGCCAATCCTAAATAAGGGCACTTACAATCTCTACCAACAATCTTGAAAGCAAGGCAACCATGGAAATGAGTAGCTAAGCTCCTTTTGTGTCAAGATTAGAGGTAGTTGATCTTTATAGTATGTATTTCTTTTAATCCATTGGTGTATGAACATGGTTGATGATTAATATAGTTGAATATCTTTGTTCTTCATCTTTATGCTTTGAGTTTTGCTTGGAAAAGAATATTTCAAAGTGACCTAGGATATTCATCCTCTCATAAACAAATGCTAGGAATAGATTTGTGTGTTAGAGTTTACAAAATATTGAACTTAATGACTATCATGCTAATAGTTGTAGTGAGGAATCATGCAAGGATTAACATGATAACATTCACAATCTTGGTGGGAAATCTACAAGATTGAGAGGATATGTATTTGTAGAAATCATCTATTATGTTCATCACTTGATTAAAATGAATATGTATGAAACTAGATCAATGAAACTAATCTTGACATGCCTTCTTAACTTGAAAACAATCTCAAACTCTCTCTAATCCAAACTATAACTCTATTTGAAAGAATTAATTTAGTTGTTGGTTGGAAACTCATGGTTTTAGTAGAGTAGATAACAAACCCTTTGGTTACATCATCTTAAAGCATACTTATCTATTGAAAGACTATAACATGCACCAATACCTGTGGAATCGATAATTAAAATACTTTGTTCACGGAAAAATCCTACAACAGTAGGCAGTCTAGGAAATTTAGGTGGATGCATTTCGAGTGCCAACCTATACCTACCCTCAGGTGACAACCCTGAAGGAAGTTTGAACTTAGAAACTTTTTCTTTAAATTTTTCCTTCAAGGTTTCGGATGCTCGATACAGTGGTTTCCAAGCGTAGGATCATAAGTGGTTTGAAATAATTCGAAAAGCCCTAATCTACGTGGCGTGAGTGAACATACCTTTCTTGGAGTGTACGCACATCGAGCATCGGTTAGTTTCATTGAATGGTGAGTGTGTCGAACATATAAGATTGGTAGAACTTAGTCCACCATTCCGAAATCCTTTCATTGTAAAGTGTGTTGGTTCAAAAGGTAGTAGTTCAAAGCGAAGTCTTGATCTCTTCTTGTTGCTTGGCTTCTCTTGCTTTAAAGGTTCGACCAGTGATGGCACTGGGTTTGGAGCAGAGGTTCAGGGATTAACTGACACAGGCCAAATTGTTTGGAGACAAAGTTAGGTTGATAGGCAAAGAGGAAGATTTGATTCTTGGAAGGAGTGATTCGTGAGGAAATTAATATAGGGAGCAAAAAGGCTTTCCAAATATCTTGAATTTCTTTACTTTTAACAGCTTCTGAAAGAGACATGGTGAACCATGATGGTCCATGAGTCCTTGAAGCGAAGGGTGCCATGGTCTCTTCAAACTTGTGTCTCTTGGAGAAAATCATGATATACTGCGAGAAAAGGACTTTGAAGTCATCTTTGTCATCATTCGGAGTGAGTTTTCGCAGCCTTGTACCTTCAATAATTCTATCCTCTATCTCTGGATCTTGTTCGACGACGGTGTTAGCAGTTGATAACGAGGATTCGAACATGGCATTGAGCCATAATTGGAGCAACCAGAAAGGGCCAGCTAGAAGGATGTTTTTGGGAGTATGGGATTTCAAACTCGGAACGGCTGATCTTAAGCTTTCGTAAAGGTCAACAAGTAACAGTTCGCTCAAACATACTCTCCTATTCTCATGTAAGTCCCTAGCTAAGGGGATAAACCTGCTTGCTACTTGCAAGGATCTCTGAGAATACATATCTTGTGACCATAAAGTCAGAAAGGCAATGTGTTCTACGTCTGAGACGCTATCTCCTTCAGTGTGGTAATGGCTAATGAATTTGGAAAAGCTGGCTAATTTGACATCGAAGTCAATAATACTGGAGTGTTCTTCATTATCAAGGATGTAAGTTTCTCCTACTGGTGAAAGACCAGTGATGGCTGCTATATCGAAAAACGTGGGCGTTATCATTCCGCCAGGAAGATGAAAGGTGTTGTAGGTGCTATCCCAGAAGTATAGTGAGGCAAATAACAGTGGATGACTATAGGTGAAACCTGGTTTTGATAACTTAATCAGATTATAGATTCCTAAGTCCTCCCATTGATGGGATTTCTTGGCTTCTACTTTGGTGAGCCAGTTTTGGTAAGCTATGTCAGAGGTAGGGCAGGATCGAAATGGTTTAAAGTTACTCTTCACATAATCTAACACAAAGGGATCTTTTGGGGAAATGGTTGGAGTTTCTATGGCTTTCGAATCAGAAGACTCGCCTATATTTTCAGTTCCTATCTTAGGGATATCCATTTTATTAAATAAGGGTTTGAAATTATAACAAACAGGGAAGATTTTCCTAGTATCTTTCAAGATTTCAAAAACTGTAAGAGGACCCATTAAAGCAAACCTCTTTCCAGAAGCGTTAGTTGGAATCAATACCTGAGAGGCGTACAGCATTTCCTTTTCGTTGGAGATCGATTGAGGGATAAGCACAGATTGACCTTGGTAAGTGCCTACCTTACTCTCCATGATTGTTCCTGTATTCTTGTTCTTCTTCTTGGAAGTTTTCTTCAGTTGGGATGATGTTGTTGAAGACATTGTTGAAGATTGTTGGAAGTTTTAGGGTTTTAGTGAGAGTAGAAGAAGAAAAAAGTTTCAGAATGTGGGAAAAAAGAATAAGAGACTAAGTTGATTATTTTTTATAGTGTGTGTTGCACCCCAAAATTTGCCCTCCTATCTCGATTTTATCTGGCTCAGGCTTCATAATCATCCGCATACGCTTTCATTAGGTCATCGACATTAAACAGTCATTCATCCATTGCATATGCATCATTTCATCGTATTTAAATTGACCAAAAATCAGTTTAAATTGATATCTGCATCGTTTTATAGTTATAAAATACCCGATATTTCACTTCATTCATTTTTATCTTCTTACCTATTTATTGTATCATTTTAAGTTGATTATGTGTCGATGATATAGATATTTCGATTTTATAAACAGACTGTTAAAAAACAATTCGACACTGTGCGGAAAATTAGCGGGAAAATATTTCAAACTTTCGCCTCTAACTCACTGCTTTATGAATCTATGTGTCGCGTGGATCATGAAAATGTGATCTCTCTAATTTTTCGATACATTTCGAAGTTTTGTTTTTAACCGTAAGTGTTTTAAAATCAGGTATTCTTTACTATCGTTCTATTTCAATTTTAAATATTTCGATAATTTTTCTTTAATTTTTGAAACCCGTAGTTTATTTTAATGTGCTCTTTTTATTTTTTCGGATAATTTATTGTCCGAACTTTTATCATTTTTAACAATGTTAGGTATCAATTTTTTATCTCAAAAAATCAAACAAAAAATAGTTTTGGGCTTTTTATTTTTAAGTGACCCACTTTGGTGGCCCATTTAATCATGAGGGGTATTTTCGGCATTATCAAAAATTGCTAAACCTAATTCTATGTGTATATATATGTTATGTTATAATTGAAGAAGGGGGGCTGGAAAAACACAAAAACAATAACAGAAAGAGGCGGAGGGAGTTGGTTTTGGGATCTGAGAAAAATGAATTAATTTTCGCTTCTTTTTCCAAACAGGACACTCCATGTTTATGATATCCAAAACCATCATACTCCCTCACTCCATTAACAACCTGTTACCTCTCTTCAGCCACTCATAGCTTCATTCTTCCTCCAAATCACCCTGCCACCGTGACAAACTCCCTCCGTTTCACATACATTTCCTTCCACTCTCCCATTGTTACCTCTCAAACCACGGCCGCCTCCATCAATCCAACTTCCACGCACCATCTTCCTTCTCACACCCAGCTGCAAGTACCCTCCATTCTTAACCTCCGCCGTGAACCCATTCAATCGCCGGAAACCCCCTGCTTCATCAACTCCAAACCTTACTCCATTCATTCAACTCACCGTAACATACCCCCTCGTTCCCTCTGTCCGTCACCGCATCATCACCATCGCTACAAACCTCCAGCCGGAACCTCACTTCATCACCACTACATCCACTGAAACCACCATCGATCCCTTCATCTCGCCTTCTTCTCCTCGCCGGAACAAACCCTCTGCTCACTGCGACCTCAAACATCCATCGCCTCTCCATTTCGTCTTCTCCATAGCCGCCGCTCTCTACCCACCATCTTCACTGTTTAACCCTCTCCGCCGTTTTACTCCTCTGCACAACCATCAACCACAGTCTTTCGTCTTGTGTCTGTTACCTCCGCCATACCCTTCTTCAACTCTGTTTCCACCATTTCCTCTCAGAATCTCAGCCGTGAGTTCGCCGCACTACTCTCCTCTGCCTCGCAATAGTGGTTTCTCGCCGCAACTTGTTCCATCTCAACCGGCATCCAGCCTCCTTATCATCACGCTGTCACTTATTTGCCGCCCTCGACGTTCAAGCAATAGAAACAACACATTCACAACTTCATCCATCAACATTCCAGCTTGTCTCAGCGCAACTTTGAAGCACGATTCTGGCTCGTATTCCAGTGCTGACATGGATCTTTTTCGTCGTTACTTCTGAGTTGATAAGGTATTCCCTTATGACTTATGATAGCTCTGTTCTTGCGTTAAACATTTGCTGCACTTTTGATGTTGATATGCTCGTTTGTAACAAAATGATATGTTGGGATGGAAATACGTTGTTAGTTTTCTGTGAAAATTGGTTTAACAGGCTTGGGTTCTGTGAAAATTGGTTTAACAGGTTTGAATTAGATTGTTATGCTAAGAGTTCCTTTGATAAATCCTGTGAAATAACAACTCATTGTTTTCTGTTTTGGGTTCCTACCAACAAGCTCATATGTTATATACATTGTGTTGAATGCTAGAAGCTGTATTGTTGAAACTAAATAAATTTGATAGTTTTTTTTATGCGTGTGTATTTATCAAAGTTAAATGATTGTTGTTCTAACAATAATCGGAATCTGCCGTTAAATTTGTTGATTTTGTTGTTTGTTAAAGAAACCATAAAAAATCAAGTGAAGGTTCCGAGTACATCATCTTGTTTGGTTCTTAAGATTGAAAGAGGGTTTTGACGTGATATGGTTGATAGCGTTTCGGTTCATGGATGGTGATAATTGTGTAGTTTCGATGAAGGCGATGATGATGCCACGTTAATCGTGTGTAAGTCAAAACCGAGAAACTTATGTAGCGGCTGCCCAATTTTCTTTTGTTTTGATTTGAAATCAATTTCCCACATTTTGAATTTGGATTAAATAACGGCGTGAGTTTCTTTGTACAAGTGTATATGGCTGCTCGGTTTGGTAAGTGTTGGAAAATATACAGGTTGGTTGATGATCCGTGGTTGATTGGGTTTATCTTGACATTTGTTTGTGTTTACCTTTGAGTTTATGCAATTTTTGATCAATATTTTGAGTGTTTTCTTAAGATGATAGTTGCTGCCCGTTTTTTTGGTTTCATCGATTATAACATGCTTCGTAATCGCTTTTCTCGTTTTGAACTCGAAATGAAGTTTAGCCTGAACCTCTTTGGTTTTGGTTCGTTTGTGAATTGAAATGCTTGAATAATCAATTGCTTAGTTCTTCGTTTTGTTCATGTACATGCATTTAATTTCATTCCAACTTCATACCTTGTTTACTAACCATTTTCCGATTTATTGCAATTTCATCTTATTTTATCACACTTATGCTACTAACCCATTTGTTTGTTGTGAAGGCATTCAAGAAAAGTCCGATCATCATTTCCTCTTAGCATATATACTTTTCTTCTTCCAATTATATTCTTATTATTGTTGTTCCATTATTAATATCTAGTAATGTCATTTTTATTTTTGTAAATATAAAATACATAATATTTTTTTTATTTATTATATTTAGTATGTAAATATACATATTATTTTTATTCTTATAACTTTATTCATATCCATTTGTAAATAAATTCAATTACATTGTAATGATCTTTGTGTTGCATTTTGAATTTGGAATTTAATTCAATCTTCAAATGAATTTGAATGCAAACATATCTATTCTAATTAATCTAACAAAATACATACTTGAGCGTGGCAACATTCTCCGCATAGTTTTTTTGTTTGTATCTTGAGTGATGTAGGAATCTTCATTTGGTATTCATCTGATGCATCAAGCCTTATCCGATCTTGAAGACTACTTGGAGCTCAATTCTTACACAACATAAGAGCTATTTAATTATTCAAATTAATTCGATTTGGTTGTATATATATGTTTATGAACATGTACCCTCATTCCTTGTGTGTTCTAATTACCGTTTAATTATGCGTTTATCATATTAGAACACATAGCCTCCTCTTGGGTTCCTCATCAAGAAGAAGGTAAACATACACAATGCACACTTGCACACATTTATAGTTTGGTCCTGGGCTTTTCTACAGCGACAACTATTCGATCGATTGTTCCAATCGGTCGTTTAGAATACTAGTGTCACGCTAGTTTCACTTTTAGGAGCATGCATAAAGCCACCTTGTATGGGCTCGCTTGTTTTCCTAATAACCCCTAAAACACTTTCAAATTAAATTAATTAATTGAATTTGTTTTCTTTAAATCAATTCTTCTACAAAACAAAAAAAACAGTGTTGTGGTATTTAATTAAATTGTTAGAGGTTAGCCCGACGATTTAATTAAAATGTAAAGTATTTGGGCCATTAGAGGGTAACCCAATGACTTAAATACTTTATTCCATACACTTAATAAACGTGAACTTTGTTTCACCTCACTCTTTTCATAATAAAGATTTTGGATGAGAGATGATCAGTTGACCTCAATCACCAATCTCGAGTATTGAATCGTTAGAGGATAACCCAACGTTTTGATACTTGTCATCTACAATTAAAATCAATTCAACCCATTCAAATTCCTTTTCCGCTCATACGCGGTCATAAAAAAAACATTTCAATTAAAATCAACACAACCAATCCAAGACATTTTCAACAAGAACTACGGAGTTTTGACTTTCCCATTGCACAAGGGAATACGTAGGCACGCGGTTTCGAAACCGTGTCAAACTCAAAATAATAACAAACAAACCCCTTTTCTTAAATTCATAATTTAGAAATTAGCGATTACACACACAAACACATTTCGAACTAAATGGGTCCCATCGAGTACGATGGACGTAAGAGGTGCTAATACCTTCCTCTTGCGTAACCGACTCCCGAATCCATCATTTTTGGTCTTGTAGACCGCCTTATCCGATTTTTGTGGGTTTTATCTATATTTCCCCGTTCTTTTCAGAACAAATAAAATTAGGTGGCGATTTCATTGTTTTTGAAAATTTAAATGATTTTTGAAAATCGAGTTGCTTCAGTGTGGAAGTTTAAACATCCACTAAGTAAGACCAGGGTACGTGGGAGTCGTGGGTTGGATTCAGAAGGAGGTGGCGTAAAAGCTGATATTGGTAATAAGCATGATTAAACATAATCATTACTTTTGAAACCACACCATGCTGTGATTACTAGTTCAATACGGTTAAGAAATCCAAGAGGCGTCTTGATTGACGTGGTTGAAGTCATACACAGTCAATATCATGATTACTCAAAAGTCACATCAAAATCTTGTAACTATATTTAAAATAAGTATTTCTCAAAAGATTCGAAATACATATTTTAAAGGGGCATTTTGTTGTCTGAAGATTTTGATACATGTAGTTCGAAATAAAGCAACATTGATGTTTCGTTGGAATAAAACAAATGTTATAGTTCGGAATGGAAGAGATTGTTCTTCGAACGGACATGTCGAAGCTCGGAGCTTCGAATAACAGTTGTGAAGACATATTTAAAGAAACTTCGAAGTGGTAACAAGACTATGTCTGTGAAGGTTGTGAAACGAGTTCGAAGCGAAGGCTACCAGAGCATTTGAAATTCAAACGTAAGCGGGATATTAGAAATTCAAATATATATGCGCTGGAGCGTTCGAAGACGCGTGGAGACTAGAGAGAAGCAATGCTCTGCATGCTCCGAACGTGGCAGAATCTTATAAGCAAGACCGTTATGGTCGAAATAGTATAAATAGAAGTCTTAGTGTTAGGATTTCGTGTGTCATATCTATTGTACAAAATTCAGTAAACATTCAAAATACCACATGGATAGGGAAACGAATGCTCGAACAATGTACGTATGATAACACCAAACATTTATAATTCAGTAAAACTCTTTATCTTTTCCAGTTTATCTTCCATTTTCATGTCAATGTCATTCAAATACTTTTACATTCAAAGTCATTTACTTATTTCTTGCATTTAAACGTTGTTCTTCTATTCGAACCTGTTACACATTTCAGAAACCTTTTACATCCATGTCTTTACACTAAAACATTTATATTCATGCTTTTACATTAAAGTCATTTATCCTTTTCTGCATTTAAACGTTTCTTTTACATTCGAATCTTTAGTCATTTAGTCCAATTTTACATTGATCTGTTTAATTATGTCATTAAATTCCTTTAGTATGGCAATCGAAGTAAGTTGGATGTTTCTAAAACACTTTAAATAAAATCTTAACTGTGAATACCAGTTTTACTAGTAGATTTATCCAAACGACCAATACCCCATAGGATCAATCTAGTCGATCCTGCAAGTTACCAGAGAGATTAAATAACAGTCATTAAGATTATTTGATAGTTTGGAGGACTAGCGGTTGTTTACCAGAAATCATTGTAAACACCTAGATGGAGATTTCGAACTAGTGCAATTGGGCGACGACCCCATCAAAGGCGTGAAGATCGGAGCTGACCTCCCAAAATTGACTGAAGAGCAACTCAAGGCATGCCTAAAAGATAATGCCGACCTCTTCGCATGAAGCGCTACTGATATGCCCGGACTTGACGCCGAGGTCGCCTGCCACCACCTCACTATTGATCCGGCCCTTAATGCAGTAGCACAACATAGGTGAAAGTAGTCCCCGCAGAAAACTGAGGTTGCCGAGCAAGCTGTTAGAGACCTCCTAGAGGCTAATTTTGTAACGGAAGCCCGATACACTACGTGGTTGTCCAACCGTGTACTAGTTAAGAAAAATAATGAGAAGTGGCGCATGTGCATTGATTATTCTGACCTCAATAAGGCATGTCCAAAGGACGCCTACCCCTTGCCCAATATCGACAAACTCGTCGACAACTCCGCTGGTTTTAGATTACTATCGTTATGACTCTATTCGGCTACAATCAAATTCCAATGACTAAGGCGATAAAATCTATACGGCCTTCATGACCGAATCAGGCAATTATCACTATAATGTGATGCCCTTCGGCCTGAAAAACACCGACGCAACCTACCAACGAGTGATAAACAAAGTCTTTAAATGTGAAATCGGGGACATGCTCGAGGTGTACATGGACGACATGATCGTGAAATCCCAAGAGGAGGTCGATCATGATCGACATCTCAAAAAGGTCTTCGACCAAACTAAAAGTGTTAAAATGAGGTTCAACCCTGAAAAGTGCACCTTCGGAGTCCGGACAGGAAAATTCCTCGGATTATATCTCACCGAACGCGGAATAGAAGCTAACCCCGAAAAATGTCAGGCATTTTCTGAATTACCCACTCCAAAATCCAAAAAATCAATCCAAGTCCTCAAAGGGATGCTGACCTCACTGTCCCGGTTCGTCGCAAAATCGGCCTAACGCGCACTCCTTTTCTTCAAACTGTTAAGAAAGGAAGTCGTGTTCGAATGGACCGAGGAATACGAGCGGGCCCTAAACCACTTGAAGAAAACGCTATCCGAACCACCCATGTTGTCTCGGCCGGACAAGGAAGAAGTATAATACCTGTATCTGGCTGTGACTGCCGAGCCCGTTAGCGCCGCGCTCATTCGAGAAACGCTAGAAGGTCAAAAACCCATATATTTCACGATCAAGGTCTTACATGGCGCCGAGCTGAGATATCAATAAATCGAGAAAATCTCCCTCGCGCTGGTCAACGCCGCCAGAAGACTTTGTCACTACTTTTTAGCTTACACCGTTGTAGTCCAAACGAAACAACCCATCAAACAACTACTAGGCCGACCAAACATGGTTGATAGAATGCTCAAATGGTCATTAGAGCTATCCGAATTCGACGTCAAGTACGAGAGAAGAAAGACCCTCAAAGCACAAGTTCTAGCGGATAGAGACATGTGTGGGGATAAACATAGGCTGGAAACATTGGATATATTCAATAAAAAGTGTAGAGTAACCATAGGATAAATCATTACGGATAACATATAGAATTTTGTAACATAAATACTTATACTTGTAATTATGTTACAATAAATACATTAAATGATTAGTGAAAAACGTTAATCTAGGAAGTCAAATACTCTATGAATACTAATAGTCAATATAGAGTATTTAAAATCTTAAATAATTCTAACAGGTCCCCAAGACAAACAATGACTTGGAAAGGACGTGCTCTAGTTGAAATAATAGAATAACAAATGAAATGTTTTCTTATTCTAGCCTACTATAGTGAATGCTAATGCTTAATGGTGTTTAACTCCAGGAAGGGAATTTTAAAGACTAACAAGGGCTCCCCATTCTGCATCTAAGGCTTCCAGAATAGCGAGTAAGTCTAGACACATAAGTTCCAGGCCTAGATTTGATCATATCTTTTTTAGAGAATGGTCTATTAGCCAGTACAGGTCCTCCTTGTACAAAAAATGCCCCGTTCATATAAACATCGTTGATTGATCTCCATTGCCAGTTTTTCCACTCTGCCTCTGGTGAGTAATCTCTCTTTGTTATCTTCAACACCAAAGTAGAAAATAATGTGAGATTATTTTTCATTTTAGATTTAGAAATTTAATTTTTTTTTCCTTTGTTTTGTTTAATCATGTCATGTGAAAGCACCTTTAAAATTATGATGTAAAGTAAGGACAAAATTATGACATGATAATATATTAAGACTAAGAGTTAACAAATAAATATGTAATTAGAACATAAAAAGCATATATTAATAAGGATAAGCATGACTCTTGAGTAGATGCATACCTGTTTAGCATGTGGATTGTTAGGGGCTATGAATCGGTTACCCTCACTTATAATGGTAGGATTCTGGCTACCACCAATGGCATACATTTCCCAGTGAGTGTAGTCATTATTAAGCACATGGATAAAACCATATCTGCATCTTGGCATCCTTTGGATTAATCTCTTGCCAAAGTGGTTAAATGCAAGTGTAATCTGCATTTTCTTATCACCGTCATAGCTATTACTCGCACCAAACAACATTGCCTACATACACCATATATACACAAACAAATAAAAAAACAAAATTAGGTAATATATTTCGTTTCAAATTCATGAATACTAATTTTTACAAATAAAAACATGCACAAGAAATCTGAAGTTGTTAATTACCTCGTTGTGATCTGTGAAATGGCAATTGGAAATCGTAATAGCAGTAGATCCCATAATGACATCAATTAGCCCATCTTTGCAGTTTCTCATGGAAACATGGTCAATCCAGACATTGCTGGAGCCAAACAAATTGAAATCCCATCACCATCACTCTTAGTTCTTAGACCAAAATGGTTCTCAGCATCTCTAATAAGTCCCCCATTGCCAACCTGGATGTCAAAAATTTTGATCCCATGGATGATCACATTCCTAATGAATTGGATAGTAATACCAGCACCTTTAGCAATGACAACAGTAAATCCTCGACCATCAATGGTCTTGTCACTTGTCATTATGAGTTCTTGGTTGAGCCTAATGACCATGCTATGAGCAAATATTATCCACAAAGGTCCATTTCTTGTAACTGCATGCCGAAGGGTACCTGGATGTGGATTTTGCATGTCACTATCTGAGGGATCAGTTACCATATAGATAGGACCGGCTTTTCCACCAGTAGTCTTCCTACCAAAACCTTGCACACAATTTGCAAGCTTTTTGCGGTTTGTTCCCCAGTTAGGATCACACCTCCAACACCTGTCAATGGGATTTGTAGCCATACATGGACGACCTCTTCCCATTTTTTGTCCCCCCAAAATCCTTCTTCCTGTATCCCCACCAATTATCATCCTATTTATCAAACCAAATAAATATTAAAATATGACAAATCACACTTGTAACTAATTCTACGATAGAAACAAAGAAACATGGAACATATAATAACCATTGAGTCATAATGTAAGTTTCTATTTTTATGAGATAATATTTCCTATTTTATTTTGTTTTTCCGTAAGAAATTGCAAAATTTCTATTTTTTCCCACTATGCTTTGTGTGTTTACATAGTTTTATGTCTGTGTATAATGAAAACAAGGAGCCAGTTTTGCAATTAGAATAAAAATTGAAATAAAATGGATAGGGTTTGAAATTTTCCCAAGAAATTTAGCATACTGGTAAATATATGATAATTGCACAAAACTCACTCGCTAACTGTAGAAGTCATATTTTCAGAGACTGCATATGGATCAGGTGTATAAGCTCTGTTGTTTGCTTTTTCAGCCTCTGCTGCTTTTTCCCGCCAATATGTATCATTAATAAATGGAATTATATCATCCCAATATGCGTCTTGCTCTTTTACATTAGCATTCACTAATGTAGGTATGATTACCATTAAAAAGGTCAAAAGGAAGAGATGGTACATTTTTGCCATGATGGTTCTCTGCCAAATGGAAAGAACCCTCTTCCTTTCTAAAATAAAAATGGTAATCAAATAGTTTCAATAGAATAATTGACATGATTATACTCTTTATATACAGATAACGATAGCAAAAAGGGGATATTGGTAATTTTGACCTCACAAAATTGTAGTGAATCTTATCCCCCAAAACTTATTTCCATTTTTATTTCTTGATCCTCCTTCAAAAGTGGAAGGCCAATTTCATATAAATCGTTCAATTTGTTTTTTTGCCATGTAGAGTAGAGGCATCATAGAACTAGCAACTTTATTTCGGTTTATCTTTACCAATAGTTTCGCAATGCCAGTGATATTATATATGAATTAAAATTGGATATTTTTAGTTTTTCTCTGCATGCAGTGGATGGATCCCTTAAACATTGAGTATATTCGATATATTGGTCATATAAAACTTATCTATAATTTTTGTGATAGGTGCAAAGATTAGAAAAGATTTTCAAACATTCTCTTTTGGTGGAGATGATTTAGAAAATAATATTCGATTATAAGTAATTTTTCCATTGCCCATGAATATGTATTCAATAAATAGTTATAATGTTTTAATTTATTATTGAGGAGAGAAGAAATCAATTTACTTGACCTTAATAACACTAGTATCTATTCCCGTGCGAGGCAGGGATTAAATTTATTATTTGAATAAAAAATATTTTATAAATACGACAATTTAAAATAAAATTTGTGTCAAACAAAAAATAAAATTCGTATCAAATAAAATCTTATTTTTTTATAAAATATATTTCTCTTTGCATACTCATAATATATTTTTGCATATTAATAACATAAATAATGAAAAATACTTATTTATTCTACCTGTAATATAAATAACTTAAATAATTAAAAATAATCATTTAATCTTTTTTTTTCTACTTGTAATATTTATTAGTGCATATTATATTTAATTTAACAATAGTTATTTCAATGAAAAAGTAGAAGAATGAAACGAATGTAATATTTATTGGTGCATATTATCTTTAATTTAACAATAGTATGCAAAGGTTTGATAACTACAAAGAAAATTGAAACGATTCGGTTTGAGTATCAGAATTTGTTTCAAAATGTATGCAAATATACAAAATATTAGTGATGGCTCTATACTTGTTTTGACTGATCTATACTTCCCTTGATCATACTCGATGAGGATCCGAGTGAGTTAACGAATATCCTTTGATGCATACTGCAACATTATTAATTACTTCAGAATTAAGGCATTTTTCACCTGAAAAAAACCATCAAGCATTTAGTTAATTTAGTTAGAGTAGAGTTATACTTCTCTCTAACTTGGAATAGACAATGGTTTGTTCATTCATTTTTAAGAAGAACCTTTTTCATACATATATTCTAGGATGTAGTGTTTTTTAATCTGTCTTAGTATATTTAAAAATTCAAGAGTGTGTACTAAGGCATTGTCTAAAAGAGAATAATAAAAAATTGGAAAAACAAAGAAGTTCAAGAATAGGACACCAACACGCATACACACATTCAAAGAGGGAGTAGAAGGAGATTCATAGAAGAAGAGAAGCAGAGAGATCGAGAAAATTACCTGGATATCATCATCGGCTTGGTAGATCCTCTTTCGTGTTGATTTCACCATTGTACCTTTGGTATAAATTTAGTGACAAAAAAAATCAAATAGTTACAACAGCTCATCGGTCATATATACAGTTTTTCTATGTCTTCCCCAAATGGACTAACATGTTTACCTTCAGTAACCCCAAATGATGAGCAGTAACCTTGTTCTTTTGAGTCTTTGCCATCTGTAAAATACAAATAACCATGGTCATACTCAACATAATAACAAAACAACAGAATAAAGAATATCTTAAAACACAAAAAAAAAAATCCAACGGTATACAAACAAAAACTCTATTAATTTTATCAAAATATATGTTCAAAATGTGAAATCAACACTGATATAAAAAAGGCTAAGTTTCACAGAATAATTGCAACATTTGAAAATACAACATTTTTCTACGCAAGAAAAATATTCCTTCATCCCCATTCATAATTACTATAGGTTTAACCATTTTAACCAATATTACATATACACATGCAATTCTTAAGTTTTTAACAACAAAAAAATCGCACTTTTATCCCAAAAAGTAATTACCTTCTGAGTTCTTGTGAAAAGTTAGTGGAATGAGATCCTGATGCTTCAATGGAGCACCACTAACAGGAAGTTTACCGTATTTTACAATATATGAAGTTATGTGCCTGCACCCAAATTGCAAAACCAAGTTATAGTCAACTTTTAGTACATAATCGTCCTCAAGGTGAATTTAGCTGAATCATGAGATTGTGGTAAAAGCTACAATTTAGAGCATTAAATTGTGACACAAATGAATCACTAAATGAAGCAAATATGAAACTTCAAATTGACATTGTGACAAACGAATCACAAAGATACTTACATAACATCAAAAGTGCTCCCATCAACTGTACAAACGGGAAACTCAGACGGAGTAAATGTAAGTCTGAATAAAAAACAAAACAAAACAAAACACAAATTGTTAAGTTAATTGCAATTGAATGAAAAATTGAGTTAAAGGATGAAGTTGAAAAGAGAGTGAGAGAGAACGAACGCGCAGCAGTAAAAAAGAAGACGTCTGAAAGCGGTTCGATTTTCTTTGGATTTAAAACCTCTCCATTTCGTTGCCCACTCAATTTTGGTTATGAATATTCGGTCTTTGTTGTGATGTTTCTTCCCTTCGTAGATGTATTCTTGGAGAGAGAGAATAATGGAAAGGATGAGAGTAGGGTTAACATTTTGAGTTGGGATATGAAACGAAACATTTTTTTTTTAAACAAATGACATTTAATAGCAGTAGAATATCAAATAGAAAATTAAATCGTCTTTCCAAAAAAAATATTCTTTATCATTAATCATTAATTAATATATTTAAACAAATAACAAAAAATTTAATAATATTATAAGTATATTTTAGTATAAAAACATTTCCTAAAATAGGTAATATATAAATAGCAAAGTCTCTAAAAAACTGACGGTTGACAAATTTGTCAAAAAAACTCATCATGAATTATTATATTATATTATATTGATTCAATCATTAAATTAAAAGTTTTTATTGAGTAGATTAATTATGAAAATGTTGTATAAGTTGGACAATTTTAAGTTTTAACTATGAAATCAAATAGTCGGCATTTATTTATATTTTTAAAAATTATTATAATCAAAATATTAAATAGTTAGATTAATAACATCTCTGGTTTATAAATCACTCATTAACCATCAAATTTTGCATAGAGATATCTTCAAGATATACTAATCATTTGCTTAATTTAATTATTATTATTACATTTAGAATTATTTTTTTAAATAAAAACCACAATCCTTTGTCAAAAATAAAAAAAATTTAAATAAAAACCACAATCCTTTGTCAAAAATAAAATTTGATAAATATAATTTAAAAACTATGTTTTTAAATTAAATAAAAAATAAAAAAGACCAATTTTATTCCCCATTTTTGGTTTCTATTCGTGAATTTCTGTCCCCTCTGCCAAAAGATTTCACTGGATAAAAATTACACTTTGAGAGAATCTAATGGAACTGAATTTTTTTTTATTTTATTGTGAATGAAAATCGCTTTTTCATTTGTTTTTTTTTTTTAAAACACAAAGTTCAATCTAATGGAACTGAAGTAGAGGCATGTCAGACTGAAATAGAATGAAAAAATTAAAACTTGTGAAAGTATTGTAAAAGTAAACAGTAAACTCTCTCAATTGTATATCCATGTTCAAATTGAACTCTATCCAGTAAGTTTTGATCAAGATAAGCCTAATTTAGTGATACGATTCTGCCTGTGGAATTGGCTTTCAAGAGCGAGGGGTGTAAATTGTGCTTGGAAGGCTTGGTCTATTTCTTTTTTGCTTATGATTTTCCCATGATAAAAGTTAAATCCTTGATGAATGTTGTATTCATTTACCATTTGAAGTTGTGTATTAACATACAGATTGAACAAATCTGTGTACTACTGATTATTAACTATGATGCGTGTTTGATGATTAATGATGTGCTAGGCTTTGGTGCCATGTAAAGGTCTCATCTTGATTTCAAGCTTTAGAATATGTTTAAGTCTTATTTGCTAGTGATTTCTAAAACAGGTGAGAAAAATTCGTTGTTTGACATTTAGAACATGTTGCAGTTGTTTTCTATCCTAGTTCTATACCATTCAAATTTGGCATATCTAGAAGTAAGAAAAGTCACTTACAAGCTGACATTTTTTTTGGCATGGTTTGGGTGAGGTTCTAGAAAATACAAGCTGACAACTTAAAGTATTATTACAAGCAATTAATTGGATAATAAGATTACTATGCGACTGAAGACCACTTTGTGAAAATTGTTTGATCTGGAGTTTTTACAAAGATTGATCTTATAGATAAGAGTATTGATGTATCGGAAGAAACCCCTTCTACATATACTCCATCAAACTCGTCTATGAACACTCCTGTCAACAGTAAATTGAACGGATCGTAGGCACCATAAAATTCAATATGATATTTGATGTAAGTCACATTATTTTTTTATGACTCGATTGCTAATACAATTTCCCCAGCCTCAGGGATATATCGATGGACTCAAGGATTGTGATAAATTAGTGATTGGCTATGTGCAGCAGCATTCAAACACGTGAGTTACTATCTGCAACAACATTCAAACTCGTTGAATTTGGAATGTAGTAGAGATTGCTTTGCTGGTTGTTTCTCCCTTTCACTGTTTGATATGTTTTACTTGGAATAATCATTATGGTGCAGTGAGTGGTGTATGATTTGCTCCTTAAAATTGTGAGAAACATGTTCTAGATTTTGCTCAATCAAATTGTCAAGTTTATGATTTAAATTATGCTCATTAGGATTCCTTGAATGTTGATGCATCTGCTCATTTGAAATGATGTAGTTATTAATGTTTTGCTCCTTAAAATTGAGAGAAACCCTGTATAAATTTTGTTCCTTTTAACAAGTGACTATTGCACTCCTTAGAATTAATTTAGTTATGAATTAAATGTTTTCTCCTTAGATACTTCTACAGTATGTTGTTGGATTTTCTTTGTAAAACCTCTTTGTAGAGGCTCGTTAGAGCTGCTTGTTGGGAAAAATCAGAGTTGTTAGGTCGGTTAAATACCTCTGATTTAAGAAAGAAACTTCCTTAGTCGAGTAAAAATGGCATTGGCGGTTTCTGAAAACCTAGACTTGTTAAGTCAGTTTATATTTAACAGACGTAATAACCTTTTCTTAAGTCTGGTCTAAAGCCGACTTAAGAAGTCAAAACTTCTTATGTCGGTGACTCTTAAGTCAGACTCGGAACCGTCTTAAGAAGTCATTTTTAACCGACTTAAAAAGTGTTTTTTCTACTAGGTTAATGTTGCGACAAAGTCGAATTCTTCACAGTGATATTTATTCCTCCAAATGTAAAATTCTCGAGTACAAAAGAAAGATGGTTGGAAAGAAAAAGGAGTAAGAATGGATTAGTTGGCGGCATGATGCTTAAGACGATCAACATATTCTCTTTCGTCGAAAGTAGATGACTAGAGATAGAGGTCAGTTTTTCGATTATAAAATGATCGAGGCAAGATTTGACAAAGGCCAAATTGGAGTGACACCAGATTAGGTTGATAGCATAGGATCTTCATGCCTTCTTTTGGGACAAGTCTCTGGTTGTGATGAGTTTGGGAGTAAGAAACGCTCCACAAATTCCTCTGGACTTGACCAACTGGTCAGGATCAGTGAAATATAATTTCCTAGTAAACCATTCAGGGCCATATCTTCGACTGGAAAAAGGATCTGTAACTAACAAGAACTTGTAGCGTTTATAGAACATCAAGAAATATTTTTTCATAGCATCTTGCATGTAGAGATCTGAGTCGTTGAGAATCATCAGGACCAGTTGAGTACCTTCAATAGCTTCATTTTTTATGGTGTCATCATGGCCGTCAGGCTTATCGACTCTCAAAATATGCTCGAAGGTGTCATTTAGCCAGAGTTGGAGTAGCTGTTGCGGCGGTAGAGCGGCAAGCAAAGAGTTGGTATTATTTTTACCGGGTGATATATACCGGTTAGGTTATATCGTATCGTGTCCACAGAGATTGGTTATTGGTTCGTCGTTCGATAATTCTACCGTTAATGAGTTTGAGATTAAAAGAAATGAAAATAAAAGACAAAAAGTAAATGAACAAAAAGTATAAAGGATAGACAGCTTGTCTGGAACGAATGTAAACTACCCGTCACAGACTTAAATCTACCACCCATGTCATACTCGGCCTACGATACTCGTCCGTGTCATCACATACCTCTCACAATCTAAGCTATTCCTAACCCAAATTGAGAATCCTCCTAAATCATCTCAATATCCATCCCTGGCATACCTCGACAACAAAGAAGTCAACTGTGTCACCTCCATATCCATTCCTGGCATACTTCACCGACGCAGAGGCATTAAGTTCGGCTACTCTATAGTGAATGTTAGCTCTAAACCCATTTCTAGCATTCAGAAGCTAACATATAATCATCCTAGGTAAGAATCTAAGCAATCTATCCCCAGCAAAGCTCAAACCTCTAACAAAAAGTAAAAACCCAAGATAATCACCGACACAAATTCGTAAAGCAAACTTTATACAAGCCAAAGGCGATAAATATACAAGAGTTATGAGTAGAAATACATACAAATCCAACAAAAGAGAAATACACAAAGAGGAGAAGAGATAAACCACAAATCTACATTGGTTGTCAAAGCCAATCGAAGAGCAATCCACCTCCAATCATCAAAATGCAAGCTCCAATGTTGTTTTCTAAGCTAATCTACCAAAGAAATGAAGGTGATGGTGTTGGGACTCAAAAATACCCAACCCATAACCTAAAAATGTGTTTTGAGCCCCTTTTAAAGAATTCTGATGTCGCAGGGCGCGCTAAGCGCAGTCTGTTATTTTCAGTATTTTGTTTTTGCCATATCTTGAGAACCGTAACTCGGAATTGCGCCCGGTTTGAAGCGTTGGAAAGCTTATTCAATGCTCTATATAACCATGGATAAATATCAAGTTTTATTGATGATTTTTATTCTTTGATTTTGAGCTTTATTCGTTGACGAGATGCCCAAATCGTGCGTTTGAAGCCGTGTCTTCGACACTTTATTACTCAATGCTCCAATTATGAATGAATACCTATAAAAGAGATGAAAAACTATCAAATGATACAATATTTACACAAAAACTCAATTATTCTATTATGTACACATTTATACAAAAAGCGGGGGATTTATTCGAAGAATATCAACAAAAGAACGGATAAGTGCCACAAAATGTATATACAAAATAACTACATTTTGGCACTTATCAACTCTCCCCAACTTGAAACATTGTTTGTCCTCAAACAAAGTCAAGTAAACCTAAAGAAACAAAAGATGATAATCAAAGAATCACGAATCATCAAGTTTTGAAAACGGAAAACAAATGTATGGTTCAAACGAAAAATGTACACGACAAATACAAACTTACCACTATACTACAACAATAACATATAAACGAAACAAATCCTAAGTGCAAAAATCATGCAAAACATTCTAAAACAAAACAAGCTCAATCATGAATCACGCCTAGCAAAAATTCATCGGTAGATGAAGAACACACAAAGGTGAGGGATAAAAAACACTCCTCCACAATCTTGCAAACAAAAGACTAAATTATGCATTCATCCAAAAACGTATTGAAAATACAAATGCAAGAATCACAAGGGCTTTTCAAGGTTGTAATGTGGCTTGGTTAACAAACAAGTGATAAGTCATAAAGCTAATCGAAACAAAAATTTGCCTAAATCTAAGGGAGTGATCAACTCACAAAGTTTCAAACAATACAATTTCAATCAAAATTCTTCTTCATCACAAATTTCACACCAAACACACCTCACTTATTAACATAACATTATTCCTACTCTTTTTCTTTTCAAAACTTTTCTCTTTTTTTCTTTCTTTTTCTAATCTTTCTTTTTCACATTTTTTTTCTTTTTCTTTTCTCTTAACCTCATACCAATCACAACATAAGTATATAAACATTTCTCTTCCCAACTTGAATTCAACCAACATTAATGTGTGAATACTCCCTACTTTTTAAGGCAAGGTAAAAATCCATACAACAACATATAGTTGAGGGTTCAAGAAACAAAGAAATCAACATCCATACAAAAAAGATGAATTGACACTCATAGACAAGCATCAAGTTCAAATAAAAATGGATATTGATAAAAGTTCAAAGGGGTTAACAAAGGTTCACACACTCACAAGGTGAATTGAATATTTGACCAAGGTAGTTATGCTCAAAATCAACAAATTGCCTTGATCATTTTCTTGCAATCATACAATCAACACAAAACAAAAGATTAAGCATAATAAAATCCAGTTAAAAACAAGAATGTGGACTCTCATATGTAAACAATGGAAAGCTTCCTCACATTTATGGGTAAAAAGGGGACTAAAGTGATTCAATTCATGAGCAAGTAATGCAAAAAGAATGAATGACATGGTAATTGTACAAATGATAAATTTCCTAAACATGTTATGCTATAGAAAGTGATAAACGAGTACCTGACATGTACCAACTTTGAAAACTATCATTACCATACATCCGCGAGTTGAAATGATCAAACTCGGAAAATCACCTCAAAAGTCTTCAATTTGAGTCCAAACAACAACAAAAGAATTAGAAAACAATACTAATTTTATTCAATACAAAAAGCCTTGGTGAAAGTGGGAAAAAGGAAAACCAAGTGAAATTTTAAAAGAATTCACTGGCCCTGCATAGCAGAGCGCGCTAAGCGCGCTACACAAGGTGAATTGAATATTTGACCAAGGTAGTTATGCTCAAAATCAACAAATTGCCTTGATCATTTTCTTGCAATCATACAATCAACACAAAACAAAAGATTAAGCATAATAAAATTCAGTTAAAAACAAGAATGTGGACTCTCATATGTAAACAATGGAAAGCTTCCTCACATTTATGGGTAAAAAGGGGACTAAAGTGATTCAATTCATGAGCAAGTAATGCAAAAAGAATGAATGACATGGTAATTGTACAAATGATAAATTTCCTAAACATGTTATGCTATAGAAAGTGATAAACGAGTACCTGACATGTACCAACTTTGAAAACTATCATTACCATACATCCGCGAGTTGAAATGATCAAACTCGGAAAATCACCTCAAAAGTCTTCAAGTTAGCGAACCAAAATTTGAGTCCAAACAACAACAAAAGAATTAGAAAACAATACTAATTTTATTCAATACAAAAAGTCTTGGTGAAAGTGGGAAAAAGGAAAACCAAGTGAAAAAAGAATTCACTGCATAGCAGCGCTAAGCGCTAAGCGCCTTACACCATTGAAAAATGCAAGCAACAGTGCTATGCAAGCTCCACTTACACACCTATACAATCTCATTTACACATCTAAACAATATTTACAATACATACACACTTCCACAAGCTAAAACACTACAAACTTGTGGAAAATAACAAATTGACATAACAAAACTAAAGCAAATAACAATACGCAAAATTGGTGAAAAGGAATTAACAAGTTGAAAAGTGAAAGTTTGAAATTAAGAGCAAGTCCTATTTCAACTTGTTAAAACATAATCCACCAAACAACATAAACATAAACAAACAAAAACATGCTTGTTTTACGTCGTAAGCTCGACGCCTTTATTGTGTGAGCACTAATAACCTCCTCTCGTCATGCCATGGTATTGCCACACCGCGCAAACCTAAAGAAAGTGTCCTAACAACCACACAACAAACGTTACAAATACGAGACATTTCACAACAATACTTGAAAACAAGGAAAAACACACATATGTACAAGTATGGAAAGTAAACACAACATGTACAAGTAATATATACATGTTCATATACAAAGTCTATACAACATATACAATAATTACAAAACTCAAAAACAACAGAATTATCGCAATACAAAACCAATAAAACCAATCCCCAACGCGCCATTTTGTTTGGGAGCGCAAGCAAAGAGTTGGTATTATTTTTACCGGTGATATATACCGTTAGGTTATATCGTATCGTGTCCACAGAGATTGGTTATTGGTTCTGCCGTTCGATAATTCTACCGTTAATGAGTTTGAGATTAAAAGAAATGAAAATAAAAGACAAAAAGTAAATGAACAAAAGTATAAAGGATGACACGAACGAATGTAAACTACCCGTCACAGACTTAAATCTACCACCCATGTCATACTCGGCCTACGATACTCGTCCGTGTCATCACATACCTCTCACAATCTAAGCTATTCCTAACCCAAATTGAGAATCCTCCTAAATCATCTCAATATCCATCCCTGGCATACCTCGACAACAAAGAAGTCAACTGTGTCACCTCCATATCCATTCCTGGCATACTTCACCGACGCAGAGGCATTAAGTTCGGCTACTCTATAGTGAATGTTAGCTCTAAACCCATTTCTAGCATTCAGAAGCTAACATATAATCATCCTAGGTAAGAATCTAAGCAATCTATCCCCAGCAAAGCTCAAACCTCTAACAAAAAGTAAAAACCCAAGATAATCACCGACACAAATTCGTAAAGCAAACTTTATACAAGCCAAAGGCGATAAATATACAAGAGTTATGAGTAGAAATACATACAAATCCAACAAAAGAGAAATACACAAAGAGGAGAAGAGATAAACCACAAATCTACATTGGTTGTCAAAGCCAATCGAAGAGCAATCCACCTCCAATCATCAAAATGCAAGCTCCAATGTTGTTTTCTAAGCTAATCTACCAAAGAAATGAAGGTGATGGTGTTGGGACTCAAAAATACCCAACCCATAACCTAAAAATGTGTTTTGAGCCCCTTTTAAAGAATTACGATGTAGGCGCTAAGCGCAATCATTATTTTCGATTTTGTTTTGCCATATCTTGAGAACCGTAACTCGAATTGCGCCCGGTTTGAAGCGTTGGAAAGCTTATTCAATGCTCTATATAACCATGGATAAATATCAAGTTTTATTGATGATTTTTATTCTTTGATTTTGAGCTTTATTCGTTGACGAGATGCCCAAATCGTGCGTTTGAAGCCGTGTCTTCGACACTTTATTACTCAATGCTCCAATTATGAATGAATACCTATAAAAGAGATGAAAAACTATCAAATGATACAATATTTACACAAAAACTCAATTATTCTATTATGTACACATTTATACAAAAAGCGGGGGATTTATTCGAAGAATATCAACAAAAGAACGGATAAGTGCCACAAAATGTATATACAAAATAACTACATTTTGGCACTTATCAGTAGCCAAAACGGTCTAGAAATAAGTAACGGGAGCTAGGTTTTAGGGTCTCCAAAGTTAAAACCCCTTCTTCTATATATTCATTGAGTGAACCCAAAATCAGATTGCTCAGACAAATGTCATGATCTTCATGCAGTTGATTAACCAATGTGATGAACCTTTTAGCCGCTTTCAGGGATCAGCAGTAGTAAACATATCGCGACAGCCATAACGCCAAGAATACGATATGTTCCGTATCAGACATTGTGGCAAAAAGAATTCATGATAACGCTCTATTTAATTGGTTAAGTGTTGAAGCGGTAAAGCAACAAGCAAAAAGTAAAGTATTATTTTTACCGGGTGATATATAGGTTATACCGTATCGTGTTCACAGATATTGATATATTGAATTGTCGTTCGACAAATTCTCATGTTCTTAAGTTTGGGGTTGAATTGGGTTTGTATGGAAAAGGTAAAAAAATATCAACACAAAATAATTGCATAATAAGGAAAGGAGAAACTTATCAGGAGTACATATAATCTACTCATCACAAATTTAAACTTATCGATCACTTGTACTTAACATAATCTACTCATCAAAATCACCACGTATCATTCACAACCTAGATTATGTCTTAACCCAAATTGAGAGAACAACTGTATACCTGCGTCGATGATCTCTCAAAGCAACACAAACAACACGGAAGCATTAGGATTCGATACACAAGTGATTGTTAAGCCTAAATCTATCTCTAGAATTTAAAACCTAACAAGTTTCTTTCCCTAATCAAAAAATTGTGATGTATATCTCTACAACAACACAAATCAAAATATAAATGTAGAAAGATCATAGAAAGAAACAAGATTGATTTGTAAAGCATATATTATACAACACCGTGATTAATACATATACATATGTTTAAAGTATACTTACATACAAAACCCCAACAAATGAGATTACAAAGAGAAGAGACGAAGAGGAACCAAATATTTATTGATTTGTCAACACCAATCGACGGGGATTCGACTCCAGATCATCCGAGTGCAACCCCATTTGATGTTTCTAAGCCTCTCTAGACCAAAAAAATTAAGGTTTTGGATTAGGACCAAAATACCCAAAACATAACCTAAAAAATGCGTTTTAACCCCTTTTAACGTATTTCTATCCTGCCAATTTTTTAACACCCGAATTATTTAATTATTTAATTATTTGTTTAATTTAATGTTTTCGTATATTTTTTCAAATAATTGGTAATAGTGTAGAATGCCAATTTAAGTCATTATATGATTATTGGGGGATTAATTAAAATAAGTTGTAGGAATAATAATAATAATAATAATAATAATAATAATAATAAGAATAATAATAACAAGGTTATTGTTTAAGAGAAGTAGAATAAAAGAGAGGAAAGGGTTATTTTATGAGTAGAGGATAAAAAGAGGTTTTGGGGGAAAAAGGAAGAGAAGAGTAGAAGTGAAGCTTGGCTAGGGAAAAACTCCATCTCTAAGCAATCAACCTCTGATTCACAAGGTAAGGATGGGGTTCTTGCTCTCTAATTGGGAATATGATGGATGATAGGTAGTTAGGATTTATAATCTTGCTATTTTTGTGTCTTGTTGTTGTTGTTGGATGAGTTTTTAATTGATACTTCATAATCCATGGAAATTGATGAACAAACTTGTCTGTAATTAACCATGACGTGCTGCTTTGGACTATTGGGATGTTTGGATTGAGATGTATGAAATGTCGGGGCAGCAAATCGAAGCTGTGAGTAAATCTGGGTTGCAGAAACTGATATTTAGGCATTCTTACGCAGTATGCATCGAAACAAGAGGCTATGTATGGATACATGCTGTGTTGAGTTTCAAAAACTGAAGTTGAAAATCAGTATGCATCGACACATACAGTTATGGGTCGAAACATGAGTGTTAATTTTGAGAAAACAGAATCTGGAAGGATGTATGTGGCGACACATACAGTTATGAGTCGATGCATGTTGTGTTGCGTTCCAAAAACAAAAGTTGAAACTCGGTATGAGTCGACCCATACGACTTATGTATCGATACATGATGTTTGAAAAATTGGAAATTTTAAAGGATGAGTCGACTCATGGGTTTATGTATCGATACATATTGTACAAAAAAAATGAAAAATACCTTTGAAAACTGTTTTGGTCATATCTTTGCAACCGTAACTCTGATTTAACTGTCGTTTGGACCGTTGGAAATCTAAAATTATTATCTATCTTATAAAAGTATTTTCAAACATAGTAGGTGAACTTTTGATGAATCGATGTGGTTTTCCATGTGTAATGTTGGGTAATTGTTGAACCGGGTATTGTTGTTGTTGTTGAAAGTTGTTGTTGTCGAAGGTTGTTGTTGTTGAAAGTTGTTTATCGTTTTAAGTTAATTTGTTGTCCTAAGTTGTTGGTTGTTGGTGTTGTTTTTGTATGCCATATATGATTTTCGCATACATACATTGCATATTATGATGGCCTATGTTGGCAAAAACACGTTGGTCGTTGAGGGCAAAAGTTGATTACGTTGAAGGCTTACGCCTTGATGCCTCGGTAAACTGGCAGTTGATTACGTGGGGAGTTTTACTCTGATGGTACCACATGTGTAACCCCCAATTCTACCCCGGTAATTATTAAGAAAATCAGAGTTACAAAATTCTTTTCAACAATCAATTGGAGTATTATAATTCAACTTAACAATAACATGCTATCACAGATACATAACACATAAGTTCGGATGAACTTAAACAACATGAGTTTAACTTTATTAATATAAAATCAGCGGAATTACATTATTCAATTTGGAAGTTATAACAACTTTTCAACTTTAAAACCATTTTAAAATCAACAGTTACTTTTCATGTATCAACATTGTTATTCACAACAAATCCAAAACAACTAAACAACTAGCGTTCATCCCCGAGTGTTACGTATCAGAGCGACTACCCAACTTAAACTAACAACAACTAAATCTTCGACTAGGATACCTGCACGTTATCAATATAAAGGTAACGGCGAATAAGAGAAAAGGGTGAGATATCGAAAAATATAAGCAAAAGTATGATAATTCATATATTAGGTAAAGAATCATACAATAGTTACTACTTCATCAAAAAAATACGACATCCCACAGAACAACATAAAATCAACAACAACTTAAAAATGCAACTCGGATGCGACTCGACTAATGCAAATGCATGTGGATCCATTTGGAGTAAACTCTCAACTTAAGATCATGTCAGGTTATCGAGGCATTCAACAAGGCATAAGCCTTCAACTTTCAACGTGGTGCCAATCCAGGCCAACTTGATAATGCACATGCTATGTATGATACAACGATTACAGTTTCAACAACAACTTAGAACAACAACAACTTAATCATGCAGTAACTGCATCAACTTAATCAGCACGATCAACTTCGGCTTTCACAACGAGTAACAACATCAACAGCCACACAACTTATAATAAACATAATGAAATTCAACTTTCAACAATTATTAACAACATCAACAACCACGCAACTTATAATAAACATAATGAAATTCAACTTTCAACAATTATTAACAACATCAACAACCACGCAACTTATAATAAACATAATGAAATTCAACTTTCAACAATTATTAACAACAACAACGCAACTTATAATTAACACAATCAACTTCAACTTTCACAACGATTAACAACATCAACAACCACGCAACTTATAATAAACATAATCAAATTCAACTTTCGACTTTGGCCATTTAAGCCTACAACCCAAAATTGTCCAATTCGGGGACCAAGCAATTTATTCTGACAGTACCTGCAAAATACAACAATCTACGCGAAATCCAACAAACGACACAGCTTTATTTAACTACCCGTATACGCGAACTTCCCTGCAAATTTTCGTCCAATTTCGAGTAACTAATTTTACCGCTTAATTTGACTAACTGTCCAATTTTCTGCACTGTTTCTACTTTCTGCAGTAATATTACCTAATTACATACATGCTGTCAATTTTGTTTCTACCACTATAATTCATTTTTCTCCATTCATAGATTATTCTGTTAGATTAATTCTTTATACTACCTGTTACTACTTCTAGTTGCTGCTAAACTACATTCTGCTATTAACCTCCATGTTCTGCTATTTTATTTTTTCTTGTATTATGGATACATATGCACTACAAAGTACAAGTTACTTCCACCATTTACTAACTTGAAATATAATAGAAACTAAGTGATACCTACAAGTGATCATGTACTTTTTAATTCCTAAGTCACAAAACAACTCTACATAATGTCATATCCCTCAACCCCCACGTGTCTACAAGAAAGAGAGAGCAAAGGTGTGAGGCGCCCGCCCCCAGGACCTGAGGCGCCCGCCTCCCTTGCTGGCGGGGCCCACACGGTTGTTCTTCAAATTTTGGGACGGTCGCCCCCTCTCTCAATCATCTCTTTGCCTTACAAGTAGTGGGGCGATCGTCTCTTCTCTCACTCATCTTGTAGTTTTTCATTCCAATACTGCGTGTGCTTATAAGTTTTACCAGAATATAATACACCCAAGGATCATCACAGTACCAACAGAAATAGCATAACAATTCCAACATATTCTAGCAATATAATTTCATCGCAAAAAACACAATTAGCAGTATAATTATATAACCCTAAACCCCACATAAAAATTATCATACAATTGATTATAGTAATCGAACTCCACCCCTTACCTGTGGATCACAGGGAGTTTGAAAAATTGACCGGAAAACGCCAATCCCGGACAACCAATGGACACTGCTAGGAACCCTATTCCTCTTTTCTCTCCTTTTTCCCTCCCTGCTACGTGACTTGTTCTTCTTTCCTCTTTTTCTATACTACTTGTTTTTATTTTCCTTTTTATATGGTCACTACAAGTTACTAAATAATAATAATATTAGTAGTGGGTCACTATTATAAATTGGGTTTATTAATTAATACCCTTAAAATACTAATTCATCCTTCTAATTAATTAATCTTCTACATTTAATTTACTAATTCTAAAATAATAATTAAAGTCTAATAATATTCTTCTTCTGACTAATTTTCCTCCGACCATTAATTTAACGATTCACTCACAAATTTGACTTAACTCAACTAATTTAATTAATAATTCTACTAATACCAATATTACTTATAATATTAATTTCTAATAAAACTATTATTATTTACCTATAATATTTTCTCCTAGTTAAACCGACTAACTATCTGATCATCAGCTTATCAACTCAAATAACGTATTAATTCAAAATGCCTCTTATAATAATTGCGATAAATCCAATTATTTCGGTAAATTCTCAAACTTCGTCTATACCCAATAATTAAATCCTTCAATAATTTAATTAACTAATTAATTAATTTCAGGGCGTTACAACATGCATTTGCATTTGTTAAGTTGCATATTATATCTCATAATTACATCGTTGTGTGATCGAGTTGTGTTGTTGTTGATTGGTTGCGAGATTGCAAACTGGTGGTTTTATGTAATTCTAACTATATATTATTTATCATGATCTTAATTATATAGTTTGATATCTCACCCTTTCTTTTGTTTCGTCGTTGTCTTTATATTGGTAACATGCAGGTAACAAGGAGGAGTAGTTGTTATCGTTTTTAGTTCAAGTTTGGTGTCATTGCTCTAATACATAGCACTCAGGGAAAATGGACATTTGTCTTATTCTGTTGTTTTTAATGTTGAATTTTTGTCGTTGATTGAGGAGTTTATTATGTTGATGTTATTTATGACTCAAAAGATGTTATGCCTTGTGTGAAAAATTATTATGATTTCGTTGTGTGATTAATGAAGTCGTTTATGTGCTTAAGTTGAAAAGTGTGACATCCTGATTATGTTGGAAAATTTTATACTCTGATTTTATTGATTAATTACTTGGGGGTACAATTGGGGTGTTACATTAGTGGTATCAGAGCAGGTCGGTCCGTCCGGTCAAGTTGTTGAGTCTTTTAACAATTGAGTATTGTTATTTAATTCTAATTTTGTTCATGTTGTAGTCATAAGTTGAGATGGCTGGAAGGAACGATGATGCGATTATTGTTGCTCTGCAAGCGATGACTCAGGCTATGAAGAATCAACCGAGTGCTGATGAGAATGTTGGGTCTCGTAGTTTGGCGACTTTCCAAAGGGAGAATCCATTGGTGTTCAAGGGTAAGCATGATCCTGATGGAGCACTCAAATGGTTGAAGGAGATTGAGAGAATCTTTCGTGTGATGGAATGCACTCCAGCACAGAAGGTTCGTTATGGGACTCATATGCTAGCAGTCGAGGCTGATGACTGGTGGCTAGAGACACGTCCGAGATTGGAAGCTGCAAGTGAGGAAATCACTTGGGTTATGTTCCATAGGGAGTTCTTGAGGAAGTACTATCCTGAAGATGTTCGGGGTAAAAAAGATATTGAGTTCCTTGAGCTGAAGCAGGGGAACAAATATGTTACTGATTATGCTGCGAAGTTCATTGAGTTAGCTAAGTTTCATCAACACTTTAATGGAGAAGGTTCTGAATTTTCTAAGTGCATCAAGTTTGAGAATGGGTTGCGCTCGGAAATCAAGAAGGTTGTTGGCTATCAAAAGATTCGTGTCTTTTCTGATTTGATTAATAGTTGCAGAATCTTTGAGGAGGATAGCGATGCTCATCACAAGATTGTAAGTGATAAGAGAGTAAAGAATCAACAGAACCGTGGCAAGCCTTATTATGCGGGAAAAGGTAAATAGAGAGTTGCTTCGGTTCAGAGGACAAGTAGGGGAGACGCTCCTGCTAAAATTGTATGTTTCAAATATGGGCAACCTGTTCACAAGAGTTATGCTTGTAATGCTGATGTGAAGAGATGTTTCTGTTGTGGTACGTTTGGACATGCAATTTCTGACTGCCAACATAAAAGTATGATCTGTTTTAACTGTGGTGAGGAAGAACACCTTAGTAGTCAGTGTCTGAAACCAAATAAGGGACAGGCTAGTGGAAGAGCATTTTCTTTGGCTGGGAATCCGACAGTTAATGAGGACAGACTCATTAAAGGTACATGTTTCATTAATAGTACGCCGTTAATTACTATTGTTGATACTGGTGCTACTCATTGTTTTATTGCTGCCGATTGTGTCGAAAGACTGGGTCTTATGTTGTCTTCTATGAATAGAGAAATGGTCTTTGAAATTACGGCTAAGGGATCAGTGACTACTTCTCTTGTATGTTTGAATTGCCCTTTGTCGATCTTCGACAAAGACTTTGTTGTTGATTTGATTTGTTTGCCGTTAACGGACTAGATGTGATCTTGGGTATCAACTGGTTAGAGTATAACTATGTTCATATCAATTATTATAACAAGTCTTTGAGGTTTTCTACTCCTGAAGAGGAAGGAGGTGGTTTGTTGATTGGTAAACAGTTAAGGCAATTGATGTAAGACGAAGCACAGATGTTCTCGTTGATGGCTTCGTTGTCTGTTGAGAATCAAGTTAGAATGGACGAGTTGCAGGTGGTGCGAGAATTTCTTGAAGTGTTTCCTGATGAAATTCCTGATGTACCTACTAAGAGAGAAGTGGAGTTTGCAATTGATCTTGTACCTAGTACCAGGCCTAGTTCTATGGTACCGTACATGATGTTTGCATCTAAGTTGTCTGAATTGAAGAAGCAATTAGAAGAGTTGCTTGAGAAAAAGTTTGTAAGACCAAGTGTATCATCGTGGGGAGCTCCAGTGTTGTTGGTAAAGAAGAAGGATGGAAGTATGAGACTTTGTGTTGATTATCGACAGTTGAATAAAGTGACGATCAAGAACAAGTACCCGCTTCCAAGAATTGATGACTTGATGGATAAATTGGTGGGTGCAAGTGTGTTTTCTAAGATTGATTTGAGATCTGGATATCACCATATTAGAGTGAAATAAGATGATGTTCAAAATACCACGTTCAGGACTCGTTATGGACACTACGAGTATTTGGTGATGCCTTTCGGTGTTACTAATGCGTAGGGGGTATTCATGGAGTACATGAACCGTATTTTTCACACTTGCTTAGATCAATTTGTGGTGGTATTCATTGATGACATTCTGATTTACTCTAAATTGGAAGAAGAATATGCAGGACATCTAAGAGTCGTGTTGCAAGTTTTAAAGGAGAAGGAGTTGTATGCGAAGTTGTCCAAGTGTGAATTCTAGTTGAAAGAGGTTAGTTTTCTTGGCCATGTCATTTCTGGTAGTGGCATTGTTGTAGATCCTTCTAAAGTTGATGATGTGTTGCAATGGGAAACTCAGAAGTCGGTTACTGAGATTAGAAGCTTCTTGGGAATAGCCGGTTACTATAGACGATTTATCGAAGGGTTTTCTAAGTTGGCACTTCCGTTGACTAAGTTGACTTGCAAGGGAAAAGCCTTTGTGTGGGATATTTGATGTGAAGAAAGTTTCAATGAGTTGAAGAAGAGGTTGACGTCGGCTCCAGTTTTGACTTTACCTAATCCAGGAGAGTCTTTTGTTGTGTACTGTGATGTTTGTTTGATGGGGTTAGGTGGTGTGCTTATGCAGAATAGAAAATTAGTTGCTTATGCATTTAGGAAATTGAGAACTCATGAAAAGAATTATCCTACGCATGATCTTTAATTGGCTGCAGTGGTCTTTGTGTTGAAAATTTGGAGGCATTATCTTTATGGTTCTAGATTTGAAGTGTTTAGTGACCATAAGAGTTTGAAGTATTGATCAAAAAGAGTTGAATATGAGGCAGTGAAGGTGGTTAGAGTTGTTGAAGGATTATGATTTCGGTTTGAATTATCATCCTGGAAAAGCTAATGTTGTAGCTGATGCTTTAAGCCGAAAAACATTGCATATGTCGACCATGATGGTTAAGGAGTTGGAGTTGATTGAGAAATGTTGAGATTTGAGTTTGGTTTGTGAAGTGACACCGCATAATGTTATGTTGGGAATGTTAAAGATTAACAATGACTTTCTCGACAACATCAAAGAAGCTCAAAAGCTAGATGTGAAGTTGGTGGATTTGATGGTAGGAACCGATCGACCTGAGAATGATGATTTCAAGTTGGATGCGCAAGGTGTGTTGAGATTCTGAGATCGTATTTGTATTCCCGATTATGAAGCGATTAAGAAGGTGCACCATCAGAACTTTTGGACCATTAGAACTTCTGCACCATCAGAAGTTCTGGACCATCAGAACTTCTGCACCATCAGAAGTTCTAGACCATCAGAACTTCTGCACCATCAATTATTCTCAACAAAACTAGTCTGCTACTAATATTACTCGTTCTGCTATTTTATTCTGCTATGGCTATTTGTTTGCTACAGACTACATGTTAAATTCACTAACATAATTATTATGTGATTCCAATTATACTACTAGCACATGTATTCATCATACTTAAAAGTAATAATGGGCCACTAAACTCTTATTGGGTCTACTAACTATTACTCCTCAAAAATACTATTTCACCTCTATAACTAATTCATCCATATTTAATTAATAATTCTAAAAATACTAATAGATTCTAATATTATTTCTTCAATGTAATCAACTTTATTAATTCTTCAACTAACCGAATAAAATTCAACTTTAATTTAATAATCCAAATACGTTTCTTAAAATAATACCGACAGATCCAATTTTTGACTAAATCCAATAATCGAATCCTTATATAATTTAATTAAATAATTAATTAAATTCGGGGCGTTACAGTATAGACGGTCGTTTGCTAATACGAACACCTTTGGAAGCACATTTTTTAGATTTTGGTGTAGGTGAATCGGGAAATACATTGCCAACATGTTCAAAATACGAAAGACTCCTCATAGTAGAATTGTCGTCCGGTGTAGGTTTCAACTTCTTCGGTGCACCTTTATTTTTTACCGGCTGGGAGGGTGGTTTCAAACTTGTGGTCTCCGAAAACGCAATCTTCCTCAACTCTTCTTTGATGTGAAGTTTGGTGGCGTCATCAACTCTCAAAAATTTCGCTTGTATCGCTTCCCATTTGATAAAGATGGAGATATTTGACTTATCATTTTTCATTTTCCCGTCATCGTCAAAACTAAGTCTCTTCCAATGAGAATTTTGAGGATTTCTGAAATTCTTCTTTGTTGAGCTATTTTTGATATGATGAACAACAAAAATGAGGATTTTGAGTGGAAAATGGATTGACAATGGAGAGAGTTTTTGAGAGGTTTGAAGGAGAAAGAGTGTAATGGTGGTGATCACCATAGTTGCTGTTTTAAGCAATCAGTCTCGTGACAAAACCGAAAGTATACTTCTGGTTTCATACAAATATCCAGCTGGCAAAAAAATTCAATGTTCCCGCTACTATAACCGAATGTATACTTCCAGTTTTAAACCGGAAGTGCATCTCCAGTTCAGTTTCTTACAATTTTAAGGGTCACGCCACATTTTGACTGATTTGTTCAAAATGGAGTGTGAACCGAAAATAAACTTTCAATTTTATGAAGGACATTTTTAATTTTATATAGGGTACGCCCGACTCCTATAGAATAGATTAAAAAATTCACTAAATATTTCATAACAATTACAAATAGGAGGGGAAAATCTCTTTATTATTTTAAGTAAAGTCAGATTATTTACTAGTTTTTTTATTAATTAATTTTTATTTTTCTACTCTATCTTTTATTTTTAATTATTTATATAAAGCATACTAACTGTTTTCTTTTATATTAATTTACTGTATTATTATACCATACAACTATTTTTTATGAGGATCAACAAATCATTATGTTTAGAAATTAAAATTTTATTTAAGATTGTTATTCAAATTATTTGCAAGAATAAATTTATAGAATATTCTTTTCTGATTTTATAGTTATAAAATTTAAGTAAAAATTTTATTTCATAATTTTTTTAATTTGTATAAACAAAATTAAAAGTCATGTGATTTGATTAATAATGAACTTATCCAACCAATAACTCGATAATCTAATAACTTGACCGGTGAGAGTTTTAAGACATTGGTAATAATAACTAATATATCTTCAAAATAAATTTTAGGACATGTATTATACATTTTTATCAAGTAATATTTTTAACGTGTTTTGTATAAACTTATTCAATGAATATAGTTGGCTGATATTTTTGACTGGTACATTAAATAAATACTTATTATTAATTAATATAAAACTTAAAATGAAAATATATGTACTTATCATTAATCATAAAAATAGATATACGAGCTAATATTTATTATTAGCTAATATAGAAAAACATATAATAAAATTTCTTACCAATATATAAAAAAAATATCAAAAAATTTATTTTGAATTAAAATATATAGTATGTACATTTTCCATGTATTTCAAGAAGTATATAATTTTTCCTATTTGTTCATGCAGACGTGATTTGTTGATAGGACCGACGCTTGCTACAAATATGGAGTTAAATGCCAACATGGTTTACATGAGACATATACTCAACTGAAAACATGGTAACATACTTAATAATTTAATAATCTATAAATGTAATGTGAATCCAGACGAGACCCGTGCGATAGCACGGGTTTGTTACTAGTTAATCATAAAAATAGATATACGAGGTAATATTTATTATTAGCTAATATAGAAAAACATATAATAAAATTTCTTACCAATATATAAAAAAAATATCAAAAAAATATCAATAAGTTACTTTAAAATAATATGAAAAATATTTACTTTTGATAAATATAAAAAAAAAAAATTATCATTATTACTTAAAAGTATCATGAAATTAATATTTGAATACGTATATCAAAATTCGCTCTAAATTCATAAAAGGTAATGTTGATAATTTTGTGCATATATTTTATTTATTTATGAAAATAATTATTATGTACTATTAGAAATATTTCAAGTTCTTATAAAATCTATCAATTATGATTCATTAACATCTATTTATAAGGAAATTTTATTTTTTATACAATACATAACTAATGTTTCTGGATCATATATACATTAAATAAATTATTTATTCAATAAATTTATAAAATAAATTTTTTTTATATAAATAAATTAGTATTTATTTATTCTATTCAATTAAGTTGAGCATTTTTGGTTATTTTAAGAAAATAAATATTTTATTAGTAATATTATTTAATATACTATCTACTCCGTATTTTATATTTTAAGAACATTCAAGATAAATATGAATATTAGTACCACGTGTGTTACAGCGAATAGTTGTCTAGTGATACCCCTATATGAAGAGACTTAAATGAAAACATTGAAAATCACGGGCTTTTCCAGTGCATTACGTAAGTTTCTGCTGTCAGCTTGCAATACACAAGCATGGCAAAGGTATCTTGACTCTTTATCTCTATTTATACGTAATCATGTTTTCAACTAGTAGTATGAATTGTAATCAATTATTCATAGATGCTGTTTTTTTGTTGTGTTTCATAATTAGATTAAGATTTCTTGTTTGAGGTTTTGATTGGTTCATAATTTGTTCCAAAGAATTCTTTGCATGTATGGTTTTGAAAAAATTACGAATTTGATCCTTGGTCCTATGACCAACTATGAAGCTCGGACACCCTGAATTTCACTCTGACACTTTCACGGCAACACCGACAATAATTAAAAAAAATGAATAAATTAAATATAATCACAAGTGTAGTTCTACCTAGGTGATCAATTATGGTAATACTATCTAAAGATTGTAAAACTACCACAATTTGGGACACGATTTCAATGTTTTTGAAGCTAGGTTTTGATTCTTAGTTTCTCAAAGTACTAATGTGGTTTCTATGTATGCAGAGTGGTGAAGCATTTTTCAGGAATGTGTTGGAGAGCATTCAAGAAGTGTACTTGAAAAGGAATCCTACTGCAAAGGCTGTATTGGACCTTGTTCAGTCTGTTGACAACGACAAATTGGCCTACGATCATGTTGCATTCAGGACATTTGGGGTACGCCTGTTTGTCAACTATTTATGTATAATCATTTACTATTACAAACAGTTATCTTGGTTGATAGATTATACTTTGTTAGATTAGATCAGATTGCGCTATGTTATAGCGTCCCTATTGAGCAACACTGATCTTGTGAACTTAATTATAGGTGAATGGCTATGGAATTGAGTCCTTGGCTGGATTTTTCCTGGACAACGGCTATACACAACGAGATGAGTTGAAATTTCCAGGAAAGAAACTGAGAGCCTTTTGGTATGCACCTCCTGCTGATTCATCTTCCGGAAGTGGAAGTGGCATTAGGGGGCCGCTGCCACGAGTTTTTATTTCAGAGATATTGGTGGATCAGTTGAGTCCACAAGCTCAGGTATGTTGGTGAGAACAAGTTTCAATTGATCGATGTCGGTCAGAATCTATTGGTAGTTTTTAGTTTTTGTATATTGCAACGTTGCTTCAGCGTTCGAAATATTGGTTGTAAATTTTGATGCAGGAAATCATCAAGAAATACACTGAATCAGCTGGAAATGGAAACAAGTATGGTGCTCTTGCAAGTTCCTTGGGACATTTAACATGGGAGAAACCCTTGTACTCCGAGTTTCAACAATTGGCAAGGTATTAGTATATATCAACCTAGAAATACTATTCAAGGATCTTCGAGTATTGTTTTCTTATGGTTTGATGATACTTGTTATATTCAGCGAAAGCGAGTATGCTGCGTGGACACTAGTCAATGGACATGCACTGAACCATGTCACTATTTCAGCTCATCGCCTGAAAACTCATTTGAAGGATATCAACAAACTGAATGAGTTTCTTGAGAAGAGTGGATTCAAATTGAATTCTGAAGGAGGAGTATTGAAAGGTACATTCACTTTTGAAATTAATACGGCTACATATCAAACTCGTGTATGGTGTATGTGTCTGTGTCAATGTTGTCCATGCTGTTGATATTGATATCGAGGATTAAGTGAATGACTTTTAATATTTTGTCCACACGCAGTGAGTCCTGATGGCCTTCTCCAGCAAAGTTCAACCGTTGCAGATTCAGTTTCTTTCCAATTTGCTGATGGTATAACTGAATCAGTTCCATGCTCGTACATTGAATTTGCCGAGCGTCTGGTGCTGCCAGAGTATGAAAATTTACCTCTCGAAGAGGTAAAGCAGCATTGTTTCTCTTGAGTAACATGTTTTGACTTTGCATTGTATTTGTATTGTAAGTAATTTTCTGCAGATTGCTAATTCTTTTTGTTTTAACTAATGAAACAGATTAAGGAGGTTCACAGGAGGGATGGTTTTGAGGCATCAAGTGCTGATAAGATCTTTGAAAGCACATCCAAGGAACAACTGAGCCGAGTTTCCTCCTAGAAGGTTCATCTGTGCCATCTCTGTCGGTGTCATGATTTTTCAGAATAACAACATTTGTATTCTTGATGTTTAGATTTCAAGCCTTTCCAGTAATAAATTGGTACAATGGAATCATTTGTTGTTGCAATGGTAATTTGAGTTTGAGTTTTACCTTTACTGTGGCTGTTCAGATTCAACATAGACCAATTCAATCATAACCCAATTGATTATAATCACTAAGATGTACATTTGTCCAATTGATAATATCTTAAATTTTTTATCACAAAGAATTCCTACATAACTAATTCTTTTTGTCTCCTCAAAGAAACATGCTTCAACAAAGCCATTTGAAAAATTAACTTTGAAATAAAAGATATTTGAATGTTTACACAATGAACTAGCTTACGTGTTCATCTTAAATTATGCAGACAAAAAAAACGAATATAATAGGAATGTTTTTCTCTAACTACGTTACGTGTTCATCTTAAATTGTTCAATGTCATTTAATATTTTAAATTAATGTTTTCAAATTTCAAAACTTTCAGATAGAATCTTACGTGTTACACAATCACCAATATCCATAAATAGTTTTTGCTAAAAGAAAAATAAATAAAAATATAAAATGAAAAGTAAAAATGACTATACATGCAGTTAGGTACTTTGATTTCATCTTCTTGTCTTTGTTTATTCTATTTAACAACATTAAAAAATAAGTATTGCATGCAACAACATCATGTTTTCTACAACTGCGATGTCGTATACTTCTTCACCTTCAATCTCTTTCCGCAAATTTTCTGCGTTTTCCAAACCCAATTTCTGCAATCTACCATTCTCCTCCATCACCCATTTGTCTCCCGGATTAGCCACTTCTGCCGGGAACCTCTCTCTGACGTGTAGCTACTCGTCACAAAATGAATCTCACTCCCAGAGATCATCATCCATTCAGGTTCACGCATGTGATTTTGTTTGTTTGTTTTGTTTTGTTTTGTTGTAAGATTATGAACTGTTGTTTGATGTTTTGATTCTGAACCCTAAATGTTTCATATTTTGTATGAAATTTTTAAGAAAAGTAACTGGTAGGGAGGATTGCCCACTTGATGTTCAGATCATATATAATCTGATGTGAGACACTTAACACAACCTCTCACACCTAGGATGACTCGATATTTGGAGCGTGTAAATAAAATGGTAGGTGGTCCGAGAGTGGAAACATGATAGCAGGTGATCCGAGAGCGGAAACCTGGCGGTGCATCAAATCTTAAACGTGACAGTTGATATCATGTTAAAAAAATGGTGTTGGGTCTGACTCATCCTTACGGTCTTGTTTTGTAGGATTGAGTTAGACATAAATTATTTCTTAACAAAATTGTTTGCATGTGTGACTTTGAAAGGAAAAAAAATTAGGACTTTGATTCGTGGTTGTGTTGACAATTAATCCATATGCTAGATGCTAATAGTGATCAAAAGATTTTAAAACAACTACAATTTGGGATGTGATCTCATTTTTTTTATGTTTGTGGCAACAATTGGGATTGCATTTTGTTTGTTTGTTTTTGAAGCAAAGTTTGGATTTTTAGTTTCTCAAAGTACTAATGTGATTTCTATGTATGCAGGGTGGTGAATCTTTTTTCAGGAATGTGTTGGAGAGCATTCAGGAAGTGTACTTGAAAAGGAATCCTACTGCAAAGGCTGTATTGGACCTTGTTCAATCTGTTGACAATGATAAATTGTGCTATGATCATCTTGCGTTCAGGACATTTGGGGTATTTCTCCCGCTTTACTACCTTCTTCCAAGATTCAATTTTCTCGTTTTGTCGGATATATTATGTTTTGTGCAATGTTGTGAATTCCGGAAAATAAAAGTTTGATTGAATTCTGCTATGTAATAGTGCTATAGTGCCGCAATTTGACAGCATTTTGTACTAAATAGATTCTGCAGAACAAAAGATTTATTTATGTTATGCTAGGTTTTAGCGCTATAGCACTCTTTTTGACAACGTCGGTGTTGTGAACATAATTATAGGTGAATGGTTATGGAATTGACTCCTTGGCTGGTTTTTTCTTGGATTATGGCTATACGCAACGAGGGGAGTTGAAATTTCCGGGAAAGAAATTGAGGGCATTGTGGTTTTCACCTCCTGCTGATTCAACTTCCGGTACTGGCAGTGGTATGAATGGACCCTTGTTGCCAAGAATTTTTATATCAGAGCTATTGGTTGATCAGATGAGTCCCCAAACCCAGGTATGTTGGTGAGAACAAATTTCAGTTAGTGTCTCTCAAAATCTATACTCCAAGAATTACTTTCACCGATTGAGTTATTAAGCTTGTTTTTAACAGCCATTTATGATTTCGGTTCTATATTGCTTCGACATTCAAAATATCGGTTGTACTAAAAGAAGGTGGAATTTATGATTCAGGAAATTATTAAGAAATACACTGAATCAGGTGGAAATGGAAACAAGTATGGAGCTCTTGCAAGTTCCTTGGGACATTTAACATGGGGAAAACCGTTATACTCCGAGTTTCAACAATTAGCAAGGTATTAGTATATCTCAACCTAGAAAAACTATTTGAGGATCTTCAAGTACTGTTTTGCTTATGGTTTGTTGTTGATTGTTATATATAGTGAAAGTGAATATGCTGCGTGGACACTCGTCAACGGGCATGCACTGAACCATGTCACTATTTCCACTCATTTGCTGAAAACTCACTTGAAGGATATAAAGAAACTGAATCAGTTTCTTGAAGACAGTGGATTCCGATTGAACTCTGAAGGAGGAGTATTGAAAGGTACTTATTTTAGTTTTTAGAATTGGAAAGAGTATTTTGTAAGAAGGTACTAAATACTGCAATAATCTTGAAATTGAAAACGACCCGTGCTAGTTGTTATCCACATTGCTATTGCATATCATGTGAATGACTTGGACATTCCCTCGACTTTCAGTGAGCCCTGATGGTCTTCTCCAGCAAAGTTCAACTGTAGCAGATTCAGTTTCTTTCCAATTTTCCGATGGTATAACTGAATCAGTTCCATGCTCATACATTGAATTTGCCGAGCGTCTTGTATTGCCGCAGTATAAAAACTTACCTCACACAGAGGTAAACAGCATTCTTTCTCCAGTCGATTGTGTTTTAACTTTGTATTGTCATTTATAACTCTCTTCTCTGATATTTATGGATAAGATTAGATTTTGTGATCACTGGTCAGTCTATAGGTTTAGAATGATATGCTTGTATGCGTATTGAGTGCATGTTTGGATTGATGGTGAGCCGCGTGATTTTAGCAAAAGTTACATTTTGAGCTTCACAGAATCACGGTGCACTATGATTTTTCCGAACTCACTGACAAACCATGCATACACTCTGTCATTTTTTGACATTTTCGGCACAATTGCTAATAATTTATGTTTGAACTAATGGAACAGGTTAAGGAATTTCATAGGAGGGATGGTTTTGAGGTAGCAAGTGCTGATAAGATCTTTGAAAGCACTTCCAAGGAACAAGTGAGCCGAGTAGGCTCGTAAGAGTAGTCTCTATCACGATCATGTACATATACTTTTCCCTTTGGGAAAGAGAGATCATTTTAAACCCCAATTGTATTCTTGATGTTTGGATTTCATGCACTTCCAATAGTCTGTGTTCTGCATGATTCAATTGGGTTTAATAGTTCACCTCAAAATCAAATAAAGACCAGGTTTGCTTTTCATCGTAGTCTTTTTCCATGCTCTATTCATCAAGGCTTTATGATGGTTGATATGATCAGCATTTTCTATCAGTGTGATATGCACCAAGTCACTTTCTTCTGTCACCTTATTCTCATTGGCCGGTCACAATCTTGTGGTGTATAGGGAGTTGTGACTTCATGTTTATGTCTTGATCACCATAAAATGACTCAAAAGTCATTGATGTGTATCCAACACCACCATCCGTTCTCATAACTTTAATTCTTCTATTACTTTGATTTTTGATTTTCAACCAAATTCTTGAACTTCTTAAATATGTCAGGCATTTCATATTTAGACTATATCAAATAGATCCACATCTTTCTACTATGCTCGTCAACAAATTAGAGGAAGTATTTATTGTCACCTAGTTTTTCTTTGCAAATGGTGACCCAAGACAAGAAGTATTTATTGTCACCTAGTTTTTCTTTGCAAATGGTGACCCAAGACAAGTAAATTGACAGGACCGTATAGTTCAAAAGCATCAATCTTCATGATTACTGAGAACCCCTTTTCTATAAGTTAGTATAAATTGTACTTCATTTCCGATACACACAACACATCCTCAATGATTGTAGATCGCCCGTCATTCCTTTTGATCACCATAGTCCCAATACTTTTACCTTGTGCGTTCTACTATCTTTAAGACTTTTTAGTATTTCTTGTGCTATCACACTTGACCAACTAGTTCTTGTGATCTTTCGTATGGTTTGAACAATATGTAACTAGAAACCTCAAACCATGGTCCAATTTGATGTTGATTGTCATCTTGTACTGTTTTGTCTCCTTTCCTTTGTTGTACTTGTAATTTGAAGCATAATGACTCACTCCATTTCTCATAATTATAGCATTGAATGTGTTTCTTGTCCTTACTTTTAAGGCTTTTGTTGGTATAAATTTGATGTTCCTCCTCCTTCCTATAGAAGGATTCGGGTTTACCATCAAGCTTAATCTTCTATGAACTTGATCATGCATATTTCTTGAATTTCTCATGGATTTTCTCGCCTGTGTTTTTCAAAACCACCATTTTCTTGAATGTTAAGCTTGTAGTGTTGGACTGACTTTTGCACTCTATTTCTTTCAAGAATTCTCAACTCATGTATTTCTAATGGTTCTATGAGATCCTCGATCTTCATAGTAGCTAAGGTGGTAGATTCTCGAATAACAACTATCACATAATCAAAATAAGGAGTGAGTGTTCTCATTACCTTTTCAATCATCACTTCACCACAACTCTTCATAGTGTGTACAAACCCTTGATTCTTTGATGCATAAGCTTGGAATTGTTTAATTGTGTTCTCCATTTGCAATTGTTCATATTATTTTCTGAAAGATTGCAGCTTTGCATTCTTCACCATGTCTCCTCCTTCGTAATATTTGATAAAAATATCTCGTGCCTCATTTGCATTCTCAACATAAGATATTTTGTCAAAGATTGCAGCATTTATTCTCTCCTGAATGGAAACATTGCTTTGTAACCATTTTTCTTCTCTTCTCTTTGTAAATTCTAGTGGGCTTGTGTAGCATTTATAGGGGAGTTCTTGAACTCCGTTGACAATCACCTCAAGTGTATCTTGATAACCAAACAAGAGATTCATTTGTTTGTACCATATCTCCCAATTATTGTCGTCGAGAATTGAAAATGTGTTTGAAAGACCATTACCACCGGTCATCATCTTTACAAGATACCAAATCTTTTAGAACAAGAACATACTTCCTCTACAAGAAAAGAGAGAGTGGAGGAATAAAGAGATGAAATTGGAGCAACAAAAAATAGTGAAGTGTATTCTATATTGAACTAATGCTCATACATGGTGTGCTTACACCTTTTATAAGCTAGCTCAAGGACTAACTAGTAACTAACTTAAAAGTTTGTAACTAAGTATATGTTGGTTATAACTAACTTTTATATTGAATTAACAAACACTTTGGAACGGATTCTTTTCACCCGATGATTGACTTGTAATATCAAGGTAGTGCATAACTTAACGAACATATAAGCTTCTTTTTTTTAAATTAATTTTAATTGACATGAATCATTTATTACCATTCATGTGGAAGTAGAGTGAATCATCTCTTTGATCACAATAATAACTAGTAAAAATAGTCGTGCCTACACAGGCGAGTATTGGTACAATATACATTTATTTTAAAAATTTAATAAAATAAAAATGAAAGAAAAATAAAATTATTTAACCAAAAAAAATTATTATTTTTAAAAGAGATAATGAATTTATGCCTTTAACTTTTTTGGAATATAAAAATATTTTAATTAACAGTATTTTTTCTCATATAAAAATATTATTTATTATTTATATTTTACTATTATTTTTAAAAATATTTGTATCAATATTAAACTGTTTCCATATATAATTAATTTGTTTTTAGACTTAATCAAATCTATTTTAAAAAAACTCAAACATATTAAAATCAATTATACATTTTTAATATTTTCTTTATTCTTTTAAAATAGAAACTAAAGATAGATTTATCAACATAGTGCAATATACTCCAGATTATAGTTAAGGATGGATGTAGTTGCCATCATACAGATGCATTTTAGATATAACAATAGAATACAAGTTTAAAATTAATTTATCTTGTACAGTAGAATACAAGTTTAAAATTAATTGACCTTGTATAAAGAGTGGTAGTATATAAGATCTAAGAATGATGTGAATTGGCTAAAAATTGTTAGAAATAATTCATGTTCAGAAGTAGTTTGTCCGTCAAAAGCGAAAGTTTTTGATATTATTGTTCCAAAAGTTTGCATAGCGTCTAGAATTTGGTTTGTTTTGTTAGTGTGTAGCTTTGACATTTGATTCCATTGTGTATTTTAACAACATTGTAACTAGTTTCTAATAAAATGTCGTAATAGAATTTCTCTCTAAAAAGTTTGTTGCAACCGTTTTATTTCTTTTTCTCTCTTCTTTTATCTTCATCTTCAACCTTGTGCTCCAACAAGTGGAATTTAGAGCTCTGGTGCAATTCACAGGGAAACACAAGTGTATGTGAGGTGTGTGTAATTGATTTCGTTTCTTGAATTCGTGTTGGATTCATGATCAGAATTGTAACAACATTGCATTTATTGATTTTGTGTGATCAAGAAATACGAGCATTTGATGAGATATGAGATCCGAGTTTGAGTTTCAGTGTACAAGAATGAAGATGAACAGCAAAAACAGTTTAAATATAAAGCTTCTGGTGGTTGATGGAAAGAATTGGAATATGTGGATGATTTAAATGTGTTTTATTCGATGCTTAAGACGTTCTTGATCTTGTCACTAAAGGTTACATCCTGGTTGCAGTGAATGCGATGGAGGAACAGAGAAACGCGTAAAGAGATGCGAGAAAGAAAGATTAGAAAGAATTGTTATACACTCATCAGTGTGTGAATACGAATGTGCTTGAGAAAATTGTTGATTCAAAGATAGCGAAGGTTGTGTGGGATATACTTACATTGTACTATGACAGTGATGTGTTAGTGAAAAAGGTGAAGCTTCAGTCTCTACGTAAACAATATGAGAATCTCAACATGGAGAACAATGAGAAGGTACCTGATTACATCTCTAGAGTGATTTTGATAACAAATGAGATGAAATTTTGTGGAGAAACTATGTCGGGACAAGTAACCATTGAAATTGTATTGAGATCTCTTACTCCTCAATTTGATTACATTGTTGTAGAAATTGAACATTCTAAGAATCTGAGCATCATGATGATGATAAATACTTTAAAGCTGAAGGTTTGGAAAATTTCAAAGTCAATGTGAAGAATGGTTAAAAAAATATGATCAAGGGTGTTCGGTATATTCCTGGTATGAAGAGTAATCTGATGAGTGTAGGTCCATTCATTGAGAAAGGTTTCTCAATTATTATGAAGAACAATCTCTTAAAGTTCTATGACTGCAATTAGAAGTTGATTATATAATCTAAGCATAGAAGCAACAAAATATTCAAGGTAAATATCGAGACAGTCGAAACTAAATGCCTTAGTATTGGAGGCTCTAAAGGTGGCAGTGAGTTATGGCACGAGAGATTGGGGCATCTGAAATTTAGAAGCGTATGGCATTTGAGTTCTAAGAATCTAGTACATAACAATCCTAAGATTGTAAAGTCTGAGAACTCATGTAAGATATGCATGAAAGGATAGCAATCCAGATTTACATTTGCATCAAAAATAGCCCTAAGAATAAAGCATACTTTGGAAGAAGTGCATTTTGATGTATGTGAACCATTTACAATACCTTCACTTGCAAGAAATAAGTACTTTGTGTATTTTATGGATGATTTCACAAGAATGACACGGGTAGCACGCATCAAGTTTAAAAATGAGGCGTTTACTAAGTTCTAAGAGATCAAGGTGAAGACTGAGAAATAGAGTGGTCAGAAGTTCAAAGTTCTCAGAATTGATGGTGGATGTAAGTACAACTCTACATATTTCCAGAAGTTCTGTGAAGAGAACGAAATTAAGCACGAGATTACTACTCCATACACTCCTCAACATAATGATAATGTTAAAAGAAGAAATAGAACTTTGCTTGATATGGCAAAGAGAATGTTGAAAGAGAAGAAGTTATTTCACACCTTGTGGGGAGAAGCTGTTGCAACTTCAACATATATACTCAACAAGTGTCCAAAGAAGAAGCTGGCGGAAATTATTTATTTTGAGAATTGGACTGGAGATAAGAAAAGTATGAGTCATTTTAGGGTATTTGGTTTAGTTTGTTACAAACATGTTACATGTGCTAAGAGAAAGAAGTAAAGTAATGTTGTTGATTGGGTGCCACAATACAGGTGTGTGCAAGCTTTAGTGTCCTGTCACTAATAAAGTTATAGTCAACAGATACATCATTGTAAATTAGTCAAAGTATGGGATTAAAGGAAGTCTCAATCCAACTTTGGTGTAGTGTCAACATCTAAGGTAACTTCGAAAGATACTTCATAATCTGAAGGTTCTGACTATGAGTTAAAGTCCGAAGGAGAATCTGAAGACAAGTTAGAGTCAAAAGATGATTCTGATTTTGAAGGTGAATCTAATTCTAATCCATATTCACATGAGGATCTAGAATCTAGTGGTAATCATGCCTCTGAAGGTGGACCTTCTGAAGATGGAGATTTTAAAGGTGGTCCAACTTCTAAAGGAAGTACAGAAGGTGATATCGTTCTAAAATCCAGATAAGATTTTGAACAAGTTTGGAGGCCACAAAGAATCAGATAAATACCAAAGAGATTCGCAGTGTTTGATATGTTGCAAGATACTACAATAGACTCTGAAAGGGAAGTAATTTAGTGTGCCATGTTAATAGACTCTGAAATAGTGAGTAATAAAAAATATCTTAAGAAGAAAGTGTGGTTGAAGGCCGAGAAAGAAGAACTTAAGGCTATAGAAAGAAACAAGACTTAGGAGTTGACTGGGCTTCCAAAAGAGAAGAAAGCCATCAGTGTCAGGTGGATTTTCAAGATAAACTTGAAGCCAGATTGATCAATTGGCAAACACAAAGCAAGGTTAGTAGCAAGATCATTTCTGCATAAGCCTGAATTAGATTACTATGAAATGCTTGCACCTCTAGCTAGACATCAAAAAGTCAAATTGGTGATTGCTATAGTTGCAAATAGGAAATAGCCTCTGATGCATCTAGATGTGAAATATGCACTTCTTAACGGTCTGTTATATAAAAAGGTATACATGTCATAACTCTTGGATTTGTGAAAAATAATTAGGAAGGGGTGGTGTACAAGTTACATAAAGTCTTGCATGGATTGAAACAAGCTCCTAGAGCATGGAATATGAAGATTGATTCATTTTTTAAGCTGCAAGGGCTCAGAAAGTGTGAGATGGAGTATGACATTTATGTGCAGTATACTTCTGAAAACAATATGATTTTGGTGTGTCTCTATGTTGATGACATATTGCTACAGGACGTTGTTCTGATGAGATAGTTAGGCTCAAGAAGGTGCTGATGAATGAGTTTGAGATGACTAATCTGGAAAATATGGTATATTTTTTAGGGATGGAGAGTCTATACTCTGAGAAGGGTATAACTTTGCATCAGCTGAAGTATGAACTTGAGCTTCTGAAAAATATTTGAGCTAACAATTTGTAAGACTGCAATCACACATGTTGAGACGAATCACAAGCTCGACTTTGATGCCGAGGAAGATGATGCAGATGCTATAACTTTTAAACAATTGGTTGGCCCATTGAGGTATTTTTGTAACATCAGACTTGATATTTTTTATGCAGTTGGAATAGTGAGTAGATTTATAAACAAAATAAAGTGGTGACATTACTAAGTTGTTGTCAAAATATTGAGCTATATTAAAGGGACTCTGAGCTATGGAGTGTTGTTCCCTTCTAGTGTTAAGCCACTCAGGGCTGGTGGACTATTCAGACTCTGATTGGTGTGGAAATAGAGTTGACAAAAGAAGTACTTCTGAATAATTTTTCAAGTATATAGGAAGTCCCATTTCTTGGCGCTCTAAGAAGCTACATGTGGTTGTGTTGTCAACTTGTGTAGTTGAGTATATTACATGTGATTTATCTTCATGTCAAGTTGTTTGACTGATAAGTTTGTTGCAGGATCTGAAGATCGAGGTGAGCAAGCATGCGAAATTGATGATTGACAAAACATTTGCCATAAGCCTTGCCAAGAATCAAGTGTTGCATGGAAGAAGTAAGCACATTGGCACGAAGTTCTATTTTATGAGAAATCAAATCCATAATGAAGTGCTAGAAGTTGTACAGTGTAACACTTCTAAACAACTTACAGATGTTCTGACGAAGGTTGTCAAGACTGGACAATTTTTCCATTTGAGGAATGTAATTGGTGTTATAGAGTTTATTTAGTTAAATATGAATTAAGGGATGGTGTTAGAAGTAATTCATATTCAGAAGTAGTTTGTCAGTCATAAGCATAAGCTTCTAATGTTGTTGTTCCAAAAGATGTGCATAGCTTCTGGGGTTTTGTTTGTTTTGTTAGCGTGTAGCTTTCGCTACATAGCATTTGATTTTGTTGTTCATAACTAGTTTTTAATATAACGCATTAATAGAGTTTCTTTCTAAAAAAATTGTTACAACTGCTGTCTTTCTTTTTCTCTCTCTTCTTCCATTTTCATCTTCATTTTCAACCTTGTGCCCCAACAAAAACAATCACTTTGCATCGCCACCTCTTTTAATCATGAATTTTATTTCTTCTCTCTACAACCATTTAATTCATTAAGACATAAGGGAATGTCATAGATATTAAAATGTAAAAGCAAATCATAAAAGAGAACATATCAAAGCCTCTAATTTAGTACTTGTCTGAAAGTTCTCAATATCAATGTCTTATTTTGAGCAACCCCATCTCTCTTCTGCTTCTTTGTAATCTCTTCCAGTTAATATTCATCCTCACAATTTCTCTTGATTCCTAAACAAAAGAGAGTGTTTTTAATTTAACAAAAACATTACACATATTAAATCCTTATGAAAAACATTAACAAAAAAACTAAAACAAAATTGGGAGAAGAAATCAAATAAAAAAAAAAGAGAGAATTTACCATTGTTCATGAATCCTCATTCCCCAACCTTCTTTAGATTATTACTACAAAAGAAATACAATGTGAATAAATATCTAACTTCGTAACATGAAGGCATAAAACTCAAGTAATTTTCTATGCACATACAAAATTTGTTCTGCAATATTTTTACAGATTTAAAAATTAAAATAAAATATAAAATCGTCATAGCTTGAAGATAAAATATTATTGATCTGATATTGATCTAAAATCTCATTCACAATTTTGTATAGATCTGAAGAAAAAATGGAAGAGAAACATATACAAGAACTTCAATTTTTGTAGAAATTAAGTTATAACATATACAAAAAAATATTTAAAAAATGATTCCAAATTTAAAGAAATACCATTTTTACAAAATTTTCCATGCACATACAAAGAGGGCGAACAACATTTATATAAAGAATGCAAAAATAGTAATAGGGTTTCAGAATAAAAGAAAAGGAGGCGAATAACTTATAACAAAGACTTTAAAAATAATGATAGGGTTTATATAAAATAAAGTTTGCCCAAAATAAATTGTTGATACGAAAGGAGATGAAGATTGATAAGGTTTGAAAAATGGGTTTGAAGTTGTTCTACGAGAGAATAAGTTTAAGGTGAGGAGAGAGATATAATTTATGAAAATATTGGAATTAGAAAGAGAAGGAAGGAGTGAAAAGAAATTATGATGGAAAAGAAATTATGATGGAAAAGCTGAGGACAAAGAAAGGTAAATTGAGAAAGTTTGAGAAAAAGTTGTTTGGAAGGAAATAATGTTGGATCTTATGACGAAGGTATGCTGCAAAATATGAATAAGAAGGAGATGAAGATGACATAATGTTGGATCTTGTGATAAAGGTATGCTGTAAAATATGAATAAGATGAAGATGGCACGATGAAAGTTTCAAAAGTGTTGAAAGTTTCAAAAGTGTTCAAAACTAAATTTTGAACCCGTAACATTTGAATGCGTATGAGAAACCACAACGGCTACACCAAATCAACAAACCAAATTTTGAACCCGTAACATTTGATTGCGTATGAGAAACCACAACCACTACACTAAATCACTCATTTTGATAAAATTAATTTACAAAGTGAATTTATTATTATTAACCAATTTAATATTTTGGAAATTCCTCCGACAAATAATCAGTTGGAATATAGCCTGATTAGAGATTTGGTTGAGAAAAGCAATATTTGGATTACAAAAGAGGTCAAAAGAATGATCAAGTTAGTTTGAATTTTAAAAATTAGAATATACTATGCTATAAAGCATAAAGAGCACCTTATAGTTTAAATGCGACGAAAAACCTTGCAAAAAAATAAAGCAACTAATCATTTCCTAGATCTCATAGGGACATACAACTAACATAAATTAATACAATAATAAAGTTCCTTTCTCATCTTTCTATGAACAAAAGCCTATGATTTGTTTTAAGAGCCAAATGTTTAGCATCATACACAAGCAAAGCCTAATGAAATTAAGAAATGACATTTCCAAGGGCAAAACAATATTTCAATATTTCCAAACAGCCAGAAGAAACATTAAGAGATGGAAATTTTTCACTAGCTCTATGCTTTGACATTAGGTTTAGGTGATTGTTGGGGAAACTTATGATGATAAGGAGATACATGAGTACCATTCGGTATCGAAAGGCTCCTCCGTTGTTGTCCATTCCGACCGAGCGATGCTCCTTGTACATGCGCACTTCTAGAGTTTGGACTCGCTCCAAACCGATCACCTTGCATTGTTTGGAAATAGTATGACGAGCTTGCCATGTCTTTAAGGTTTGGAAGAGGCTTTAAAGCTTCCACGACTTCGCTCATTAGGGGTCTCACTTTTGGATCTCTGCTTAGGCAATGGGCAGCTAGTTGCGCAGCTTTCTGAGCACCTTTTACAGAAAAGTGACCTTCGAGACGAGGGTCTATTAAGCGATAGAACCTTCTTCTTTCTCCTAGATGCGGTCGAGCCCATTCGACAAGGTTATGTTCACCGTTGGGTCGGTGTTTGTCCATAGATCTTCTGCCGGTTAACATCTCAAGTAGTACGACTCCGAAACTGTACACGTCACTTTTCGATGTAAGATGACCTGCCAGTATTACACAAGAGTGAAAATGAAAATATTATATGCATAAACACTTATATGATAACCGCTAACGCTATAAGCACTTAAATAAGTTGTTTATCAAAACATGGTAATAATCATAAATACGACATACAAGGAAAATATTAAGATCACACCCAAAAGAGATCGAGATCATAATATGTACAAGATGTTAAACGATCTCGCAACGAATTACAAGAAATAGCTAAGAATTGTAACCATGTGAGATTCGAATCTTTCACGTAACGCTAATCTTACCTGTCATGACATATTCTGGTGCGGCGTAACCATAGGTTCCCATTACTCGAGTAGACACGTGGGTTTTATCACCTTCCGGACCATCTTTGGCGAGACCAAAATCCGAGAGCTTGGCATTGTAGTCCTGATTCAAAACAATATTAAACCGACAAAAAGATAAAAGAAAAATGTAATCTTATCGTAATTTTTTATACTTACCGCGTCTAATAGTATATTCGAAGTTTTAAAATCCCTATATATTACTGGTCGTTCAGCTTCTTCGTGAAGAAAAGCAAGACCCTGTGCAGCTCCCAGCGCAATTTTCATCCTAATCGACCATGGAAGTGGCAGAGATCCTACATACGATATAATATTAATTTTTACATGAGAAAATTGAACAATGATATAATCTGAATTTCCAAATATAAAATAGTAACTTACTCCTAAATAAGTGATTTTCCAGGCTTCCTCGAGGCATGAATTCGTACACTAACAACCTTTGATTGTCTTCGATACAGTAACCAACAAGTTTAACAAGGTTTTGATGAACTAAATCACCGAGAAAATTTACCTCAGCCTGTTGTACGATCCAAACAAGAATCGTGATTAGAAAGATAAAGTTCGGCGACAGCGATTATATGAGATACAAGAAAGGAATGTTAAAAATATACAAACCAGCCATTCTTTATGACCCTGAAGCCCGTCATGGTTAAGGGTTTTCACGGCTACGGTAAGCCCTGTACCAGGCTTCACTGCAGCAGTTCCATTTTCTTCGATCCAACCCTTGAAAACACAACCGAACCCGCCTTCGCCAAGAAAGCTCTCGGGCCGAAAATTTCTTGTTGCCGACTTAAGTTCATTGAAAGAGAATTTCCGCAGCCTGGAAGCAATTTTAAGCTCCTCTTCAAGTTTAGAAGTGGACGAATTGCTTTCTGCATTACTAGTCGTTGTGGAAGAGATTACCGGAGCCGTTGGTTGGTGTCTACTTGTATCAGTAGTTGATTTACTTTCAGCTAATGAGAAACCAAAAAATCGTAAACAGGAAAAAGTATTAGGACAAGTAATGAAAACACAGCCGGGAAAAAGTATTAGGAAAAGTTATGAAAACGCAACCGGGAAAAAGTATTAGGACAAGTAATGAAAATAACATTGTCGCAAAGATAAGATCTCGAGGAACATCATCATAAAGAACATCATAATGAAAATAACATTGTCGCAAAGATAAAATTTCGAGGAACATCATAATGAAAATAACATTGCCTCAAAGATAAAATTTTGAGGAACATCATAATGAAAATAACATTGTCGCAAAGATAAAATCTCGAGGAACATCATCATAAAGATCAACATAATGAAAATAACATTGCCGCAAAGATAAAATCTCAAAGAACGTCATAATGAAAATAACATTGTCGCAAAGATAAAATCTCAAGGAACGTCATAATGAAAATAACATTGTCGCAAAGATTAAATCTCGAAGAACGTCATTATGAAAATAACATTGTCGCAAAGATAAAATTTCGAGGAACATCATCTTAAAGAACATCATAGTGAAAATAACAATGCCCGCAAAGATAAAATCTCGAAGAACATCATTATGTAAATAACATTGTCGCAAAGATAAAACCTCGAAGAACATCATAACGTAAATAACATTGTCGCAAAGATAAAACCTCGAAGAACATCATAATGTAAATAACATTGTCGCAAAGATAAAACCTCAAAGAACATCATAATGTAAATAACAATGTCGCAAAGATAAAACCTCGAAGAACATCATACTGAAAATAGCATTGTCGCAAAGATAAAACCTCGAGGAACGTCATAAAGAACGTCAAAATGAAAATAACATTGTCACAAAGATAAAACCTCAAACAACATCATAATGAAAATAACATTGTCGCAAAGATAAAACCTCGAACAACATCATCATAATGAAAATATCAGTAACACATTTTACAAAGATAAAACCTCCAAGAACATCATAAAGAATAATCAATGAACAATAACACACAAAAGACCAAGATTACCATAATGAGTACTAGTGCCGGTGCCACTTCCACTGACTGAGGTATCAACTTTGGATCTTGAAGAAATGCAGCTACCAAAAAATCTCAACCTAACCCAACACCCAGTTTTTTCCTCTTTAATCACACTCTCATTCTCTTTATTCTTCTTCTTCTTCCTCTTCTTCTTACTCTCCTTTGATTTACACACATCCCAATTCTCCACAACTTTCCCATTCTCAGAACCCAACAACCCCATCTCCAACAAAACCTAGAAACCAAAACCTAAATATAATCAAAACTACTCATAATCCAAAACACTACCAAAAAAGCCCCTCAATACCCTATACTCCCACTACCCCAAAATCACAACCCCAGATGAAAAACTCCAAAGATAAAACCAAAAACTCCAAATTTACACCCCAAAAGACATCAAAACCTTGAAACTAAAAGAGAAAAGAAAAGGAAACAGTCAGAAAAGTGAATCAAAATAGTGAAAAGAGAAAGAAGGAAATTTTGAAAACCTTGAAAGAGTGGATTCTGACGAAAATGGGTTTTAGATGAGGAGAGTGGAAGAAGAGAAAGAATGGAAAGAACAGAAAGTGAATGAACTGAGAAATCTTCGCTCGAGAGAAATGAAATATCGGAGATGGGGTCCTCGTTAGCAACACAGACACTGTACTACTACTGCGAAACAAAACATTGTGTTTTTTTTATTACAAAACAAGAAACATTGGTTGAGGTAAAAAAAAACATTGGTTGGGTCAAAAAACCAAACATTATGAAATTATGAGTAATTGATGTTTTGTTGTTGTTTACGAGTTTTTATTGTTAAAATTTATAATGTTAATCATAAGTTTATAAAATAATATTGAGTTAAAAAAAGGTTTATGAAAAAATATAAGGATAATACAAAAATAAGATAGATGTAGCCGGCTGAAAAGACACAAAAACGCCTGCAAAATTGAATTTAAAAAGCAATGTATCATGTAATTTTACATTGGTATTAAATAAAAATTTACCGTTTATGATGGTAAATTCTTTTTAAAATTAACACATGTGGTACAAGATAGATAATAAATAAATTGTTCAAGGGTCAATTTGTTTTCGTTTTAAAAAATGTATTTTCTTTTATATTTTAAAAATAAATTTTGTAAGTATTATTTAAATTTTTTTATTTTTTTAATTTAAAATAATATTGTCATCTTATAATATAAACATATATTATTAAAGACCAAAACATAGTTGAAATCTCATCTTATAATATAAATATATATTATTAAATGATTTTTTAAATTTTAATATCTAAAAAAAATCAATTTTATTTAAAACTTTTATGAAATTTTTGTATAAGTTTCTTTTATATGAAATTATGTTACATTATAAATTATTTTTAAAAAAGTCAAGACAAACTAACCTCAAAGATAATTGTTGAATTTATTTATATTATAGTTTAAAAGTTGTAGTAAATCAATATTACATCTTCAATCAATCAAATTTTTATATTTGTTATATTATATCAATATTTTAAAAATAAATATATTCTAATTGAGTATATATCTTTTATTAATCAACATTGTACAAATTAAACATTGTCATAGTATTTTTTTTTCTCTTTGTAAATTAATATAATAGTGGTGACTGAGATAATTTATATTTAGACAGGATTATAAGTTGAGAATTCTACTGTACAATATATTGTTGTTGTTATTTATTTATTTTATTAAAATTAAATAAATTCATACAATTTAGAAATTTATCGAAAAAGGAGATGTCAAATAAATATATTACAAACAGTGGTTATTATCGGCTTCTCTCTGGTCAAGAGAATGCTAGTGATGCTCATGAAGATAGTTAGTTGAATTTGGGCCAACGTTCAATTTTTCATTTGACAAGTTTGCCATAAATCCATTCCGACCCGATCAGTATTGAGGCATGTGGGAGTTCAATTGGACACTTCTTGTCAGTAATGTAGAAATGCAGATGAATATATTATCCAATTTCTAAGAAAATTCAATTCGTTTAAACTTCCACAAATCAATATTTTTTGAAGTCTAAATACCACTCCTGAATATAAAATTGAGAATTATTATTTTTACACTGAGTATGACATATACACCCTGTATCATACGGTAATGTATACTTTTCTCTTTAATTTATTATTTTTCTAAAATTGAAATTTGTGCTAAAGTAAAAGTGAAGCTTTAGAATTTACGGTGGAAGGCTACAGGGTCATGTGTAAACATGGCATTCCTGCCTACGCACGGATCCTCATATGTTACGCGTATATTTTTATATAATATATTTATTTTAAATAAAAGATTAAAAAAATTAAATTGATAATTAAAAAAATCGTATATAAAAATATTAAGATTTATAATAGATTTTATGCGTATATCATTTAAGGATAATAAATATTTAGATCATAAATACTATTTTTCGTATATAAAAATATTTAATCAATAACATATTTTTCCCGTAAAAAAATATTATTTTTGTTCTGGTATCGTCTACAAAATTATCCAAATCAATAGTAAATTTTTGTATATAATAATATTTAGATCTATAACAGATTTATTTCCAGCATACAATTTTTTTCAAATATAGTTTACAGAAATATCTAAATCAATAGTAAATTTTCGAATATAAAAAATATTTAGATCAATAATATAATTTTTCCCGTTTACGATTTTTGGATAAATAATACATTTTCCTGTATACAAATGTTATGTTTGTTTTCGTATCATTTACAAAAAAATATTTGGATCAAAAGTAAATTTTCATATATATAAATATTAAGATCAATAATAAATTTGTTTCCCGTATACCATTTTTTTAATCAAAGATTTTTATAGTATAAATATCTTTTTTAGTATATACAAATATTATTTCTCGTATATAAATAGAGTTTTTTCCGTATACAAATATTATTTTTGTTTAGACATCGTTTACAAAAATATCTAGATTAATAGTAAATTTTCGTATATTAAAATATTTAGATCAATAATAGATGTTATCTCATATATCACTTTTAGATAAAAAAATATATTTGAATCATAAATATTATTTTTCGTATATAAAAATATTTGAATCAATAATAGACTTGTTCCCGTATTCAAATATTATTTTTGTTTAGGTATCGATTACAAACATATCTGAAAATTTACGAAAAATACAATATGACATTTCTATAAATTCTATTAAGTTTCTCTCACCATTTTTATTTAAGAAAAAAGGATAAATCTATAAAATAAAAAAAATATAGATCTATGAAACTTGTTTAAGAACAATAAAACTTAATCTTTAAAAAGAGTAGATATGAAGAAAAAAATTTATTTTCAACTATTTTTATTTATAAAAAAAAAATTATATTTATTATTTCTTATTCTATACTTGGAAGGATGAAATTGAAAAACTATTTGAAACTCATATTTACCTTTTATCTTGAAAAATGTATCAAATGTTAAATTAATATTATGAAATGTTGAAAGAAGAAATTTAAACAATGAGGAAGTTTAAACATTGTGAGATAATGAAAAATATATATAAATATGGTGAGAGGAAAGACATGATGAATGACTAGGTGAGAAGAAATATATGGAGATATATGTGTTTGTTAAATAAAATGGGTTAAGAAATAAAAAAAAGTATTGATGAGAGATATGATAAGATTGTCAAAGATAACATTGGGAATAAAAAAGAAAGATAAAAATATGAATATGATTTTTTGTTGCACATGAAATGATGAACAACCATGTGGGAATTGGTTGAAATCTATAATAAAAAGACAATATTTAACCTCAAATTAGTAATATGTTTGAAAAGTAACAAAGGATAAAAGGGTGATTTCCAGAACATCAATTTTTCTTATGTTATGGTTTAGATGACACGTTTAATTGAGTTGCGTTTTAATCCGCAAACAACAAAAAAGAATTGAAAACACATACATTAACATTTGAAACTATAAAAATTGATCAACTTATGAAAATCTTGTAGTTCAATTTTTTTTAAATGTATTTCAAAATTTATCGAGAAATATTTTTGATTAATTTTTATAATTTCGGTATTAAAATTAACCTTATGGAAATTTTAAGTAAGCCAGTAGCCTGGCTCTTTTCCTCTAATAACTACCTCCATTATATATAAAAAATTATGTATCTACTTTAAAATTAACTTTAATATATTATATACTTAAAACTTTTATTTATATTTTATTCTGAGGGAAGTTATTAAGGGAAGAACCCCTTTGATAATACTAGTCACATTCATAAAAGAAAAAGAAGTGAAAAAAAATTAAGAATTTCTTAGCTCATTTCATAGTTATCTTAGGTACCACGTAAAATTTCAGAAATATTTCTCAAAATCGAAAGTATATTTTCGGTTCGCATTTTATATTATGCAAAACACGTTGAAAGGGTTTGGTGTAAATCAGAAATATAGTTATGGTTCTAAATTGTAAGTATACTTCTGATTCCTTGACGCACTTAAAGGCGCCGAGAACTCTTCCCCTCCCATTACAACAACTTTTTCAAAAACAAACTCTCAAACTCTCTTTAAAACCCTTCTCACCAAAATTAATTTTTTTCTTAGTGACCTTTTTTAATTATTCTGATTCTAATTCTAACTATTTAATTTTGTTATTTCAGGAATGGATCCTACAACACTTCCTCGCATCTCAGGATTGTCACTTGCTCCGGGTTATACTGAAGATATGTTGCGTGCCTGTGTATACAAGCCGCTGAAAGGGAACCATGCGATATAGTCGTTCTAGGTTTACCTGGACCGGCTAATGCATGAGGACATTCACTTCAGTTCCTACGTCGACCACCGTGAGACGATACCATTTGATGAGGTGTCATTGTTTACAGGTTGGTTGGCACTGGGACTCAAGACTACTTCTGCTTGCGGCGGTGGACGCGTCGATTCGGTTTACCTGCACCATTCCTCGTGATCTGTTGAATGTGCTCCTCTAACTATGAAGATGAGAGACATAGATGCTATGTGTGATGATTTCTAGAATCATCTTGTACCTGATGAGACCAGGAGTACCATGGCTCTAGACGATTGGAGTTACGAGTACGGTAACATGATATTGTTCTTCAGGGTGTCTCATCCATACATGGTAGATGATGCTCCAAGGAACCCCACTGAGGCCAGTTCATCATGAGATCTTAGAGGATGAGCAGGCGAGGAGAGGCCGTACTCATGACGTATTGCCTAGGTGTAGCTGTATCATGGAGCTTGCGCGGGATGACATTCACAGAGGGTTGATTCCTGATGGATTCGATGTTAGAAGTGTTTTGAAGACCATCATGGCGAAGGCTCAAGGTGCCCGGTCATACAAGAGGCAGCGAAGGGACGCCTCGAGGGTGACAGACCGGCCCATCATCCGCCACACCCAATAGTTTGTGTTGATCATACACTTGTATTTTAATTTTGATTTTTTGATTTTGTATTGTATCGAATTTGTATTACCATTCATATTACTTGGATAGCATTACTTGGATTATATTGAAATGCATTTTGAATAATATTTTTGGTCTTTTGTTCAATTTCTAATTTGTATAATTTTTTCAATTATTGTTTTTGTTCATTTTTCTACTACTGTCATGCGCAGAACCAAAAATATATTTTTGGTTTGGAACCGGAAATATACTTCCGACTTTAGAGGGCCATTATAGAAAATACATAGGATTTAATTGGCCACCGTAGAGTGGCTTAAGAAACTCCCAAAAAATTCTCTTACAATTATAATTTTTGTACAAAAGGTTAAAAAAAGCTTTAGGTAGGTATATTATCACCAACATTTTCACAAGGAGAAGGACACTTTTTCTCTTCATTCGAATTCAAAGTATTAACCGATCTTTCTCTTCATTTTGATTTCCCTCCATCCAAATATAAAGTATAGAAATCTGAAAAACTTGGTCAATCGGTTTGCAGCTTCTCAGTACAATGCATCAAGATGCTCTTTGCCAACTTCACCACAATTTCAAACCAAAATGATTGACTATTTATCAAAGACAGTAAGTTGATTGAGCATTTTTAAAGTTTAGGATGGAAAATCATCATTTTGATCCAAGCGATTCCGCCAAGAGTAGGTTGCAAAACCATTTTTGAAATGAGTTGAACCAAAGCATTGATTTTTGTAAACACTGCGCCAGAGAAAAATGCAGAAGGAAATGCGAGCTGATAAACGTCGGTTCTACATAAGCCCCTTGCAGATGCTGGAAGTTGAATTTATCTTCATGGAGCATTCGGGCATATAGGCAACACCTGTTACACCAGCATGTAAATATATTCATTTGAATGGATGCTCGAACACAGTTAAGAAGAAAAACTTGGTAAAAACGAGCTGCAATCACTACCTTTTTCCTTGACATCAATTTGCAGAGAGTCCAACGTAATTATGCCATCAGTCAATGGAAGTAGTTCAAGCTTGACAGTGACTACAGATTTCGATGGAATACATCTGATGTAGAAACAAATCGTTTTAAATTAATCAGAACAGTTAAAGATTTCACAGAAATAAAAATGAGATCTTATATATTACCCAAGTGGAACTCTGCTTTGCAACCATAGATGTGTGCAACTAATACCAGAACTGGGAATCACATCATCACTCAAAGAAACTGTCTGAGCTTTGACATCGAAACTTCGTTCCACCTTTTTTTTCATAATAGCATTGAAGCTCTTCTTCCATTTGGCACCGATACTTCTTTCACCATTTGTTCTTGCTAAAAACTCTGCGAAACCAATAAAAGGACTCTTTGGAGTCGTCGGTGAACTCAGGGAAACCACTGAAGGGGGTGAAGTAAATGAAGCTGGAGCTAGAACTGTCAAAGTTAGATCTTCAGATGTCAAATTTGAAGCTTGAAGAGTTAAGATCTGACCAAATTAAATCAATGAAGTTAAATTAATAATTGTTTTCTGATAGAAGTATAAAAGGAACTGTAATTTCAGTTGGGACATAATCAAACCAAAACAAATGAGCCCCTATGTGAGGTTCCAACATACAAGACTTAGGGGTATAGTAGTAACCTGCACAGGAAGTCGATGAGTTTTTTCATAAGCTCCAGGAGGTTTTCCAGACATCTGTGATGCAATAGAGATCATGATATCCCTCGAGTGTCGTGGTATCCAACTAGTTGGTTGTTTAAAGAACAACCTTGATGCTAGATTAAGTGAGAAAACCACATGAAAACATCAAATTAACACCTTAGCATTCACTAGATAGCACAAAAAGAAACAAGGAGGCAAAAAGCCTACATGTATAATTGCATCGACATGACACCATAATTGCATACTGATCAAGACTTAGTTTTGATGCTTTATTTCCATATAGCTTTGACAAACGGGGATTTTTATCATCTTGCGCCTTGAGATTCTTCAATGTAGAAGTTTCTGGTTTAAGGATAAAAGAATGTTCTTCATCTCTCCTGTAAGCAGAAACCTCTAGTAAGATAGAGACGATTATTAGAGCTAATTCTGAAACAAAATTATGACTTCACTAAGCATATTTTCCTAATATCTATTCAAATTGATTTCAACACAAACAGAATTTACTAAGCACATTTATTTTCCCTTTATTGTCCAACATCTATTCAAATTGATTTCAATACAAAAAGATATAATCACTGCCTTCACTGTATATGAGCTTATAATTATTTGTTGAAAACAAAAACAATAACAACAACCAAGCATTATCCCGCTAAGTAGAGTCGGCTACATGGATCAAATTCTACCATAATATTCTATCCAATACCATGTTTCTATATTTGTTGAAAACATCATAAAAATATGATTGGCCTATTGCATTGAATCTTGATCGCATTAATCCAATTATCACTTTAATGATTATATGGTAAATTATCAATATGATAGAAACTGGTACTGAATGATGGTGATTTACACAATGCAAACACTTAACTGATAGTAATTCTGGCCAATGATTCACGATCAGTTACCCGCACAGACATTACAATAATGATAGGGATATTACAAAGAAATAACAAGAACACAAGCACACCCACTTTTGAGAGCTCGGTTCTCCCCCCCTTCCCAAATATTTGAGAGTTAAGTCTCTCCCACTAACTACTCAATGAGTCTAAAATAATCAACATTCCTGTGTCTTCCCCTGTTTATTCTAAACATAAACACGCAAACTTAATAAAGCATAACTGCTCCTAATAATGTTATAACTGTCGCAAAATTTCTCCAAAAAATATAATACATTACTGATACAAAATGGATCAAAGTCAGTTTTCCTTAATGAGAGGTTTCACAGAATACCAAGTAAAGCAATCTGACTTCTGAGGTATCATTACAACTACGATATAGAGTAGTATACTTTTAGCTTTATAAACAAGCAATTAGAGTAGATGCTAGCATCATCAAAAGCAACTATGCACTTTTAAATCCACCATTTTACTTATCAAAAGAATAGGCCTCGCTTTTATGTTTTCCTCAACTTTTACCTTTAAACCTATAAAAATCCGTAATAATATCTGCATATCCTCAAATCTTTTAATAGACTAACTTAATCTCTTCAAACTGCATTTCATCTATATTTACCAATTTCATTCCTTTTTCCATCAATAACCCTAAATCCCACCACAATAAAACAGAACGAAGTTGCTCCGGCAGTTTTTATAGGCTATGCTTTGGAAAAAGAGATGAAGGAAGAAGAGTAGGGAAGAAGCACCATTCCTGTCTTTAGAAAATTTATTAAACAAGGGAAATGGATTAGTTGGAATTCAATAGCCCTCTAAAAACCTTTTAAGATTTAACGATATTGTCTCTCCGTGCCTTTACTTTCTGATATGGCCTTTCTATATTGTCCAACTATTTACAAATCTGTTGGGTCAAATAAGATACTACGAATTAAAAGTGAATGTGATTACAATTGTGTACTCAAAAACAAATTTCTTATGTATGAAAAAAAAAAAGAGATATCTCCAAGGAGTTTTATACTTAAATCTTCAAAGCTTGGAGTGAAATATTACATTTGGAACTCTTTTTGTTAACTTTCTCCTTACTGCCCAAACCATCCCCTATTTCCTTATTTGACCTCCAACCCCCCTCGTCAAGACTCCTAAACCTATATAACAATTTTTTCAATCAAAATTCACAAAAAACATCTAGTTAAATAAGCTACCAGTACACCTATATATCGCCACATTGATATTTTTGGTTTTCTCGATTTCATATTGAACTCCTGTGGTCATACATAGCTATGTAGCTTACATATCATTATGAAACACCCTTAGCCCTCTTTTGCAGGATTTGTTTTTGGTGTTTGGGGGGTGTCTCTCAGATCAGAACATGTGTATGCAATTGAATAGCCAGGAATGTAGCATATCATGATATACTAAAATACAAAAAGATCATAAACATTGTTAGACATCAGCTAAGATATTTATTCAGGAAATAACCTGAGGGCTAGATTTGGTAAAGAATGATCATCTCCAGTTTCAACACATGAAATTGGCAATGATGACACTGCTCCATTTTTTGTAGACTCCTCGAATATAATATTTATGCCATCTATATATATCACAATATCTGGAGCATGTGCAGGAGCAACGTTCTGGAGAACAAATTAAAACTGTTTATAAAAAACAGAGAAACAACTGACAGTAGACAGGGACAAAAAAAGAAGCATAAAATAATACTATATAACATAATTAAAAGCTAGAGTCATATAATTTGATCTGCGAAATCATTGTTCAAACCTTTATCTGAACACAAAGAAGATCCTCAGAATTAAAGTCAGCAGCAAAAGAATGAATCTCTACAGGTTGAATTATTTCAAGTTTCCTTCTCCACCTTCTACCAGGAATATAGACGCCTTTTAATCCACAACAAACAGAAAACCTGTCTCGCTCCAATGAGACACCTCGAAAAGATAGAAGTTCTTCCACCCCAGTTTTTTTCCAAAAATAATTGAGAGATGAAATTTGATCCCAATCGTCTAGGTCAAAGTTTTGCTTAGAACTAGTTGCTTTAACAGGAGCACTGGGTGTGTTTGTAGTTTGCGGTAATGATGACATGGAGTAACTTCTGAAATTTCCAAAAGCAAATAACGGAGAGCCAATTGGTGCTGAAAAGTTGGACCTATGAGAAGTGCTACCAATTCCTGAATTTGAAGTTAAATGATGATGAGAATCTGAGCGCGTAGGAGGCCTCCCATTTTCCAATGGAAGTATCCAATTTAACAGCTCTGCACATGGACCTTGATTTGTACAAACTTCATTCACCTGACCGTCGGGAGACAATTTTCTCTCCTGACACTTTTCAAATTGGAGAATTTCTATACAAGGGTCTTCAAGAAAATTTACACAAACATTCGCTTGTAAAAGAACCTGCATCCTTGCAAACAGGAAAAATTAATTAGATCAGGAATCAGAGTAATTGAGATGACTCAATCATAAATAAGAGATTCTAATTATTGAAGGCTAAAAACACCTCAAGAGTTGAGATGTAGTTACATAGAAAGCATTTTATGATCCATTAAGATTTTCCAGCAAATTTTCATGAATGATACCAGCGGCATTAAAGACGCAACACAAACACCACAAGAAGATATTTAAAATTTAATATATACATAAGTTCAATAAAAAGAAGATACCAAGGTGATAGCGTGCAAAAGAGAAGTCTGGAGCAAAGCAACAAATTCCTTGTTGTAAAAAATATGGTCTAGACAACCTATATTGCAGGCCCAATTATATCATCATACCGTAAAGAAATTTTATGCGACAAATGCACCAGATAAAATTATTATAAAGTTTATTATAATGTTGTAACCTATGAAGCACGGACACCTCGAATTCAGCCCTGACACTGACATGCCAACACCGATAATAATTTGAAAAAATGAAAATTTTTGAACGTAATTACAAGTGTCGTTGCAGGTGTCCAACACCGACACGGACACGAACACGCCTGCTTTCAGAGGTGTCGGTGCTACCTAGGCTGTAACACCATGAATAAAAGCAGGACATACAGTAAAGTCATTGCATAATCTCATATAGATGCACTAAAAACTACAGATTTACTGAAAAATTCACCACGAGTTTCACTAGCATTGTAACAGGATGAACTAGAGAATTGAACTGCAAATTCCCAAGTTTTGATCCAGTAAAAGCTACTTCTACATAAAGACAGAGTATGAATCTGAATAATAATCTATGGAAAAAGGTTTCATTACCAAGAAGAGAAAAACTCCATCTAGTATGACGACAACATATCTTTCAAAAGAAAAACTTTAATAGTATATATAAGAAAAAAGATGTGCAATCTGCGTGTCAGTGAGGACAAACCCCTTGAAAAAATTATGAGTTGAGCACAAAAGAGAATCCATAAACCTAACAATATCCAATAACAAGTTTAGTAGCGGCCCCCTCGATATTTGAACCATCTAATCAGAGACTGACAAGACAGAAGACAAATTTTTGCGAGGGCGTGTATGTATTAAGAAAAAACTAAAATATATTGTTAAAGTTAATATGTTCAAGCAAAAAAGTTAACAATAATTTTTACTTATCTAAAATGAAGCAACTACAAAGGAAAAAAAAATTGATAATAGTTATTTGAAAAAGTTGAATTTGTTTGAGGTATCTAAATCTACATTAAGATAGTTAAATATTATTTAGATGCAAATTATACATGTTATAAAACAATCGCTTTTTTTTTGGGTAGCCAAAGCTCCGCCTCTGATGCCATTGCCATCTGACAATAAAATTTAAGGTCCAAACAAACAAAATTTCTGTCTCTCTACCAACTTCAATGAAATTAATTACACGCAGATAGTTTCCAAACATTGCGATACATACCACTATGTCTCCATTAGGTAAAGCGAAACACTTGACAGAATTTCTCGCCGTTCCGCCACAAACAGTTGCATCAAAATGTCCTTTATCAATAACTGTACCAATGGAAGGAAGTGCAATCTCATTAGTTTTAATTGTTGGCGCCTTCTGACCATTGGCTTCAGAAGAATTAGAAAAAAATTCTACAGAGCTTCTTTTGGACCAAAGGGGCTCATTGGACTCAGAAATCCTCACAAAGAAGTGAGAATTTTCAAATTTTTGCAACAGCAATGCAGTTTGTCTATTGTGAACCTCCTTGTGAAGGGAGTCACCATCAAAAATATCTCCCGGCTTCTCTTCACCACTGGTACTCAATTCTTCTTCTTCGGATACTAAATTATTTCTGTTTTCAATGCTTCCACTTTCTTTCTCAGGGCTTTGACCTTGGGCATTCTTACTTGTCATTGCAGCAACTTCAAATGGAGGAGTAATCTGTGTATCCTGCTTACATGCAGACAAGCATGCCAAGATATGAACTTGTTCACCTGAATTATTGGTATAAATTAGGTCCGCTCAACTTTTTTTGGAAGCCAGCTGACCAAATCACATATGCTTCAACTGATATTTGCGTATTTTAAAGAATGAATCAATCTAATACCCGGAAAAAGAAAGGAACGATCAAGAGGGCGCAGTGATTGTATATCTGGCTCATGATCCCAGTTTTCAGGCAGTTCCTCTACAAAATAGAATAAGGTGCATCACATTATATTATATATACAGAGCAACCAGGCACATAACATAACATCACATACAACTCTTGGAAAAGAAAATGCGTTGCTTGTTAACTAAAGGCCAATAAAAATCATGTCATGATTATAATTCAATTCCTGTTTGAAACAAATAACAATCCAAATTAAGAAATTGCCTCTAGACCTAGAAATTTCCTTTATCAAGTGACTGCATTTGCAGCAAAAAAACTCAACATGGTGCCCCACATTATGGAGAACAGGTCTCTTTCGCTAGACATAACCAAAGCTGGTTCAGACCCAAGTTTTTCACTAAAACTGATACCATGTTTATAGCACTTGCATCCTCTCTACCACCGACTCTGGAAAAAAATGTCTGTGTCAGTGTCCATGTCCGAAACCAACACTGACACTTGTAATTGCACTTAATTTATTCATATTTTCAAATTATTATCAGTTTCGTCGGTCAGTGTATGTGTTGTGTTTCTGGTGTCCGTGCTTCATAATTGCATCCCATATCGACCACTTCATTTCAATTAAAAGATTATGCATTTACAATAAGCTCACCTCACGCCGTTAACATGTAAGATAACACCATTTCCCTCCATTTTCTACCAATAATCATGACAAGGTTTTCTTTCTCGATATTCAAAATGCTCAAACATAAAAAATACTAATTAAAAAGCACAATTAACAAAAAGAAAAAGCATCATTTCCAACAGCTTGGAGGATTTGACGCAAGTAATCACTTTCAAGAGTAAACCTCTGTAGCACTGACACCTCTGGAAAAAATATGTATCGGTATCAAAAGCGACACTGACACCTCCGGAAAAAATGTGTATATATATCAAAATCGACAGTGACACTTGTGATTCATTTTTAACCATCAACTATTAAATAACATTACTAGTAAACAAATTGCTCCACTAGCTAAATCCTTCAAACAAAAAATCAGCCCTAACTAACAGAAAATCAATTGATGAAGCAAACACATACTACACGGAATGGTGATCCATCCTTCCTCTTCAGAAACATCAACGTGCTTATCAACAACCGCAACCGGCAAATCACGCTGTTTTGAATTCAATTCAGCATCACAATCGTACTTCGAATAAGAAACATCAGATTTATGAGCCTCATAAGAAGATCCAGCGGATGCCGATCGGTGATGAACATCGGCGCGAGGTTCCGGAATCGGAGTGCGCTCTGAGTACACGCTCGTTGTGGAACGTATCAAGAAATTCATTGCGCCTGCTACGAAAGATTTGAAGAAAAAATGGAAAATGAAATTTGTATGCAAAATTGAAGTATTGGATTTCAGTGAAAATTGCAATGAACGGAAAGTGAATTGGAATGGTTGATTAGTAGGTTACCTGATGAATGTGATGTAATTGATGCAACTTGCGATCAGTGAGATCGTCCTTTTGATCTTGTATTCACTTTCTGAATTGCATGTTTTCGAACACGATATTTTGTTGTTGTTGTTAATTCTAATTTAATTTTAACAGTATAGTTTTTTTTAGGAGATTGTGTGTGAACGGGAATTAAAAATTGAATATGAAATTTGATAAACTATTAATTATCTTTTAATATGGATACATTTTAGATTAAATTGATTTAAATTTTTAATTTATTTATTAATAAATTAATTTAAAAAATGATAGACACAGTCAACCAATCACACTAGGAATGACAATGAATAGCGTATGCGTAGAGTATTATAGTATTTGTTCCAATATATGTGGTTTGAAAAAATCATCGCATCTTAACTCATACACGCATGGACACTGATGTTTTTGTTAGTTAATACTACTCGGCGAAATTTCCTAACAATTGGTATCAGAGCGTTGACTCGTTGCCAGAGATCCTAAGGAAGTCAGATTCAAGTGGGAGTGATGGTCGCAGACAAAATAAAGGTGAAAATTGAAAAGTTATATGGTGTTGACTTCGACTTCTATGAGATGCAAATAAAGGATTATTTGTATTAGAAAAAGCTTTATCAACATCTCACAGGAAAGAAACTGAATGAAAAGAAATGTTATGAGTGGAAGTTCCTCGACAGACAAGCTTTCGGTGTTATTTGATTGTCGTTGTCTCGTAACGCTACATTTAATATTGCAAAGAAAAATGTCATTGCAAGTCTTATGGCGACTCTTACTAGCATGTATGAAAAAGTCATCAACATCAAATAAAGTTTATTTGATGAGGCAGTTGTTTACGTTACGAATGAGAGAAGGTGTTTCAACTTCTCAACAACTCAATAAACTCAACATTATCACAACCTGGTTGAGTTCAGTTGGAATCAAGTTTGATGATGAAGTAAGAGCATTGATACTTTTGTCTTACCTACCATATAGTTGGAGTTCTACTGACACCTCCGTGAGTGGCTCGTCAGGAAGTACAAAGTTAAAGTTTGATGATGTTCGCGATCTGATTCTCAATGAAGAGATCTGACGAAGAGAATTGGGTGAATCTTCATCCTCTTTAGTGTTGCATACAGAGTCAAAAGAAAGAAACTCAACCAGAGAAAATGAACACGATAAATAAAAGGACATACAGTCCAAATCCAAAAATCATTGTAGTTCATATAACTTGAAAACTATCGAGTGATGAAGTTATGGAAAGACGGGGCGCTTCAAAAATCAGTGCAACAATCCACCAAAGAATAAGAAGAAGAATGACGGGGTTAATGTTGCTTCCACCTCATAAGAATATGATGCTTTAATATGCTCCTTTAAGAGTAAGGAAGAGTCTTGGGTGTTATATTCTGGAGCATCCTTTCATGTTTCTTCACAGAAAAAATTATTTGAGAATTTTGTCCCCTGGTAACCTTGGTAAAGTTTATCTTTGTAATGAGCAATCTTGTGAGATTATGGACAAAGGTGAAGTTAAGATTAAGTTGAGTGGCTCTATTTGGGAATTGAAAACTGTCAGACATATTTCCGACCTAACAAAGAACTTAATCTTAGTAGATAAGTTGGACAATGACAGATACACAACGATATTCTAGAGTGATGATTGGAAGATTTCAAAGGATGTAATGATGATCGTTCAGAGTAAAAAGAGTAGTACTTTTTGTCATACCCCAATTTTTGACCTAAGATACCATCTAATATTATTCACATATGCATCATTGCATCACTAATAATTTCAGCACAAGATAGATCATGTGTGTGCTCCTTAAGCCAAATTAGGGTTTTGATCAAAAAAATTCATCTGTTCAAGATATGATCAAATTAGGGTTTGAGTCTTAACTCACCTCAAATGATCTATCTTCATCAATCATCAATATTTGATCTTCAAATTCTCATCATTTCCTCAAAATGTATCTTGAATCAACCAATTAGGGTTTTGATCGAGGATGCTGTATCTTTGACTTTTTGCTCAATGAATGACATAACTGCTTGGAGATTGATATGAAAATCACAATGCAATATCTTGACCTAATTTTCTTGATTCAAAAGTCATGATTGATCAACAGAGAAATTCTGAATCATTTGACAAAAATTCAACTGTTCAGACTAGTCAAATTTTGACTTTTGCTCATCTTTTTGAAATCCAAATTTTTTCAATCATCAAATCATTTCAAATTATCCATCATGATCATAAAAAAATCAAAATGTGTGAAAAAGTCAACAAAAAGTCAAGATTTGAAATTTTTCTAACACTTAGAAAAAATTTCAGTGTTTTAAACATGGTTTTTCACCATTTTTATGGCCATTTTTCACCTAGATCTATTTTGATTCAAGAAAAACTCAAAACATGAAAGTTGTAGATCTTGTTCTAAGATTTCCAAAATGTCCAAGATCTTGGAAAAACATTTTGTGTAGCTAGGATTTTGAAATTGAAACTTAGAGAGACCCATAACCATAATTTTTAAGCCATTTCTTCAAATTTTTCAAGTCTTTTTGCAAATTCTTCCTTCTAGAAGCCTTGTCACCAAAAGAGATAGGAACTAAGAGTGAAATATCTGATGGAAATGATTGAGAAGAGATTAAGATCACTTGAGATTTTTAACCAAGGTTTAGAAATTAACCATGTGCATTTATGGCAAAAATTCCTTTCTTACCCCTTAAGGCAACTTGCACAAATCTTCCAATCCTATCATTTCCTTGCTCTTTAGTCCTCTTGGCCTATAAATAAAGGTCATTTCTTCATTCAAAATCACACCAAAGCATTCCTAAACAAGTTTTCTCACTTCTTTCTTCTTTTTCAAGTTTCAAGTTTCAAAATGAGAGAATTTCCAAATCTCTAAACCTTGCAAGTTCTAACCAATCTTTGGTGGGAAATATTGCGCAAGAAAGACTTTCTTCAACTTGTTCCAAGAGGTAACTGAGTTAGCAGGTAGATACTGGAGCCAAGCTCGGGCTCTATCTCTTAATGAAAAATGGAAAAGATTGAGTCTTATCGCCTCTTGACTGACCCCATTAGCTTTGACTGTATATGCATATTGCAGAAACATGGATAGATGTAGATTAGGGTCGTCCATTGAACCACCAGAAAACTGGTTCTGTTGTACAACAGACAATAGAGAAGGTTTGAGTTCAAAGTTGTTAGCCTCTATGGCTAGAGCAACAATGCTATTGTGTGGTTCTTCTTGCGAAGGAATAACATAAGATTTGAGCGGACGTGGCTGATCATCCATGTTTGGTCCTTCAATTGGTTCGGCAGAAATAGAAGATTGAGAAAAAGATTGATCTGTATGAGGTACTCGTACGTGGCGTCTTCTAATGATAGAGCACTCAAGTTCGGGAATTTCTAGCACTAATTCTTCGCCTCTGGAGCGAGTACTTGGCATACAATTGGGAATGGATCCTTAGTCTCTACAGCGTAACTAAAAGAGTTATGATATGCACTTGTTAGTCCCCGACAACGGCGCCAAAAACTTGATCCGACTTTATGTGTCTTAAAGAATCTAGACTGCAAGTATACATTCCTACCGTGTGTAGCTTTAAAGATTATCGAATCCCAAGGGACTAAATGTTGCCCTATCGTTATCTAAGGTTACTACATAAACTAAGGCTAATAATGTAAATAATTGGGGTTTTAGGGAACCTAACTGATTGTAATCTAGTTTATATTCAAAGGGAGAGTATCGGCATGTAATGGTCGGACTTTGGAGATTTATGAACTCATTGACTTAAACTCGTATTATCAAAACATGTTTCAGTAGGAAATATTTATTTGAAAATCCTTTTCTCACACTCTCGTGTTTATTGGTTCAGATCCTATAATCAAACCTAAGTGAGTGCTCTTGCTGTTTCAATTAGAATTTAAAAATAGTTTTTAAAAATAAATAAAACCTAATCAACTTAAAAGCGCTCTCGTTGTATTTTAAGTTAATGCACAACTACTAATGTGCAGTCATTATCTCAAACTCTCTCTTTATTGATCCTAACTTCTAATCTGTATTTTACTCTCGTAACAAAACAGTTGCATTAAGAACTAGTAATTGAAACCAGAAAGTTAAGCTTTTTAAAACGAAACAAATCAAATGGTGTTGCTAAACCCCGTCGGCTATACGACCTTACATACCGATAACTAAACTTAGCCTAGCATGTTATACGATTTAGTTATAGCGCAACAATAATAAATAATATCAGATAATTCAGATGACACATGCATTTCAAATAATTTAGGCATAAAATAAATAAACAATTAAAATAAACCAATAAATAAATTAAACAATTAAAATAAACCTGAAAATAAAAGGCAGAATATTTGGAAAATTTCAGGTGTCTCTCACAAGTCAGTGAGATCTGCCCTTCGTTGCACCAAAAATCAAATGCGATGAAGGAAATTAAAAGGTGCAATTCTAACGTAAGATTAGAATTGGAAAAGGTTCGTAACAATCCCCGATGTGGAAATTTCTACGAGAAAAGAAAGTAGATACTAAACTAAATTAACTGAAACGGTAAAATAAACTAAACTGAAAATAATTTTAGAATAGAAAGAAATGTAGAAGAAAAGTCGTCAAAACTGTATGGTTTATTATAGAAGTGGGTGGTTGAGATTTCTTCGCGTCCGTTTTCTCCTCCGTATCGATCACTACGGACTTGCTAAGTGATGCGTAACGGTTGTTACGCTTTTACCTTGGTGAGGAAGTCTCTCCCTAGTTCTCGTGGCAACCATTAGGGTTTGCTAGGTGGGGTGTAATGGTTGTTACACCCTTTGGGCCAGGTGGGAGACGCGTTGGAGGTGGGTTGGGCCTGCTTCCTTATTCCTTTCTTTCAACCTTACTTCTTTTAGACCCTCATTTCCTTGTCATACACCCACATTTGCTTTCTTTCTATTTTTGTGTGGATTTTGAGTACGATTTATCCGACTTTTCTCTACTTTCTTCGCACCTGCCTTATAATTAGTAAAAACCTAAAAATATAGAAAATACCGACATAATAAGAATAAAGAGTAATTTAATTAATTAAAATGCGGATAAAATTCATGTAAATTGATTCAAGTAATCGATACATTTTCGAGTTATCATGCATGTCTATAAGGTTAAATTTGCATGCCTACTAATGTTATTGTATATTTATTGTTCTTCTAAATGGATCCAGTTGTTGTTGCTACCGCTCCAAATTTTGTTGCTCATAGTGAGATTAAATTCAAATCTTAGAATAATCAATGGAGATTGTTCTTGGATGCATGAATTTGGACTTATCTTTAAGGGAGAAGCGTCCCACTGCCACTGCTGAAAACCCAAATGAAACTAAAATAGAAAAATGGGACCGATCTAACTAAATGTCGGATTAATTATTTAATTAATCAATTTTGGATTAACAATAATCAATTATTGTTAATTATTATTAATATAAATTATGGTCTATTGTTATTAATAATTTATTGATGAATTATTTAATTGGGTTATTGTCTCTAAATGGACCGTGATGGGTTGGACCATTTAGCTAAGCCCATTGAGAGGTCTATGCCCTCAGTCATTTAGCTATTTAAGCGTTGCCCCATTAAATGATTAATATACTATCTGGAACCCTAAACGACAATGAGGGTAGTTATCCTCTCATACTCTATGACGTCAATCTCTATAATTCTAAAAGGTACATCGGTAGTCTCTTCAATCCTACAAGGTACATCGTTCTTATTATTCTTGTTTAATCTATGATATAATAATATGCTATAATTTATGTCTATAGATTCATTTAAATCTATCAAATGTGTCTAATGATGATCAAAAGATCTATACCTGAAATGATTATGGGGCTCAATTGCTGAGAGTGAAAGTGCCAAGAAGTTCCTCGAAATTGTGGAGCAATTCTTTTCTAAAAATGATAAAGCTGCGAGATTTTTTTCTCCAAATAAGAAGGGTAATTTTCTCACTTTTGTTTATTCTAAAATTAATTTAGCTTTTATACCTAAGGATACTTGGTGGGTAAATTCTGGTGCTACTACGCACATAAGTATGTCCATATATGATTGCATATGGAGACGTCCGCCAAGTGATGTTGAAAGATTCATCTATGTGGGCGATGGCAATAAAGTTGCAGTAGAGGCTATAGGGACTTTTAGATTATTATTAAAGACCCATTTTCATTTGGATTTGATTGAGACTTTTGTTGCACCATCTATTAGATGGAATTTCATTTCTGTTTCTAATTTGTTAAATCAGGTTACGCTTGCTCATTCGCAAACAATAAATTTAGCCTCTCATATGATTCAAATGTTGTTGGTTCCGGCTTTTTGATTGATAATATTTATATGCTTGATATTGAGTGTCCTTATAACAAAATAATGCAAATAGAATCACATGGTACAAAACAAAAGTTAAATGAGAATTCTGCCACTTTATGGCATAAGCGATTATGACATATATCTAAACAAAGAATTCAGAGGCTTATGTCGAACAATATTCTTAAATCCTTTGATCTGTCAGACTTTCAAGTCTGCATTCAATGTATCAAGGGTAAGCAGACAAACAAGAGGAATTTCCATACTGAAAGAGCTAAGGATGTCTTAGAACTAATTCATACCGATATATGTGGTTCGTTCCCTACAGGTTCTTGGAATAGACAACGATATTTTATTACGTTCATAGATGATTACTCAAGGTATGAATATATATATATATATATATATATATATATATATATATATATATATATATATATATTTGATTCATGAGAAATCTCAATCTTTGGACGTGTTCAAGTCATTCAAAGCTGAAGTCAAACTTCAACTTGGAAAGAAAACAAAAGTTGGCAAATCTGACAGTGGTGGTGAATATTATGGTCGGTATGATGGATCATGGGAACAACGTACAGGGCCCTTCGCGCTTTTCCTCGATGAGTGTGGAATTGTTCCGCAATACATAATGTTGGGAAAACCCAACATGAATGGAGTACCAGAACTACAAAATCGGACTCTTAAGGACATAGTAAGGAGTATGATTAGTCATTCTTCTCTTCTATAGTCATTTTAGGGAGAAGTATTAAAGACCTAATCGTACATAAAATCCACGAGCCGAGATATGTAGTCGACTTAACCCAGGTTAGAGCAATTATTCTTGGTCGGGATGAGGGACCGGAAGAGTCGGCGTCTATAAGACGAAGGAAGATGAAAAGACTGCTACTGGGCATACAACCCGGACCTAGGAGTTATGGAGGGCCCGACCATTAAGGATGCATTATGCCTAAACCGACTCATTAAGGATGTAACTGCCATCTTTATTCTTGACGGCGTGCGTTATATTTCTAGCCATCATTGGCAACGACAGATGTTATAAATCTTAAAGATAACCCAATTACATAACTTGGAAGATCATTGACGTTACAGACAGTGATCAATGAGGTCTCAGCACCTCTATAAATAGGTCTACCAACTGAGGAATAAGCAAGACACAGAGCTTGAAGCTTAAGGCAACTTACTTGAGCCTCTGAATCCCTAAACATACTCAACTAAATATTCTAGCAAGAACAAGCATGTATATCTCATTGACCATTGGGTCACTTAATTCCAACACTTTATTCATCATTTCTTGTGAAAAGTTCCTAAGTATTAAGGATTGTTTGATATTAAGTGTATTTCCTTGTTTGTCCATGATTGTTGGAAATAAGATAGTAGAAAAGAAATGATTGTTTTTTTACTTGGTTTATTTGTATACCTTACTGTCCAGGATTGCTGGAAGCAAGTGAGATGAATTAGAGAGAATTGTTCTCATTTCAACTTGGTTGGCTTAAGATGATGTTGCTTTTCGTTATCGGCTAGAGTATTGTATAGAAAGGCTAGATTGTCTTGTCTAGAGATCTAACAATAATAAAATCTCTTTCATGTTGAATGGGGACTAGACGTACCTTCAGATTGTGAAGAGAACTAGGATACATCCTTTTGTTATTTACTTTTTCTACAATTTATTGCTTTCTAACTCTTGTACCACACCAGAAAAACAAGAACAACTTATGTCTAAAAATCATAATTTTAAAGTACCTAATTCACCTTCCCTCTTAGGCACACTATGAAACTAACATTCTGCACTAGTTCTCTCCAAGTGGCTAAGAAATTTATCCCTCTAACCACTCAACTCTATGAAAGAAGAAATGCTTGCCTAAGCAAATTGATCTTGTGTGGACTATATGAATCATTGGGGATTACTTCCTATGACCTCAAAGATCGAGAAAAATCCTAAAAGCCTTTTAATTTCTAGCCGCATTTGGTTACTACAATTGTGGTTTAACGTCACTTTTGGGTCTTCCCTCAAAACTAGAATCCCCTAATTTAGAAAGGACTATCAAAGACTTGAGACTTGCTGGAAGTGACATCACATCTCACTCATCAATGACTTTTATAATTAAAAGAAAAAGGTAAATTAATAGAAAAATTACCTTTCAGAGCCTGTAGCTCTAACTTTTTTTGACGATATATTTATATATTCAAAACAACTTTAAAATCTTTTATATTAAAAAAAATAATTTGTTAAATTTTTATTGAATGATAATTTTTTCTTACCATTATTACAACAAAAATATCTCAATATTTTACATCATTATATTTAAAACTTAAAAGAACATGTTTGTTTAATAGATCATATTTTTTGAAAGTGATATATTCTAGAAATAAACAACTAAGTATATACATAAAACTAGGGGGTAAACATATAAAAATAATAAAATAAATTAATAATTAAAATCAAACTAAAGTAAAATTAAATAAAATCGATTTTGTTGATTGGTTCTAAAACTGAACCGAACTAATGAAAACCATTGTGATTTGATTCAGTTCTTAATTTTAATTTTTAGGAACCGTCAAATCGATAAACAAAATCAATAAACATAAGTATGCTCTAAATCTTTACATATGTCCATCATTAAACCCAAATTTTAAACTGGTATAACCATTTCCCTTCCATACTTATTTATACTTTTTTCATATCAGCAAAACACATAACTAGAACCAAACTCCAAAACTTAGAAAAGAAAAACCACGAGTCATAAAAACTTATTTTCACTGAATTGCTGCTCTTGCTGCATGCCACAATTGTTGTTTTATCTATCTGTTACTTCGAAAAACCTCAAGGTATTCAAGTGCGTGTGTTAAATGAGGATATTCTCATAAGCCAAGGGTAATCCTTGAAGATAAAGGCTTTTAAAGAATTGAAGTTCACGGATCAAAAAAATGAATGGTTAAAGAGAATGTGAAGGCAAAATGTCGAAGTGGAGTCTTGTCGACCAAGAGGGGATAAAAGAATCAAGGTTAAGATATGTGGAAATTGGTTTAGTCGACCAGAGTATAAAGAACAAGAGAAATGGTCGAAGTTGGTTTTGTCGACCAAAGAAGATTCTGGACTTAGAAGAATTTTGTTATTTTAATCTTACCAAAAGAAATGGGCCGACGTAAGCCAGAAGCAATTTATTTTCAGAAGCCAAAGCGGGAAGATTTAAATTTCAAAACCACAAAACGGTTACCAGCGGTTCCTGTGCTGATTGAGCGCCGAATAGGTGGCGACATCTTATGGAGCAGTTACCTCAAGATTCAAATATTGCCCGTAGATCTCATCTAGGCAGTTATATTGTAAATATTATAAATAGGTAGATTCAGTGGAATTTTCGGGTGTTCACTTGTATACTCAAATTACTTGCTAAAACTTTGTCCATTCCGAGCGTTAGGAAGCAAAGAGTTGAGAAGTGCTTGATGTACGTGAATCACCACCTTTATTCCAATGCAAATCTTTTATCTTTCAATTGTCCAGTTCGAATAATTTACTTGTTTTTTATTTACCTTTGAGCAAACTCTTTACGTTATGTTCTACTTCGCGTAAACAATTCAATACTCTCTGTCGGTCACGAGTTACCAGTCAGTTAATTTATTGAGTCTTACTTCGTATAAAAAGCCTGTTGTCAGTCACGAATTACCATTAAGTCGATCGAATCTTCGTGTAGAAAGTCGTTATACTTGTTCTCTTAATCTTAGAAAATCGTTTCTTTGATAAGGATCTCGACAGAACTAGTATAATTTCAAAGTCATAGCACATGTTTTAAGATCAACTGGCCGATCTGACGAGTAACCCCTAGTTTTAGGACTTTGGGAGGACCAGCGGTTGTTTACTATTTTCTACAATAAACACTATCATCATCATTATTACCGTTTTTTTCGTGTTGAAGTTCTTTTTGTTAATTTTCAATTTTTTACCTTTTTTTTCTTCTTGTTCTTCTTCAACTAAAGTCATTCTAGTCTTGTTAGAAATTAGTTTTGATATGTGTTTGATGTGTGATTTATTGTGTTCTATTTGTTAAGCTTTTAAAATCTTTTTTTAATCTTCTAATGTCAAGTGTCAACTTTTATATTTGATCGTAAACTTATTTCAGAATTTAATGAAAATCATGTACTCCCTCCGTTTCAAAATGAGTGTTGTTTTAGAGAAAAAAATTTGTTTCAAAATGAATGTCATTCTCATTTTTCAATGTAAATTATTTTTTCCAATTGTGTCTTATAATTATTATTCTGCATACTACTTCCAATAAATTAATAAGACTAATTTAGTAAAAGTTCAATATTTCATGATAATATGATTGTATTCCTTAATTTGTGTGCGAAAACCTTAAACGACATTCATTTTGAAACGAAGGGAGTAATTGTTTCACGTGATTTTAGAACAACTTATTTTTTTTTGAAAATAGTAGCATCTAATAAATTACATGAAATGTATTATTTTAAAAATTAATAGCATAAAATACATCGAAAAACATGATAGTGAAAAATACACGGTTGAATATAATATTTAAAAAAACTTTTATAAATCGATCAACTGAACTAAAACAAATTGAATCAAACTCGTTAATTTGGTTCGATTCAATTTTTAAAAAAAATTGAAAAAATAAATCAAACCAAATCGATCGAGATATTATCGATTCAGATATTTTTTAATCAAAAATAAATTTAAACCGATTTGATTACATCTTATCAAAAATATAAATAGCTAACATTGTTTGATTCAAAATATAAATTATTAAAAATTAGAAAATTTCTTCACCCAGCTAGTGGGGTTCTTCTCCACCCCTGGTAAAAAACCTAAAATACGCCAAAAATTCGTAAGTGCACTTACGAATTCACCATAAATCTGAATTTTTTGGTTTACTTCATAAGTGTGCTTGCAAATTCACCTGTTGGGACCCAAAATTCATAAGTGCACTTACGAATTCACCTTATTTGATTTACTTCGTTTGTGTACCTACGAATTCATCTTATTTGGTTTATTTTGATTTTTACTCTTATGAGATATATATGTATTTAATATAGATGATTTTTATACTTTATAAATTATTCATACTTTTTACAAGAAATTTAACAACATGTCATGTTATTAAAAAAAAAAAAAAAAGTGGATCATAATTAGATACATTTTAATAATATTAATTATTAATAATATTCAACTTTTGATTATAATATAAATACTTTTTAATATAATAAAATTTTAATTACAATATAATAATTAATAATCAATTATATAATAAAAATTAAAAAATGTCATTTAAATTAAATTTAACTTTTAAAATTGTAATTAAAAATATTTTTTATATTTTTTATTAAAAATTATTCATAATTTTAAATAAATAATTAAAAGACAATTATATTTCACTAATATAATTTAAAAATTCATATTATATATTTATTTTATTTACAAATGATATTTTAGGGTTTTAAAAGGTGTTGGAGAAAATATTAAATGTGAAAAAAAAAATTCTAAAAAAAATTTGAATTCATGAAAAAAATATTTTGAGTGTATAATTGTGTACTAGTACTTTTTTTGGTTTACATACCCTTTTAATGTCCACTGTAAATAGTTGGTGAACTCAAAATGCGACGACTAGGACTATCTCTCTTTGGATGTCGGCATCATTCACGCCACAGTGACACACACCCCTGACCCCACTCGACTTTGCTGAAATATAGGACGAACAAAAGATGACTCAGATTGGATAAGAATCAAGTAGGAGCCAGCATCACATTTTCTAATTTTACTTTCTTGTCTCTTCTCTACTTTCCTTTCCTACACTTAATTCATTTTTTATTACTAGGAATCTAGGATGCGTTTAGATAAATAATTCAACAACAGAGTACAAATCAGTTTTGTACTTTTCCTTCTTCCATTGAAATATGGAAAATGAGTTACGAGGAAACCCGGTTTCGTGTCATGACTTAATTTCCAACGTCCAAAATCAAATCAAACAAATGTGTGGTTCCTTGTTTCCTATCCGATAAGTTGTACTAACATGTTTGCTTTATTTTATATCACAACAACCATAAGATCAATAATAATAAAAAAATATCTCACTTTATTTGAAAATTATTTTATTTCTGACTGTATATATACTCAGCATTTATGTTATTTTGTCTTCACATATAACAGTATGAAAATACTAATTAACTAACGTTTCAATGTACATATGAGAAAATGGTAGTACATCTGAATTCTCAACTACTGATTCAATTAGTAATGAATTTGATTTCTTTTTGAAGTGTTTTTTTAATAAAAATAAATAAAGTAGAAAGTAGAAACAATTTTGTGTGAAATGAAAAGAGATTAATTGTTACACACTATCGATCTAAAATGTTTTACATTATTTATGCAACACAACTATATATAAATATTAATTTATTTATAAATAAGATAAAATTAAATTAAATTTAAAATTTAATCATTATCATTCATATAAAACTTCTTTACATTCTTATTAAATTCAAATGAGAATATGTTAAAATACATAAATTTTAAAGTGTTTGAATGAATTTTTTTAAATAAATTTAATACTTAAAAAATTACTTTTTAAAAAATTAATTAAAAAATTGTAAGAATCGTTATTTGAACAAATTTTCAACTAAGTTAATAAAAAGTGAAACTAAAAAGAAAATTAAAAAAACAATGATAAAAATATAAAGAAGGAAGGAAGTAATATACCTTATTTAAAAATAGTTTATAATTTATAGTTAATGATCGATGAGTTATAATTTATTATTGATGATTGCTAATTGATAAATTAATTAAAATATTTAATAAATTAAGGTTTAAGTAGCTGACAAATGTAAAATGTAAGATGACATAAAAAGACATTTTTTAATTAATAATTAAATATATATTTAAAATAATTAAATTTACAAGGATAATAATAGAAGAAAAAATGATAAAGTATAAATTATAAGTTAAAATATTGTTTAAAATAATATTTGAAAAATAAATTATAAATTAATAAAATAAATTATAAATTTGTGATGAAAAAACTATTATTAAATGTGTATTTTATTATCATACGAGTACATAATCTAAAGACTCAAAATATAGTTTGCTTAGTTCTTAAAAAATATATTAGATGTCTTTTAAGTTATTTTATTGTAATAAAAATGTCTTTTAAATTTTTTTAGCTACAAATAAGTCTTTTATGTTAATTAAGTGTATATTTGATTTGGCTTTTGAAAATGTCAAAAATAATTTTAGATGGATAGAAATGATTTTGAATGGTTTTGGGATGTTTGATTAATATCATGTTTGGAATGGTTTTTGGAACACCTTGAATTAATTTTAGAGGTGTATAATTGATTATAGGAGATTTTAAGGTGTTTGGTTTATTAAAAGCAGAATTGATTCTGTCTCTAGAATTGAGATTCCACTTGAAGCTAGAATTTGTAGCTTCTGCCTCCAGAATTGATTCTGAATGATTTTCATACTGAAATTTATTGTTCAACTCACTTTTATATAAACATATTCAAACATAAATCAATTCTACAAGAACCAATTCTACCAAACTCTATTCTGCTATAATCAATTCTATCTACTGTCAAATCCAAAAACACCATAAGTAAAAGTAGAATTGATTTTGTCTCTGTAATTGATTTTAATTGGAGTTAGAATTTGTAGCATCTACCTCCAAAATTGATTTTGAATAATTTTCATATTGAAATTTATTGCTCAACTCATTTTTTTTTGTAAATATATCTAAACATAAATCAATTATATTAAATACAATCATGATAAAACAAATTCTATCGAATTCAATTATATTAGAATCAATTCGACCTTCACATATTCAAACACACCTTAACGCGTTCACCATTGACATTTTTTTAAATCATTTTTCAATTTTAAATTAAATCAATCATTTAACATACATAAAGTTGTAACATATATATATATATATATATATATATATATATATATATATATATATATATATATATATATATATATATATATATTGTTACAACTTTATGTATGTTAAATGATTGATTTAATTTAAAATTGAAAAATGATTTAAAAAATTTAATTCGATTCAATCGTTGATGATATGTTTCAATTCAATTGTTGATTTTTAAAAATATTAATTCGAAGTGACATTTTTAAATGAGTGTAACTCTTCGGATGTAATTTGATCCATCTTCGTATATATATATATATATATATATATATATTTTTTTGATTATGAGAATGAGAGAAAAACATATTTTAACACAAAGTAATAAAAATATCTTGCAAATTGTGTGACTCAAGTTAAGTACAGTGGGGAATAGAATAGCCTCCTCTCAGCTTTTTCCTCAACACTGTCTTGTCGTCATTGTCATCTTCTCTCCTCCTACCCCCAATTTCCCTTTCATTTTCTTCACAGAATTGAAATTGAAATGACTTATCATTAAAATTTCACTAATCCCATTCACCATCATCACTCATCTATACCATAAGCACTTCTAATTCCAATAACCACTTCTTCCTATGGTGTGTCAATAATCACTTTTCTAAATAATCTCCATAAAGAGTCCAACAAGTTCACATGGGATTGCGAGCAACCTTTAGAAGGAGAAACATCCAAGGTTGTTACGCTTACGCTCTAATCAATGGAACCCATAAACCAATCCTTAGACAAATTCTACTCTCCCCACGCACGCCAGTCGCTCGACGAATTGTCTGAGCACTTCACCATCACCGACCCTTCCATTTCAGGCCACCCCATAGTCTTCGCCAGCCACGCGTTCCTCAAGATGACTGGCTTCACGCGCGACGAGGTTGTTGGTAGAACCGCTGCCATGTTTCAAGGTCCAGCGACTTGTCGTAGGAAGGTGATGGAAATTCGGGAAGCTGTGAGGGAGGAGAGAGAGGTTCAAGTTGTTTTGGTTAATTATAAGAAGAACGGTTCGCCGTTTTGGGTTTTGTTGAATGTTTGTCCTGTTTTTAGTGCCGACCGTGGTGCTGTTGTTCATTTTGTTGCTGTTCAGGTTCCGTTGTGTGGGAAATCGAGGGTTTGTGGCTCTGTTCTTGCTCATGAGTTTGTGTTCCGGTGTTGTCGGAAGGAAGTTTGTTCTGATTCTTTGGCGGAACTTAGTCGGGTTTCTTCGGCTAATCGAGTGTTGGAACATGATGTTTCGGGTTGGTTTGTTTTTTTGGTTGTTTTTATATTCCTACATTGAAATGAGTTTTATGCATTGCTTAGACGATGTTTGGGTTGGCTCTGAGTTTAGTGAAATTACAATTGCACTGTGATTTTGTTTAAACTCCAAAGTGTGTACTTTATGATTAAATCAAGTGACCCACCCAGATTCCGCGAGTCTCACTACCATTCCGAATAATCACTTAGTGCATTGGTGGTGAGTTTGGCTGAAATTCAGGTGGTTCACTATGATTTTATCATAGCTATACTTTGAAGTTTCAAAAACTCACGTTGCCAAACTCATTACCAACCCAAAGTCCAAACTTGCACTTATTGGTTTTGTCTTTGTTATTAATCCAGTTAAGCTCTCAACTACACTTGCAGAGCTACACTTATTAGGTGATTACTGTGTTCGTATACTATGCATTTTGGTTTCATAAAAGTGAACTCTTATATTGCTTTGGATCAACTTCAGCACAAATTTGTTTGTCTATCATATATAGTAAATGTACCACTTTGCTATTTTGCTGCACATTGTTGATGGTCTTGCGGTCTAAAAAGGAGTAGCGGCACAACTTGTTGCCCGTTTATCTTTTTTTTCTGTATAAACTTTATTATATTGAAATGAAAGTTGATTTAGTGAAAAAAAATTATACTACAATAACAACCAAGTCTTAACTCACTATGTGGGGTCTGTTACATGGATCAAAGGATGCTATTATATTCTTTTATATACCATATCTCTATCCAACCCATCAATCTCTTGATCTTTCTTAATTGTTTTTCTAACTCTTCCTCTTCTTCTATTGATTAAACTACTCTCCATTTGATCTACTCTCTAATGCATAATTTACTAGGCTTCTTCTACATGGCCAAACCATCTAAATCGAATTTCCCCATCTTTTCTATGATAGGTGATACCCCAGTCCCCAACTCTTTCTCTAAAGTTATCATCTCTAGTCATATCATGTATAGTCTTCCCACACACCCTACGCAACATTGTCATCCTCGCTATGCTTATTTTATTCTTGTGTTGGTTCTTTACTACTCAATTTATGAAGATAAAAGATAGATTTGTAAAGAAGTTTCAACATTCAGGGAGTTAATTTGTGCACGGGGACACTTCACCAAAGCAAAACTAGTTGTTACTTTGAGGGACTGAATTAAATATTACCTCGGTGGTGATTAATTACAATGTGAATTGATTGGTTAATGGATTAATTGTTTATCTGTCCTGTTGACAGCCTATATATTTTTTAATAGAAAATAATAGACTATTAGTTGGTTGATAATCTATGCATGTTTTTAAGCAAAATATGATGTGTAAGATTTTTGCATAAATATTTTTTATTCTTATTCAAATTTCATTAAGTTAGTTTCAATAGCAGCTTTTGGTCTATTGTTGAGTGATTCTGCATTTGTCCAAGTGGTTTGGTTCTATTTGATATTTGCTGATATGTTAGCTACTTAACATGCAGAATTGGAGAGTGAAGAGCCACGCGAAGCAAGTGGCGATGAGAGGAGAAGTGCTGCGACGGCCATGGACAACATCTTTTCTGTGCTAACCCACTATAGCGAGTTGACGGGAAAATTGGTGTGTAGAAAGAGATGCAGCACTCCTGACGTGGGTCTCCTTAGCTCTTCCTTGATTATTTCTCTTGGTAGAATCAAACAAAGCTTTGTATTGTGAGTTATTGGAAAAGTCTAGTTTTTTACTTAAGCACAAGCTTTATGATTTTTGCCGACCCTTAGTTTGTTTATTTGCTGCTTTTTGTTTTTGAGTTTCCTCGCAGAACTAATCCACATTTGCCAGACATGCCAATTGTTTATGCTAGTGACGCCTTCATGAAATTGACAGGTTCTAAAACTAAACCTTGTAAAAGTCAATAACAGCCTTGAAAATTTTCTCAAGGGTTGATACTTAATTCATAATTAAGTTTTACACAAGGATTTAAAACCGATAATTCATAATTACTTAGTATTATTTTTCAATCAAATTACCATTTTGTCTCAATAGGTTATGCGAGAGATGAGGTACTGGGCCGCAACTGTAGATTTTTAGGTGGAAGAGATACTGATGCCTCAACTCTACATCTGGTAATAAATTTTCTCTCTCTCTTTCTACTCATAGTTGTTCAATATTACATTTGTAATTTGGCATCTTAGATTAATAAAAATGGACTATGCGGTTGTCTTTCTGTAACTGCTTACAGATAAAGGAGAGCGTCAAAACTGAACAACCATGCACAGTACGTATTTTGAATTACAGGTTGATACTTAATTCATTTTTATCTGTGCGGCCTAAGCTTGGACAATTTTTACTGGATATACTGAATCAATTTTACACAACACAAACAGGAAGGATAAAAGCTCATTTTGGAATCTACTTCACATCTCACCTGTTCGGAATGCTTCTGGAAAGGTAATTTTGACGTGACGAGCTATTTCTCAGCTGGAGTATAAATCTCTAATTCCTATAATTTATTTTATTTTCAGTCAAGCATCAGTCTATTCTAGTTGTCTAAGTATCTGCTGTTATGGTTCTAAATGAAATTTCTCATATTCCTCTTGTGCATGTATAGTGTTTTCTTGGACTGGGAAAATGATTTAACGGTACAAAGAATGGGGAAGACAAGGGTCCGATTGATTAGAGAAAATATTTTCTGTTTTCACTTTTAATTGCAAAATTGATAGACTGTTGTTTGATTGATTGATTGCTTTTTGTTTTCAATTATTTGTAGAGAAAAGTGTGATTGTTTTTTTAAATTTTTCTTACACAGAACCGCCAAAATAGGAAATAAAACAGAAACAAAGTGACATTTTTGTTATTAAAGTGAAAACAAGAAATGAATATAGATTTTTTTTATTCAAATCAAACTATCTGAAAGAGTTAGTAATTGATGTATCATGCTTATTGGGGTAGCGCATATTAAGCTTAAAATTTCACTTATAGTTTCCCAAGTATTGCGATTATGTTATTTATTTTGGTCCTCATTGTTTAATTGTGTGATTTTGGTCCTTATTGTTGTTCCTTTTGCTATAAAAGGGAAAAGGGATTTTAGTCCCTGAGCATTGTGATTGTGTCTAAAGGATGCAAGTTACAATCACACATTACGGTACTTTATGATACTCGAGGGGCTGAAATTGGGGGAAACTCAAGGGGACCTCTCTATAGTACATGGGTAAAATATTAAGGACAAAAATCACACAATTGAAAAGTGGAGGATCAAAGTCTAACTATCATTTATCGACTTTATTGTTAAGAAGCTGACCATATTTGCTTGTATTAGCAAAACCTCCTCCTACCCCTGACCAATGTATTCTAAACTGGCGGCTAAATTGATGTTGCATCTGTGATTATTGTGTAATTTTTAATGCTACATAAAGTTTTTATAATGTATCATTTGAAGAATATAGTGGAAATTGTTGATAACAAACACAGTTGTCGCGTCTGGATTAGTTATGCTGCCTGGCCACGCCTTTACACTTATGCTTTTAGTTATTTTGGATTTTCCTTCACCCTCCTTTTCTGTGGTTAAGGAAAAGAAATTCATAATCTTACCTTTGGCCGCCCTATTGATTCTTGTGGAGGAAACTGACTAATCCCGACTTTGTAGTTTGAATGGTTAAGGAAAAGAAATGCATAATCTCGGCTTTGACTGCCCTATTAATTCTCGTGGAGGAAACTGACTAATCCTGACTGTGTTGTTTGAATGGTCAACAGTTACAACTTACAAGTTAATTGGCTGAGTTAGCTGCCATATAAATGTAGTTCATGCTTTTATATCTGTATGGATCTGTACTGATTCATTTTAGTAACTGGACCATTACATGTGCATTGAGAAGAGAGTTAGAGAACCTTTCAGTGCCATATGAAGGTTTCACTTGTGCATACTTCACGTGATAGTCCTCCATAATATTTTATGAAATTTTTAGTATGAGTGTTGGGAAATTAGTACTCATGTCGCTAGATTCTGTTTGTTCAGGTAGCATACTTCGTGGGAGTTCAAATAGAAGTCGACTATAAAAACGAGGATTTTAGGCAGTGTTGGAGACCTGACATGAAGCAGCTTAGCGTGGTTGGTGGAGTCAAGGTTGCAGTGAGGAGTTTATCCATGTCAGCCGGATCATCAAAGACTTAGTCATAGGAAAATGTTACTCCATTGGGAAAAATTATCGATCTCAACTTGTTATCGTTGAGATGATAGAGGGGTGAAAAATTGATTTATGAAAGAAAAAAAAGTCCATATTGTCACTCAATTGTAATTGTAACTTGTAAAAAACTAGACATTATATGTTCGAAAACTATAAGATGCGCTCTTTTTCTAGCAAATGAACTTAGACTTGTGCTGACTTCACTGCATCTTTCTATAGTTGAAAGTGACTGCGCAACAGTAAGTTTGTATCTACTGGTTGATAAAATTGACTTGGAGTGAATTTTTAAAATCCCTTTCTGTAAAAGATCAATGGTTGATTTTAGATATACTATACTCGACATAAATCATAAATTTACTATATTAACAGTTGATTTCCTTATTTACTGTTAAATGTATTACAAAGCCATTAAGTTTGATTTCTAGGTTAGATATAGTGTATGGTTTATGAGGTTTAAAAACACATGACATCTAATTAAAATGCCTTACTTCCTTACCACATTAATCTTCTTAGAGTAATGTATTATTACATTCATGTCTAGATATAATACTAAGTTGATTAAATCTCTATAGATAACACAGTTTGTTTAGTTTCAATAAGTTTATCCTTTTTAATATATTTTGAGGATTTCTTTTCTGAGCCTAAGTGGAAAGAGTCAATCTTATGGAAATTCAAAAATGTCTCTTAAAATTAGAAATATATTTTTGGATATATCCTATTTACACCACATTCTTTTGTAAGCGAGCCATACATTCATTTACTTGATTTTTTGTTGAAAATATACTTTCAAATTAATCTGAGAGGATACTTCCAAAAGATTTTTTTGTTGAAAATATACTTTCAAATTAATCTGAGAGGATACTTCCAAAAGATCCGTTCTTTGATTTTCACAGACAAGACATTTAGAATACCTAAACCAGGAATTTAGAATACTTAGACCGGATCAATCCAGAGGATTTGTTCTTGGATTTGTTATAGATAAGTCATTAATAATTAGGGATAACAATTGTACACATCTCCAATAAACACTCTCAAAATCATCCACAGTGAATAGAGTAAAAATCTATAAAATGGGTATGTGCATGTACTCGAGCAATTACCTACGAAAATAAGTGGGTCTGAGTAATTTGAAGCAATGCATGTACATCATCAACAAAGTTTTATTCGAAAGCATACTGCTGCAATTTGGATATTTATTTTTCATCACTCTCCCTCTCCAATCTTTCCTTAAATAGAAAGCTGATAAAGAAAAGTGAAATGGAAAAAGCAATATTGTTTTGTTATTTTGAGTGATAATAAGGAAATAAAGGCAAGTGAACATGATATGATTGATTAAAAAGATACAATGTTTATTTCATTAAAATTACGATTAAAAATAACAAAGTTCAAATGCAAAACAACACATTACAAACAAGAAAGTTTGCAAAACAAAATGATAAAGACCTAGTGATTATCAGCAACAAGGATGAACTTTTTTGTTTGATCTAATGGATTTAGGAGTGTTCTATGGTGTCTTGGCACTAATCAGGGCATGGGGTTGGTGACCATATTAGGAAGGATGTCTGCAAAAGAGAGTAACTTACTATCAATTAAATCTTGCACTTTTTCGTTAAGAACTCTGCAATCTTCGATGGATTGATTTTCTACCCCACTATGAAAGTCACACTTGACATTTGGATTGTATCCAGGAGGGAATGAACCTGTCTTGGGCTGAGTTAGTATGGGAAATATTGCATTCATCTTAATCAGATACTGCCACAATTGAGTATACATCATCAGAATCAGATCAAAGCGGCGAGCTTTCTTCTGTTGGTGCCTAGGAGCTCTGTTATGACTATGTTGTTGATTCTGGTTATGAGAAGCATTTTGCTGAGCATTTTGTGGAGCACTCTACTCAGCATTCCGAGGAGGAGCCGTACATGGCTGCTGGTATGGAGGCATAAGGAAATATGGTTGGTGGTACTAAGCAAATGCAACATAAGGGTACTGGTAGTATGACATGAACGATGGTTTTTGATAAATCGAGGGCTGATAGGTTTGTGGACTCTTGTGACAGCATTGGTTTCACCCTCTTTCTTCTTCTGGAAATTTACAGGGAATTTCTTTACATTGTTGTTGTTGCTGGGTGATCTAGTAACACTAACAATTTTTTCATTCTTCAAGCCTTCTTCAATTCAATCACCTATGGTAACCAAATCAGTGAAGCCATAAAATATGCTTTCAACCATCTTCTCATAAAAGACTGGCTGCAACGTGTGTATGAATCCAATAGAATCGTCACCTGTTGCGGCGCGAAAAATACTTGAGTGCATCACACACTCAAAATACAAACAGAGTCACCACCGAATTTTATTTATTTCTAAAAAGAAAGGGAAAAGATTGAGAAAACCCACAAACAAATGAGAAATGGATAAGATGGTCATCGCAACCAAATTAGGGTTCGAGAGTCAGTTATGCAAGGGGAAAGTATTAGAATCCCTCACATCTGTTGTACTCAATAGTACCCATTTACCTTAATTTGGTTTCTCTTATGTTCTTCATTTTCTTTGAATCTTATTGTTCTTGCTGATGTCAGATGAGATGTTCTTGACATTTGGTATTGACTTCCAATCCATACTCTTCAACACCTTATTGAATTTCATCTCAAGAAGCACAATAACATTAGAAATTCTTTCACCAGTATCCAAGTAAAATTGATCCTATTCATCTTTAGTGTTGGATACAAAGGCTATATTTTTGTTCTTCTTTTCAGATTTGTCACTAATATCCCATTCAAACGTTTGAAGTAACCCAACAAGTTCATCCATTCTCATGTTACTGATATCTTGTACTTCTTCAATAGCTTCTTCATATCAAATCTCTTAGGTAGAGATCTGAGAATTTTTCTAACTAAATTTCTTCTAACATCTTCTCTCCCAAGGCACTAGATGAATTAACAATATCAAGAATATTCATGTGAAAATCACGAATACACACATCATCTTTCATCACAAGATTCTCAAATTTGATGGTGAGAAGTTGAAGTAGTTACATTTTAACTTTTGATGTCCCTTCATGAGTGGTTCTGAGAACTTCGAAAGGATCTTTGGCCACAGTATGTCATAGCCTAATTTTTACTCATAAGCTCTCACCTTTATCTGCATCACTGCATAACATTAAGGTCATAAACTGTGGTTTATTCCTCACCCTATCATCATTAGGGTTTGGTTATGCAAAGATCATCAAACCCCGTAAAAACTCCATTTTTTAAGCTCAAAAACCTTATCGTTGATTCTTGCAAGTCCTTCAAGTTTCTTGCAATTTTTCCATTCATTCACCATCCATACACTTTATACAAATTTTTGTATACATTGGTTTGGGGCTACAACCTCTAAACCGGGCTATTCAACTCCACCATTTTACGTTTACAAGTTAACTTGGTCAGGGAATTTCAAGGCATCTCAAAGCATTCTAAGCACACCTATGTGTTCCTGGGAGTGCAAGGAAACTAGAGGAGTCATCATTTCACTTCTACAAGTACAAAAAAAGGCAGTGGACCTTGCTTCAATAGGTAAATTCTTTGTAAAATTGAACTCACTCATACATGCATTAGTTTGAATGATTCTTGAAGCAAATATGCAGTCCATGATGCCTTGAGTGGAAACCCTATGCATTTGGGTTCTGATTGTGCTTGAAATTTTTTACGTTTGACTGAGATATGAGAAATTAAGAATATTGAGTGATAATTAATTTAAGTTAATTACATATTTGAAATCCTTATGAAATTTCAAGCAAGATGGTATATTCACTTTTTTACTTTTGATGCATAAATGAATTTTTGTTGTTGTTACAACGAAGAAAATGAAGTCCTAAAGCATTACGCGCGCGCTTTGATTTTTCAAAATTCTGTTCATTTTATATTTACTGATAGTTGTTTCATAAATGAATTAAATGGAGTGTTGGAGTGGTAAGGGAACTTGTGAAAATGTGAAGGTCTAGGGTTCAAATCTTCTTACTTAGATATTTTATTTTAGTATTGTTTTCCCTTCATTTTTGTTTGGTTCATTTTGTGTAGTTGTTTGGCCTCCAACCCTTTAGGCTTAATTATTTTTCTGTCCACACATCCACATTCCAACATGCACCCCATTGTTTTCTTATTTTGTTTTATAATTATTATTTTTTATGTTTTAATTTCTGTTTTGATTTTGTTTGATTTAATTTAATTTCTCAAATTTTTCCTCTAACATAAAAAAAAATATGTATGATTATTTTTTTTGTTTTATTCTTTTCTTTTTAAATGTTTATTTTATTTCAACATGTAAAAAAAATATAAAAAGAATTTAATTGCTTTATTAAGTTTTTTTTAGGGTTTCCTTAATTAATATTTTGATTCATGCTTGATGCTATACCATGACTTCTTGATGATATTTTGAGAACCATGATCCATGAAGTGCTCATTCATTTATGTTTTATTCATATATTTGAAAACCCTAGCTTTAGGAGAACCTAAATGTCATGAATGTTTATTTTGTTACCATGAATTGTTGTTGACTACTTGCTAAGAGACTTGCATGCATGTTTGATGACACTTGACTTAGGTTTACCACACTTGTATTTATTGTTTGATCCATGATTATTTGATTAATGATCTAATGCACGCATAGATGCCTTGCCATATGTTGATTTTGTCTTGTGTTTGAAACCATTTGTTTGATTCATTCATGATCCCTTGTTATTGTTGTTGACGCATATTCATGCTTTGTCATGTTATAATGTCGCCTTTGAAGCTTGAGACTACTTGCATGATTCATTTCCATGATGTTTTTATGTGTTAATTGTTGCCTCCTTGTTGGGCTTGTATTATTTTCTTTGCACACTTTAATTGATGCTTGATGATAACATGTTCACATGCTTATTCATATGCTAGTAAGTGAATTTTTTTATTAGGATGCTTGATTTATCTTGATGGTTTATCTTGACTTGCCTTGGTATGAGCTTTTGTTAGTACTTTTCACCCTTGATTCCATGTATGATAATACTTCCTAGGGATTAGTCTTCACTTTACCATGTTTAATTGATGCATTATTTCTCTTGTACACTTGATGTCTTGCATTGATCTTTGTCATGTTTGGTTTATGGAATGCTCACATCATTTGCCTTTGATGTTTACACTTGATATGTCTTGATCATGATACTTGATTTACCATGTCTCTTGTGTGGCTTGATGTTTTGATATTTCATATGTTCATGTAGTCCATGTATATATGTTATTCTTTTGAGTGCTCTCACCATGATATCTCATATTCTTATGCTTTTATCCAAACCTTACATCATGACATGTTGCTTTTCTTACTTGATTCTCACTTGATTAAAGACTTGTGTTGTGTATGAACCATTGCTTCCACTTGAGTCTTTGATCTGTGCTTAATTCATGACTTGCTTATAAGTGATGCTTGATCCTTGATTGTTATATTTGTGATAGATGTGTCTAAATCTAAGGGAAAAGATTGTGTGTTGACTTCAGTCATGTGTTTTCCTATTGTGTGTTTCATTGCATATCTTGTCTATATTTTGTTGCATGTTTATCCTTCAAACCCTAATTTCAAACTCTCACCTATTTATAAAAAACTTTGACTTAGGTCAATGCATTTTCAAAACCTTATTTTATTTAATAAATGCTAAGACATCTTAAAACATCTCAAACTCATTTCATAAGACTAAAAAAATACAAAACTCGTCAATCATTTTTGACACTATGGATTTTTCTTTTAAAACCATTTCAAAGAGATTAGACATGAGTTATCTCCATAGTTGAGATATAATTCTTATATCCCTATTATAATGATTGAAACGATGTTGATACTTTTCACATGACAGATTTAGTGGCATACTTGTTGATTCTATATCCAAGTTGGACACCTTATCTCATTGTGATGCAAATATCCACCTTTCTCATTTGTACGGTGTAGTGGTCGAGTATTCTCCTTAAGATGACAACTTGTTTCTTTTTCTAAAATCAACCAACAAACAACTTTGTTCGTTTTTAGAAGAACTACGAGGTTTTGATCCTTTATTGGTACGTAGACATAAGACTTCATGTATTTCCAAATCAAAATAAATAAAATATTTCTCTTCTCATCTCCACACTCTTTTTTTGCAAACAAACCATTTTAACCAAAACACACAGATATTACAAGAGGTTACTATAGAGTACTATAGATACATAGGGTACTAATACTTTCCTTTTGTAGAACCAACCCCTACACTTAGATCTCTCTTTATTTATTTGCTTATTACTTTACTTGTAGTATTTCTTCTTGCTTTGAATGTTTATTGTGATTTTTGTTAATAACCACCCCCTGTATCTTAGATATCTCTTTATTGATTTGCTTGTTGCTTTACTTGAAGTCTTGCTTCTTGCTTTGCATATTTATTGTGGATTTTGTTTGATATTTTCCCTTTCCCTTAGAAATAATAAAGTTAGGTGGTGAACTGCTATTTTTGCGAGTCAAGTTTCTCAATAACTTGGTCTCCGATTTTTCATTGTGCACAATACACATGTTTGTTAACCTAAATATGTTTTTTCAAATTCATTGAATATGAAATTCAAAGCTTTGGAGTTTCCAAGAGCAAGTTCATCTTCTTCATTAGACAAGTCCTCTTATGCCTTCAAATTCTCCTTCTTGTTTTTGTCCTTTACAAAGGATGTTCCCAACCCTTTATGACAGCTTTCCAAGTTTTTCTATCCATAGATTTTAGGAATGCCACCATACGAGCCTTCCAATCTTCATAGTTGGTGCCATCTAAAATAGGTGATTTGTTAGTATTTCCTCCTTCCTTTATCACAGTACCAAAACATATCTTTCCTAGAGCTCACCCAAAACAGAATAAGATGTATGCTCTTATACTAATTGAAATTTCGGTACTGACAATCCAGATGTCGTACAGGATTTTATACCCACGTTTTGGTATAAGATGTCGAACTAGATGTCACGATATTACAAAGTTGACAGTTAAATTAAGAAATAATGCATGAAGTAAATAACATAGTTAATTATTAACCCAGTTCGACGCAACCTCACATACATCTGGGGGCATTCAAAGAAGGAAGGAAATCCACGATAATAGTATTAGTTTGAAGCTCTAAACAACCCTAGTTTACAAAGTTATAACCTAATCACTACCCATGCAATTCTACCTAGGACACTCCTAGATATGATAACCCCCTCTCACTTCTCACAATCATACCCTTATGATTTTAAACAACAACGATAGACCAAAAGTATAAGACACTCTTCAAAGACAAAATCACTTATGCTTAAAAGCCTTTTACTGATTAGAAATAAAAAAATTTACACACAATCCATTCTTGCTTAAAAGCTCATGAGTGATTGAAAATGAACAACCTAAACTTAGTCCAACTCTAATATCATAAGATAATATAGTGGATCGTAATGAAAAAAGAACAAACTAAAAACCCTAAATCCATATCTCACGGATATGACTTCTCCAAGTATTTTTAGGTATAGAAAGTCTTTATAAAAAGACTCTTGCAGTATGGGCTTGGACTCTTCATGCAAATCCAATGTTCCAGCTATAAATCTTTTACAAAATCTTCTCCACAAAAGTAGGAACTAAAGAACAAAGTTTCTAAAAAGTCTCCAAGACCATTTTTATGAAACAAAATCAAATCTACAATATTACTAAAATATCCTTGCTTGGTTGTGACCATATGAGAACTAAAATCAGTCAGAATCTCATATTTTAAAAACTAATCTTCCAAGATTTAAAAACCTGAACTATACAGATGTTCCTGGATAACATGTAATGACATCTGCCAGAACATTTGCCTTAAGTGATATCTGATCAACATGTCAAGACATTTGTCACAACATCTTGCAGTGAACTATGTTTTAGCAAAATTGCTGCAAATCATAAAATCATGGATCTAACGGGTCTCCACTTATGGTGTCAGATTGATGAAATGGTGAAGCATTGATGCAAATTGAGTGGTGAAAATGATGGACATCACAAATTGCATCTTGAATTCAATATATCCTACATTAGATTAGCTCTTGACTGGCTTCAAGTAATGACTCATGGTGCTTTAATGGAAAATTACTCAAGTTTCTTGGTTTTAGCGTAGGATTTGTGTCCATGTTGGATTTTTTTGTAAATTAAAAAAATTGTTGTTACCTAAATTCCCCTTGAACCAAGCTGAATATCTTTGTAGAATTTATGAATCTAAAGTTTCATTACACTTGAATCTTGGCCATGATCCTATTTTCTAGTCACTCTTGTGGAGAGATTTTAGGAAATTCAAATGTAACAACTTGTGCACCCGATTTGTATGTTGATTGTTGAAATAAAAAAAAGCCATGATGCGTATTATCTCTTCTTAACTCATTTTTACTTCCTTCATCTACCATCTAACCAAACGTGACATGAATTTCACAAAGTTTTAAACTTGCATACCCATTTTAGGAAAGCCAATGTCCATAAACTCTTAGACAAATTGAATCCAACATTCATCTTGAACAAAAAGTGATTCAAAATTTAAATACACACTTGGCTCTAAGTGCACTTAAAATTTGAACACCTTTCTCTAGATATTATATACAAAATCAAAACAAGACTCCAAATAATTTTTCAATGGTCAAATACAAATGAGGAAAATGGTTATGACTTGGTCAACAAGAAGGCAACCTTCCACGGTTCACTTCGTTGACCAAAATTCAACTCTTGCATGCTTGTCTTTTTTTTCTTCCAACTAAAACCTTGGTACTCCAAACCTATTTTGTTCTTCTTTGAATTCTAGTTTCAAAAGAAACAACTTTTTAACCATTTAATGTTGAATTCCAAACCAAAAGCACTAACTTGAACCACAAGCAAGAGAGATATTTAATCATTAATAAATGAACACATCAAAGACTACCAGCATTGGGAAACAAACTAAATAAAGACCATGGTAGGACCTTGACCACTGACGGAACCTCTGGCTATATAACTAAGCTTCCACATTGAGAAACCATCAAGTTGCCAGTCAAATCCATATTTCAACTTTGACCTAAATAATGACAATGCGTGTAAGTATGTAATTGGGCTATAATAAAAAATGATGTATGATATGAACAAATGAAAAAAATAAGTAAAAAGTTGTACAAAATAGGGGTATGACAACTAGTTTTGCCATCATAAAAATGGGGAGTATGCGAGTGCACTTGCCCAATTAGATGTTTTGCATTATGTCAAAAGTATGATAACCTTAGCATTTATGTATATTGAACGGTATGTCTGAGTTTTTATGTGCATATTTGCATTAGAGATCTTAGAATGCACTTCGAACAAGTTTAGAAAATGTATCATGCATCAAAAATGAACTTTTACATGAAAAATAGGTCTATGTGTTGACGTATATGATGTATGTCGACATATGTGGATCAATAATGAAGCCAGTAAGCTTTTGTATATGTGTCAACATATACAACCTTTCATGTTGACATATGCTACAAATTTTCATCTATGTGTCGACACATACGTGTTTCAGGTCGACACATATAACACATTTTTAAAGCCAGTCATTTTTCAAAAAATTTGCATTTTCTTTCAATATTTAAGCATTCCTTTTTGCCTCCAACTTGCACACATAAATACTTCATACAAGCATCATTTACAATTTGATGAAACTATAAACACATATAAAAAATGCTCATCATCTTTAACCTCTCATCTATGCATATACACAAGCAAAGTACACATAATCATTTATTGTTTGGGTGCCATCTAGACTTGTGTTGATAACGTTCAATTTAGGTTGGTGTAACCTAAGATTAGGTTGGGAATTTTTTGGGGTTTCATCAGAAAAATTGTGAGAGTTTTCCTCCAAGATCATAATATTGATTTAAGGTTTTTGACAAGATTTCACAATTTAGATTCGACCGAATGAAGAGCTTTGAAGAATAGGAGGTTCTTTCAAAGGAGTATTGTGAAACGGTGAATCAATTGGAAATTTTTGGTGACAACGATTTGCAATTTGGATTCGACCGAGTGAAGGTTTTGAAGAACGAAGGTTCTTGCAAAAGAGTAGTGTGAGAAGGTGAATCAAATTGGTTTGTTGGTGACTTGATCAAACTCATATGAAGGAAAAAGAAAATGCTAGGATCAACATCAAACATAGGGTTTGTAGAGTTGGATTGATACATTTTTCTTATAAACAATTTTTTGCATAGTAAGATATCTTATCTCAATTTCAAACGGAATTGAGGGCATACGTAGTCATAACAACTAACAAGGACAATTGGTGAACTAACTAAACAAATCCTTGTGTTGTCTCTCTCTATCTATCCATATCTCTTTATATCTCATTTACTTTGTATAACAAATTATTCAATTCATTGATTGTGTAATCGATCCGTATAGACATATCCTTTGATTGTTAAACATTGCTTTGTTGATTACATTACAATCAATTTGATTTTAAATGGTATTTCACACCAACAAAGTCAAAGGGAAAATTTGAAAAATCGATTGCACGCCAAGTTTTCGATAATTTCCTTATTTTAGCTTTATTAATAATTTCATTGAAAATTGGTTAACAATTGTGATCATTATACAACGATTGATTGAGAAATTATTGTATTAAGGCTTATCATTATATTTGATTTCAGTGGTTTACACATATCCGAGTTTGTAATAGTCGGGTCGGTTTAGACGACTTGCCCGATCTAGGCTTAATCATCCTCTTGCCATAGTTTTTATTTTAATTTCAAAATAGAATTTTAAATATTAAATTTTGTTTGAGGGTCTATTCACCCACCCTCTAGATAAGTTGTCTTCGTCTAGCATTATTAACGGAGGATTTGACAATTCTCTCTGTCATCACTTGCATCAATTTGTTCTTCTTTGTGACTTTTTAACAAAAACTATTGGAGTTTCCTTTTATGTTGTATTCTTTTCGTGATAGGAATCACAAAAAAAGAGAATCCTTCGCTAGCAGGATTTCAGACTTGTTGTTTTAGAACAATCATACTCTACTAGAGCACCAGTCATCCCGTGATTAGCAACAACTATATAGCGAAGAAATGACTGAATCTTGAGGCCCAGGAAAGTTGTACGGCGCCCACGGTGGATGCAATGTTCATGCAAAAACATTATTTGGACAATCGCTCCGATGTGAATGAATTTTTCAAAAGAATGATGAAAGACCACCATTGCTAGTGGTCTCACAGTTTTCACGCATTTGCTTCTTTCTATGTTATTAATTCAGTTCTTCTTGTCCCTCTATTGGAATAACCTCAAGCCCTTTTTATAGCCTAATCATGCTTAATGGATAATAAAATTGTAACTGGTTCATCTTAATTACTTTGTATCTGATTCAACTATTGGTATTTCATAATCGACTCGACTATTTGATTGCTCATAATAATTTCATTTTAAATTCTCCTTCAAAAAATCCAAAAAAATTGAGTGTGAAACGTGCCCAAAACTTGTTATCCGACCTTATAAAAATTCTAAAATGCACAATAAATAAATTTCACTTTTTAAAATTGTTAAATAATTAGTTTATCTAGATTACATGTAAAGATTAGTTACATTAATTATTTAATAAATTAAAAAAATAAAATTTAGACAAATGTCATATAGAAGTATAGTTTAAGATTATGTTGATAACTTTTTTTTCAATATTTATTCTTAAATACAAGTTAATATTATTCAATAAAATATATATTTTTTAAGTTGCAGATGTTTTTGTCATTTCTTTTCATCTATTATATTTGTTTCTGTTACGGTTCTATTGATCTGTACAAAGTGTGTTGTGTGAACTGTGCTTGCCAGGGATGTATATATGTTCTTGCCAATATATGGATTTTCTCATTGCTAAACGGATGTAAATACTGGACAATTCATTCACGTGCATGTCAGTACTACAATACATGTAAGACTCGCTGCTCTTTCAAATCACGAATCCTCAAATAGTTCTCACTGCTTAGTCCATTTCAGAAAAACTGAAGATGTTAAAACAACCAAATTACATGTCTCATCATATATATAAATTCATATTCATAACATGAGGAAAAACAATAATTGAAAGTTACCAAAATTTCTTGATAACTTAAATTTCCCATTATAAAACCCAAGCAGGATCTAAAAAAATATACAACAGTCCAAACCTCAAAGTAGCCATATGAATAAAGAATAATTGACTCTTTTCTCAATTCATTTTTTTTTCTTCATTAAAGAATATGAACCCATTTAGCAACACTAGGAACTCCAGCATGTACAACATAAAGCATATAATACCCAGGTGGGGCCACCGTAAAAGAACCCGGCCCACGTACCATAGCCTTGTAAACAAACTTCCCAACCGCTTCCGGGCCTTGTGGGCTTTCGGGTTCGGGCCTAGAATTCACAACCTCTTCCAACGCCGTCACTTCCAAAAACAAAACCCGCTGATTCATCGCAAACGAGTGCGTCGTAAACGACGGCGCCACCATCGAAAACCGTATCCCTTTAACATCACGTATCTCCTTCAACGAAAACACCACCGAAAACAAACTCCCATACTCCACCGTATGATTAACCACCTTCACCGTATTAACACTGGGCCGAAACCGATCCATACCCGGCCCAAGATAATCCGGGTTATAAATATCCAAACTCAACTCAGTCGGATACGGGTAAGCCCGAAAATCATAACCCCTATGGGGATTACTCCCACCCACTAAAATCCTGCCATCTGGCAACAAAACAGCTGAAGAATGATACATTCTCGGAGTACTCGCCGGAGCTAATAACTCAAACCTCGAACCCGAGTTAACTAAACCGGGTCGATATAAAACCGGATGCAAAACCGGGTTCGCTGCATTCTCCCAACCCGCTGTTCCATTCGCTGCACCGTTCAAAATTATAACATTCCCCGTCGGTAATAACAGCATATCCGGCATGACACGTGGTGTCGGCATAAACTCCATTACCCACTCCGGTTCAGAATCAGTAACCTTCAACCTTCCACAACTATCAGAAGCTTCTAGAAACACCTGTTCCTTTTTAGCATAATCAAACGCGCCGGGATACGCGCCGCCGCAAACCATAATTTCAACTTCAATTAAACCGTTTTTACTTCCGGCTAAATTTAACGGCAGCATAACGGAGGAGCCTGTACTTGGATAGTTTCTCTTTTCTTCTCCGGGGATAATCGGAAATTCCCTTATTACCCTGTTGTGGTTATAATCGAAGAGTATCGAACGGCGGTTAGCGAAGACGAAGAGGTTTCCGTCGGGTAGAAGATGCAAGAATGGATAAAGATTGTTCTCTTCACCGGGATTGGAATCACGCGTGATTTGCAAGAATCTGAAAAAGTAAAACGACGGGTTTTTTGAATTCTTGGGCACAAACTCGTAGGAGAAAGATGAACGGCCACCGACGACGATAATTCTACCGTCGGGGAGAATCTGGTTCGAAGCATACCAACGACTGGAGGAAAGATTCTGAGGAAGCTCTTCCCAGTCGCAGTCGTTGTTTTTCGGACATGGGGTGAAGGTTCTGAGCTTGGTGTAACCGTCGTTGAAGCCGCCGGTTTGGATTAACGTGCCGTTAGGGTTGACGGCGCCGGAGGAGCACCAAGCGTCGGTTTGGAGAGTTAAAGGACGGAATGTGTCGGTGGTGAGGTCGTAGAGGATGGAGTGGGCAGTGCAGTCGATTTTGAGAGCCATGTCATGTGGGTCATAACGGCAGCGGTTGTTTGTGAGGGAGATATTGGAAGGGCCGAAGTCGGTTCTATCGAAGATGACAACTTTGTTGTCTTTCATTACTTGCATGTGCATGGCTGAGATACCTATAGATTTTTGGAGCTGAATCCAGTGGCCACGGCCAGCCAATAAGTTTTGTGGTGGCGTGGTGAGGGTTGCGGTGGTGGTTTGGGATTTGTGGAAGATGATGATAATGGTGATGATTGTGGTAATGAGGTGGAAAGAATGTGCGTTCTTGATCTTGAACGCCATGAATGGTTTGGTTTGTAAACAAGAGATGAGTGTATATTTGGGTGAAGCGTGAACACGAGGGTGTTGTTATTTAGTGTGAAAAGGGTTGTTGGTTGGGTAATTAATAGAAGATGGATGGTACATTAGTACCTAGTAGTTTGTGAGGGGGAAAAAGTTAAGACACCATGGATATGAAGTTTTGCGATAACATACATTATTTGGTTTATATATGGGGCTGCCATTGCATTCAGAGATTTCTAACTAGTAGACAAAGAAAGTGTACTTTTATTATTTTGAATTATTTTTAAATTTATTTAAGATATTTGTGAAAATGTATAAGATCAAAGATATTTGAGAATTTTTTTTATTTTTAAAAAGTGAAATAAATGGACTGTGATGATCAGATCGAAATCACATATTTCATATTTTAAAGTCGATATACTTTATCATCTTAAAAATCAAATTTGTATCACATTTGAATCGGTTAATCTCGATTCAACAATTAAAAATATATTAATTGTATGAACGCGACATTTACAAATTTAGTTTCAAAATAAATATATTGAAATTAGATTTTAAAATTGGATGTTAAAAAAATTTAATTCATACAAAATAATCTTTCATAAATATATACTTGTTTTTGCTAAAAATTATATCTATGATTTAAGGAATTCAGAGGCTTAAGTGAGATGACTTGACCTCCAAGCGATAGGTCTAACTTATCCCTTAGTCGGGAGCCCTTAAATATGAGGTATGGTGCCCCTCTTGCACATGCAGCTGAGAGAGGTTATCAGAGAGATCCCTTTTCCTTTGACATATCAACATTCAAAATAGTAACAACCATATCATACTTACTCTTGGATATCCAACATCACATTATCACCTTGATAACATCTTTCACACAACCAGCAGCAATTGCAGCATCATTCCTTCCATCCATCTTAACTTGTTACTTCAACATAAACAACGGTTAGAGAACTAATTAACAATACTCGATTGTTAAACGACACAAGGACTCATCAACTTTGGTTGGACGAACCGACCTTCTATGATACCACTAATGTAACACCCAAATTTCTACCCAAGTAATTTATAAAAATCAATTACAAAAATTCTCCATTAAGCAAATGGAGTGTTACACATTCATCGTAAAACAACGCAATCAATCATTCACCTGTAGTTCAAATATATAGCACATAATCTTGATACATCAACAACAACCTGTTTGGTCTTTCAAAATAATTTAACCTCTATTTTTACGCAGCGGATTCATAGAATTCAACTAAATTATCCTGGCATTAAGGCCAATTCAAAAAACTTCAAGATATTCAATTCAAAACTTCAAATAATCATAGCATCTTCTTCAGCATAAAACAACTTAAAACTAACATATCTTCAACAAAACAACTCAAATATCCAACAACGGAATAAAATCAACAATAATTAAAACAAGCGTTATCCCTCAGAGTGCTACGTATCAGAGCGACAAACACTTTCTCGAACTAACGACTACTAACGCTTCACTCTTCATTACCTGCACGTTACCCACGCAGAGGTAACATCACAACAAAAGGGGTGAGATATCTAACAATATAATAAATCGTATGATAAATAATATACTAGAATTCAGATAATGTAAGTCATCGCCTCATAAGTTATTCACACAATAAACAATCACAACATAATCATCAATGTAATTACAACGACAATAATTTATCAACACAACAACTCAAATATGCAACAATGATATGCAACAACTTATTCAAATGCACATGCATGTGGTACCACTGGAGAAGAACTCCCACAGTGTTTGCCATCAAGGCCAGGGCATAAGCCTTCATCATCATCATCGTGTTTACCATCAAGGCCAAGGCATAAGCCTTCATCGTTAATTTTGTCAATCCAGGCCAACGTGGTGCCAATTCAGGCCATCGCAAAGATGCAAATGTATGTGACTCAAAGAATGCAACAATCACATACACAACAACAACAATTAACATCACAATTAACATCGTAATTAACATCGCAATTAACATCGTAATTAACATCGTAATTAACATCATAATTAACGTCGCAAGGAATAAGCCTATATCACCATTGTTACCAATAAATAGAGGTAACTCATCGTCACTAACTTTCCCTGCAACATCGCATTATCAACAAAATTTATCACATTATCATAACATCACAACACATCACAAGGAAAAACAACAACACAGAGTAACACAACCTGCAACTTCGCAATTTATTATCAACATTATCACAAGCAAACAATAACATCAATTCAACAGAAGCAACAAAACACAATTTTATCACCTACAAATTTATAATTTACGGCAAGTATATAATTTATTCTATACTCTTAACTCATAAAAATGTCATAATAATATATAATTATAACTTGACATAATTCTTAATGAATTATAAATCACTCTACCACAAACCCTACAATTCTAAAATAACTCTAAGGTGCTCAAAATTGTTCTACCGACAACTCTTGTATGTAAAATAATATTTATGAAAATAATTGATTAATGGTCTGACTCAAGTAATAGCAAGACAACTCTAAAGGGGTCAAATACCTTTACCTTTAATTCTACGACTTATTAGATTTAATTTTTAAACAACTCAAAAACAACGCTGACAACTCTAAAAATGTAAGAATTACGCAAAACAAATAAAATATAACTCTTAATAACTCAAACAACTCCTGAAAATTTTATTACCAAATCTAACAACTATATTGACAACTCTAACAACTTTAACGAAATTAAAATTAACTTAAATTAATTTGTTAGTCTAATTTATCTCTAATTTCAAAACTCCTAAAAATATTATACTATTATTATTATTATTATTATTATTATTATATTAATGGGGTGATGTATATAGTAAATTTAAAAAGAATTTGAACTAGTTTTTCAACATGTCTCTACGGTGTATACAAACATGTTATTTTCAATATATCTCCTAAGTATGCTAGAGTATATATATTTTTATTATAGTTAACGTTTTCTATTCTTAAATACACACATTGTATCATAACAAATCACTGTTATTATTATTATTATTATATATATATATATATATATATATATATATATATATATATATATATATATATATATATATATATATATATATATATATATATATATATATATATATATATATATAAACTTATAAGATTCATAATTTAAAACATAAATCGATAATCTAACAATTTTCCTCGCTGCTACAGTATGCAAAATTGCCATAACTATCCAATTTTTATATACATTGCAACAAATATATATGTATAAGAATGAGATCGCTACAATATAAAGCATTAACTGTTGTCAAATAACTAGCGCTACAGTAATATAGCCAATTCACATTCTCAATTTAAATATATACATATGTATATGATCGAAACAGTATAAATACATATGTATAAATTGGATTTTCAATTTCACCAATATATCAATTCTAAATCCAATTAATCATCATATATTAAAGATTATTTATCAAAACCTAACAATTTCAACACAGTGACATCCAACAATTTCTCATCAAACAGAACAACAGCAAATGCATAGTAAATTTTCCATTATCCTAATTCCCACATACTACTCATCATACAACCCATCAGAAAGTGAGAACCCATCCTTACCTTGGATTGAAGGTCACTCTACGAAGTTCCGGTCAAATTTCGATTTGGCTTTCGGTCTGTAATTTTCTTCCGGCTAAATCTCCAAACCCTTGTTTTTCTTTTCTTCCAACCTTTTCTTTTATTTTTCCACGTACTGATTCTTCTTCTTACTTTCTAACAACTAATATACTAATATTCTATTATTTTAAATAAATCTAATAATAAATCTTAGTACACTAATGAGCCTACTTGTACACTCCCAATTTACTTCATACTACCACCAACACAAGCACAACAATTATTCTAATTTTATTATTATTATTATTACTAATAGTCAACTAATATTATTATTATTATTATTATTATTATTATTATTATTCTATCGACTAATCAACAATTAATCAAATTAACGCCTCTTATAATAACACCGATAATTCCCAATCTTCGGCTAATTCCAACAAATATTTTCTTAAATAATTTAATTAAATAATTAAATGAATTTCCGTGCATTACAACTAGGACTTGGAATGTAACTAGGCTTAGGCTTTATTTCAGTTAAACTCTGTAAGCTGATGCAATAAATTGGTGTACTCATTTCCCTAGGCAAGGACCAAGGTTTTTAATGAGACACCATAACAAACTTAGTCCATGTAAAAGAAACTAGGATGTAATAAAGGATCCCTGCCGAGTTCCATATCGATGGTTCTCCAGCAAAGCACCGCATTCGCCACATGGGTTCCCTGCTGAGTATCATTTCAAATGGTGCACCCCCGACATAACTCGGCGTCTCGCCAAGGTTCAACCTCGCCAGGGGCTCTGTTCTAAAACAAATAAAGTCTCCCTGCCGAGTTCCATCTCGATGGTTCTCCAGCAAAGCACCGCGTTCGCCACATGGGTTTCCTGCCGAGTATCATTTTAAATGGTGCTCCCCCGACATAACTCAGCGTCTCGCCAAGGTTCAACCTCTCTAGGGGATCTGTGTTCCAAAACAAATAATGGCTCCCTACCGAGTTCCATCTCGATGGTTCTCCAGCAAAGCATTGCGTTCGCCACATGGGTTCCCTGCCAAGTATCATTTCAAATGGTGCTCCCCCGACATAACTCGGTGTCTCTCCAAGGTTCAACCTCTCCAAGGGCTCTGTTCCAAAACAAATAAAGGCTCCATGCCGAGTTCCATCTCGATTATTCTCTAGCAAAGCACTGCGTTCTCCACATGGGTTCTATGCCGAGTATCATTTCAATGGTGCTCCCCCGGCATAACTCGACATCTCGCCAAGGTTCAACCTCGCCAGGGGTTCTGTTCCAAAACAAATAAGGCTCCTTGCCGAGTTCCATCTCGATGGTTCTCCAGCAAAGTACTACGTTCGCCACATGGGTTCCCTGCCGAGTATCATTTCAAATGGTTCTCCCCCGACATAACTCAGCGTCTCGCCAAGGTTCAACCTCGCCAAGGGATCTGTTCCAAAACAAATAAAGGCTCCCTGCCGAGTTCCATCTCGATGATTCTCCAGCGAAGCACTGCATTCGCCACATGGGTTCCCTGCCGAGTATCTTTTCTAGTGCTCCCCTGGTATAACTCGACATCTCGCCAAGGTTCAACCTCGCTAGGGGATCTGTTCCAAAACAAATAAAGGCTCTCTGCCGAGTTCCATCTTGATGGTTCTCCAGTAAAGCACTGCGGTTTCAACACGGGACCAGTCTCCCGCTCATAATGTACCTTTTCACCAAGCATCACCTGCACACACTGCACCATTATTTTCTCACCCTACTGTATGCACCGCTTCTAGTTTTCATTTTACTGAGGATATGTGACGAGAGCATTTAGCTAGGGAAGAAAGGCGATATGGCCTCATTTCCGCCATGCATCAATAAATGGTGGGCAACATGGATTTCATGCGCACACAGCAGCAGCGAACTGATCGATCGATCCATAGTATCATGGAATCCCAAGACGCTTTCTCCTTTGAGCATCTGCGTCAACGAGCAAATTTTTAAAGTAATTTTACCTTAGTGGAAGCCACTCAAGGCTCCATAATAGGTAACTTTCGACAATTGCAAAATGATAATGTCGCATTATCCGCCAGAGTCGAGCAACTTGAGCTTTCTCGAGAACGTCATCTTCGCAGTAAGAGTCGTCACCCTAGGCATTTGATAACCTGAAAATATATCGAATATTTGGATCAATTTACATGAATTTTATCCCCATTTTAATTAATTAAATTACTATTTATTCATATTATGCCGATATTTTCTATGTTTTTAGGAATTTAGTGTTTACAAGGCATGTACGAAGAAAGTCGAGAAAAGTCAAGCAAAACGTACTTAAAATCCACAAAAAAGAGCAATTATGCAAATATGTGGTGTATGGAAAAAATAAGGGTGTGTTACAAGTAAAAAGGCTCTTTGGAAAACAAATAAATAAGAAGGCACAAGGCCCAACACGCACCGAGAGTCCTGAGGGTTGATCGTTACACCCTTGTCACGCATGCCCTAACGGCTGTGATGAAGCAGGAAGTGAAGCTTCCTCTCCAAGAAGCCTGTGACGACCGTCACGCTCACCCCAACGGTCCGTAGCGATCGCTACGGAGACGAATCTGGTGGAGGAATTATCTCAACGTCCCTTTTTCCAAGAGAGCTTCACATCTATAAATAGTATTGTCGTACCTCATTTTCTACACGCTTCTTTTTCTCTTATCTTTACTATTACTCTGCCGAATTTTCTCAGTATTATTTCCTTAAGTTTTATTTTACCGATTCCGGTTCATTCCATTTATTTAGTTTCTGCTTTTATTTTCTTGTAGCAATTTCCACATCGGGGATTGCTTCGAAATTTTGCTGATTCTAACCTTACGTTATAATCGTGCTTTTATTTTCTTTCTCGCATTTATTTTTCGGAGCAATAAAGACAGATCTCACCGACCTGTGGGAGATACCTGAAGTTAGCCAAATATTCTGCAATTTTATTTTCAGGTGTAATTTAATTGTTTTAATTTATTATTGCCAAAATTGTCTGAAATGCTTGGGTTATTTAAATTGTCTAATGTTATTTATTTATGTTGCGCTATTATTGAATCGTATAACATGCTAGGCTAAATTTATTTATCGGTATGTAACGTCATATAACCGACGGAGTTTAACAACGCCATTTGATCTATCCTTTTAAAAGAATAATTTTCTGGATTCAGTTACTAGTTTAAATATCAACTGTTTTATTACGAGAGTAAAATACAAATAAAAGTTAGGATCAATAAAAACGAGAGTTTGAGATAATAACTGGACAATAGTAATTATGCATTAACTTAAAATACAGCGAGGGCGCTTTTAAGTTAATTAGGTCTTATTTGTTTTCAAAAACTATTTTTAAACTGTAAATGATACATCGAGAGCACTCACTTAGGTTTAATTATAGGATCTTGTGATACGGTGGGAGAACTGACTTGTTTGTTTTGCGTTTTATCGCAAATATTGCGGATAACAAGATTCTCCACCGACTTTTCTTTTATCCAATTAAGGGAAGGCGAAAAGAACAGGAAAAGACCTTCGTTAGATTCTGAGTACGGGAGGCAACTATGAAAAGGGAAGATATTAACACCCTTTCCATCTGTAGTTATCTACGGGCTCTTAATTGCTTAGCTCACTTTATAAATTGCTTTCTGTGTGTGTTTGAAAAGATATTTTGAAAAGGCATTTCTCTTTGACTTCGTAATGATTCTCGCTGGAATGTATACGAAGTGTTTGGAAATGTTTTGTTTTGGAAAAATGTTTAACTTTGTAATGATTCACGTTGGAATGTATACAAAGTGTTTGAAAAGTTTTTGAAAATAGTGTGAGGTGTAAAACGTATTTTTGAATTGATTGGAGCAAGCAAAAGAGTCTTATTACCTACTCAGAATGGTCGTTTCCATATTATTTTGCTTTCCTTTAGGGTAGCGCTATCCATACCATTTGTTGGTAGGTAACTATATCTGTTGGATGTAAAGGGACGTTCGTAGGGTCATCGTATGGTCATAGAAGGCAACATGTAGGGATACCTTAGCATATTCGTAGGGACGATCATCACTTTTCATAGGCAACAATCGAGGGACGAGATCATATATTAGTAGGAAACATCGAGGGTCATCGAGGGACTATGATCTTTGTATTGAAGGAACTATGATGATGTTATTCGTAGGCAACTGTGCTAAGATATCTTTACGTTCGAGGGACATGACCATGTTTCAAAAGGCAACAAGAGAGGATACCCTAAGGGGTGTGCAAGTGTGAAGAGTGTGTTGTATTCAGATATGTTATCTTGAAATTAGAAGTGATCTAGGGTTGATTTTAGTCTTAACATGCAAACCCTAATTACTAGCAGTTAGATATATGTACAAAAATTAAAGTGCGGAAAGTAAAAGTGCGGAAATGTAAATCCTACACTATTATATGGCTTTGGAGCAGATACATAATAGGAGTGCGGAAAGTAAAGGCAGAAATGTAAATCTACGCTATGACAAAATAAAAATTGTGCGACCTATACATCTTTTCTAGAATTGTAAATGCGAAATAATATAAATAGTCAGAATAATAAGAAAAATGCTAGTGAAGATGTTTTGGAAATTAGAAAAAAGGTTTTTTAGGTTAGTAACCCTAACGACTAGAAAAGAAATTATTTTATGGAGTTTTTGCGATTGATTTTAATGAATAAAACCTAATTCTATGTTAATTAACATTTAATTAGAAAAATAATTGAAAACGTGAATAAAAAATAAATGTTTTTGTGTCAAAAATTATATAAAGGTTTTAGAAACCTAAATCTAAAATTAAAATATTTTTTGGGATTTTTATGATAGTGAAAATAATTTGTGAAAAGAAATTAAAATAAGTTAGAAAATTAAAAGGAAAATAAGAAAGTTGAAAAGGATTAGTGCCAAAAAATAGGAGTTGATCCCCAAGGTGTTGAACTCGTGACCCTAGGGTTATTGAGGCAAAACTGGACCACTGGCCTGTGGTGATATTGGAACGCCTCCAATTGTTTTTGTGTGGTATCCTGCAAAAATCAAATGTTTTTGTGAAAAAATGCAAAAGGTGGGGTTTGAACCCGCACCCTTGGAGAGAAAGAGGACTAACGCGCGCATGGTAGACCGCTTTGGCGGTGATACATCCATGTATTATGCCACAAGAATAAATATATCAGTGATATTAGTTCATGAAAATCAAACTTAAAACAAAAACGTGCGCATGGGTCCTAGAAAATTCAAATTGGCCAATCATTCGTAGCCACGCCTGCCTCGCCGGTTGACCCAAAGTCAGAGGCGCCAAAGGTTGTTTCCGGTTATCTTCTCCGACTGCTATAATCACCAAACCTGCAAAAATCAATGGAAACGCAAACCAAAATAACCCAGATCCACTAATTAGGATGCTACGAATCCAATGGTGGCATTATCTTGCCCTGAAAAGGACTATAACCATGGATACAAAGCTTCAGAAGGTTTGTTCCCTAACAATGGTAAGACACTATTTAGGCATGCTAAACTCCAAACTATGGACCACATCTTCTCTATAACATCTCATGAACACATTAGTACCGTTAGTTTAAACCAAAATACGTAAAAAAGCAAAACACGAAATTAAGCAAAATATGAAAATGGATGCTCATGGATGGCGTGATTCAACGCATTATGGCCATGGTTTTGGGCATATACTTACACCACAATACCTGAGGAACATGTTTACGTGCTTGGAATTGATTGAAAGAGGCTGAAATTTTGAAACTGAGTTTGTAAGTTTCTTGAGAATTTTGAGAATTCTAGGGTTTGTTTGTGGAGGCAAGGGTTCGTTATCTTTGTGGTCTATGTATCATGTATATATAGAGCATGAGATTAGGTCAGAAATAATGAGGAAATATATTGCCTTGAATGCAAAGAATATCTCATTTGAAATTTCATCAAATCTTTCCCAAAATGGCTCAATCTTGCCTTAAAAACTTGTGCACGAATTTGACAGCTTGCATGAGTTATCTTAGACCTCAAGACAAGTAGAAACCAAGCCCAACTTGTCATAACTTTGCTCCTTACATTTTATTTTATTTAAATTGAATTTAAATAATTTAATTCCAAAATAAATTAAATAAATGGAAAGGAGGCGTGTAAATGGACTTAGGGGTCTTGGATATTCTCAAGAATAAGTATGGATCATGAAAACTTAAGCCCATTTGAAAAATATTTGCATTTGCTAGGTATTTTCCTTTGTGCACCTCCTCAAAAATGTCAAACTTGCACAATTTGTATCTTGCTAAATTTTCATCATTTTTGAGTGTTCTTGGACTTTTTAGAAAGCTCAAGATGTCCTTTAAACACTCCTTTTGGTTTCATCTTCATTGAAGTTTCCATATTCATGAACACTTCTTAGCAAAAAGATGACTTTTTGTTGACTTTTAAAAGGACCTGTAATGTTTTGATCTATAACTTCTAAATGATGCATTTTTGGCCAAAGCTTGTGAGACATGGAGTTGTAGAGAATTGAATTCTCTTCAAGATGAGATTTTATGGTAAAATTTCTGATAAAGTATGTGAAAGTTATGCCTGGTCAAAGTTCTGTTGACTTTTGTCTAAAAAACTCTAATTAGAAACTTTGACTTTTTGATCAAATCTTGACTTTCCTTGAGGAATCATGGTCAAACCTTGATCAAATGATGAATATTACTTCAAAATATTGATGTTGGCCAAAAATTATTAAGTTTTACTGTATGTTGACCACAGTTGAGTTTCTTTCCAATACAACTGATTTTCAACCATCTGAGTAATTGGATGAGCAAATTTGACTTGTAAGGCTTGAAACTTGACATGGTGATCCCTTTAAGCATATGATGAGGTATGATGACCACTTGGAGCCTTGGAAATTCATTCTTAAATGAGAGAATCAAAACTCTAGTTTGGATTGATTGCTTAGAAGAGGGTTTGTCTGGTCAACCCTTGTGAAATCCTTAAGTATGGAGATGTGAACTGTCTTGAGAAGTAGGAGGGCAAATTTTGGGTATGATAGATCTGAATCAATAAACACGAGAGTGTGACAAGAGGGTTTTCAAACAAATATTTTCTACTTAAGACTGTTTTAATAATCTGATCGAATCAATGAGTTGCTAAATCCCCAAAATTTGACCATTACATACCGAAATTCCCCCTCGAATCTAAACTAGACTAAAATCAGTTAGGCTCCCTAAACCCCAAACCAATTAAATTATTAGCCTTAGATTTATGTAGTAACCTAAGATAGAGATAGGTCGACATTTAGTCCCTTGGGATTCGATAATCTTTAAAGCTACACGCGATAGGACTGTATACTTGCGGTCTAGATTCTTTAAGACACACAAAGTCACGATTAAGTTTTTGGCGCTGTTATCGGGGACTAACAAGTCGATATTGTAACTCCTTTAGTTACGCTATAGAGACCAAGGCACTATCCCAATTGTATGGCAAGAACTCTCTCTAGAGGAGAAGACTCAGTGCTACCAATTCTCCAACCAGAGCGCTCTATTATTAGAAGACGCCAAGTACGAGTTCCTCGTACTAATCAATTCCTTCCTCAATCTTCTATTTTTGCTGAACTAGTTGAAGAACCAGACATGGGTGATCAGCCACGTCCGCTCAAGTCATATTCTATTCCTTCGCAAGAAGAACCACACAACAACATTACTGCTCCAACCATCGAGGCTAATAACTTCGAACTCAAACCTTCTCTATTGTCCGTTGTACAATAGAACCAGTTTTCTGGTGGTTCAACGGATGACCCTAATCTACATCTGTTGATGTTTCTACAATACGTAAATATAGTTAAAGCCAATGGGGTCAGTTAAGAGGCGATAAGATTTCGTCTTTTCCCTTTTTCACTAAGAGATAGAGCCCGAGCTTGGTTCCAGTCTCTACCAGCTAACTCAGTTACCTCTTGGAACGAGTTGAAGAAAGTCTTTCTTGCGCGATATTTCCCACCAAGTAAGGCAACTATGCTGAGATCCTAAATAAGCGATTTTCGACAAAAAAACAACGAGTCTATTTTTGATGTTTGGGAAAGATACAAAGACATGTTGAGGCTCTGTCCACATCATGGCCTAGAAGAATGGTTAATTATCCATACCTTCTACAATGGTTTCCTGTTTAACACGAGATTAACAATAGACGCCGCCGCAGATGGCGCACTTATGGATAAATCCTATGCTACAGCCTATGCACTCATAGAAAGTATGGCTCAAAACCACTATCAGTGGGGGAGTGAAAGAGGTCAAGTTGACAAAGCTCCTTGAGAGAAAGCACTAACGAAAGGCGGTATGTACGATATCAGCATTCTTGACAGTGTCTATGCTAAGGTAGACGTTCTCGCCCAGAAGATAGAAAGCTTAACCATAATACTTCCAGCCACCGTGGCTGCCATAACTCCAAACTGCGTGATATGAAGAGTACTTGGGCATGCTGCTACTGAATGTCAACTCTTAGTAGGAACTCCCACCGACCAAGTGCATTATGCTCAAGGAAACCCTTACTCGAACACATACAACCCAGGATGAAAGAGTCATCCCAATTTCTCATATAAGAACACCAACACATTGTATACGCCTAGACAAGCACCTGTTATACCACCTGGATATCATAAATCACCTTCAGCCGCTCCTAATATTCCTAGGAAGTCACCTAGAACTAATGATGGAAAATTTTGTAGCTACCGAAGCCCACACTAACAAGGATTTCCTAAACCAAAATATTCACACTAGTGAATAGATCAAACTGTTAGTGAGCAAAGTAGATGCTCTAGCCACCCATAAAAAATGTTAAAAACTCAGATTTCACAAGTGACTCAACAACAAGAACCTACTGCTGCACCTGCTGGTACATTTCCAATTCAACCTCAGCCGAATCCGAAAGGACATGCTCATGCTATTATATTATGAAGTGGGACTGAATATGATAGACCAACTGATCCTAGACTTAAGAATCCAACAATGTCCCAAAGCTCTGGAAAATCAACTGAGGAGGAACGCGAACCAAAAGAGAAGGAGAAAGTAGGTGATGGAGAGACAGTAGAAAAGGAAAAACCTTATGTGCCTCCACCACCTTACAAACCAACAATCCCTTATCCTCAAAGACTCACTTAATCTAGAAGTGTAGGGCAATTTAAGAAGTATATTGAACTTCTAAAACAACTTAATATCACAATACCATTCACATAAGCTATCACTTAGATGCCCTTGTACGCTAAGTTTCTTAAAGAAATCTTGTCTAACAAGAAAAAGATAGAGGATAACGAGTCAATTACACTCACTACCGAGTGTAGCGCAATCGTTCAGAACAAAATGCCTCAGAAGCTAAAGGATCCCGAAAGCTTCTCGATACCTTGCAATATAGGTAAGTATGTCATAGACAAAGCTCTATGCGACTTAGGCGTTAATATCAATGTTATGCCCTTGTCCATATCTAAAAAGCTTGATATGGGAGAATTAAGACCATCTAAGATGTCAGTACAACTAGTGGATAGTTCTTATTAATTCTATGGATTGGCAACAATTTTGGTAAAACATTCTTCTCAGAAAACGCCTTGAAATTTATTGAATATGCAGATGTCATAGCAGATGTCCTGACATGTGAAATTGACAGAAGTGCAATTTTTTTAGGAAGTCAGTTTGTTTGTTATTTGTATGCTTCGACTAACAAAGCTTGAGAATGCCTTCAACAATATATTTGGAGATTTAATATCCTGATTTCAAGGAGAGAAGACATGAGCTGCTGAAGACTTGTAAGTAAAGCAACCCTAGTTACTATTACCCTATTTAAGGGATGCAAACCTTGTTTTGCAGTTTGGCCGTTCTAGATTTAGAAGTTTAGTTTTTAATTGTTGGTTGTTCATTCTTTTGGTTGTTAATTGTTCATTGTGAGCCTCTCGAGTATTTCTACTTGAGAAGGACGAATTTTGAGTTGTAAGTTTTCAATCACCATAAGCTTTGAAGCGAGTGTGATTGTGTGTCTTTGAAGAGTGTCTTTAGTTTTGATTTTATTGAGTATCACAATGTGTGACTTAGGGAGTGAGCGAAGGTTTTCATATCTAAGTGTGGTATCTTAGGTAGAAGGGTCACTGGGTAGTCTGATAAAGTGAGGAGTGTAAACAGGGAAGATTTCCCTCCGAATTAATGTTGCTGATAGTGAACTTCATCATTGGCTTAGAAGCCCCCATATGTAGGTTGGTTAGAATCGAATTGGGTTAACAATTCTCTGTGTTTTTATTGTTTTTATGCACTCTTTAAATTCTATTTTGTTCAGCTGTGTTCATAGCAGATATTAGTGTCATGACATTACCTTCGACATCTCATATTTGATACCAGAATTTCAATTGGTATCAGAGCTGGCATCCTACTCTATCTCTGGGTGAGATCTAGGGAAGACACTTTCTGGTAACATGGACAAGGAGGAAATTTTTATGAATAGACCACCCATTATGGATGGTTCTAACTATGACTTATGGAATCCACGCATGGCAGCATACATAAAGTCCTTGAACAACAAGGCTTGGAAAACTATTCTGAAAGGATGGACTCATACTGTGATTATTGGAGCTGATAATCAACCTACTGGTGAACTAAAGCTTGAAGAAGACTGGTCAAAGAATGATGATCAACTAGATCTTTCAAATTTAAAGGGATTGAATGCTATATTGAATGGAGTGGAAAGAAACATCTTCATACTGATTAATACATGTGAAGTAGCTAAAAATGCTTGGGAAATCCTCAGAAGTACTCATGAAGGCAACTCCAAAGTTAAGATGTCAAGACTTCAACTACTCACCACTAAGTTTGAAAATCTAAGAATGAAGGAAGAAGAAAGCATTCAAGAATTTCATATGAATGTTCTCGAGATTGCTAATGCCTGCAGTGCGTTGGGAGATAAGATACCAGAAGAGAAGTTGGTAAGAAATATTCTCAGATCTCTTCCTAAGAGATTTGATATGAAGGTTACAACGATTGAAGATGCTCAAGAAATCAACAACATGAAAGTGGATGAACTAATTAGTTCTCACCAACTTTTGAGATGGACATCAATGAGAGGTTAGACAAAAAACCTAAGAGTATAGCCTTCAAGACCAATACTGAAGAAGTCAAGGAATTTGACTTGGACACTGAAGAAGGAATCTGTAATACCATTGTCTTTCTTGGAAGACAACTCAACAAGGTGCTTAAGAGAATGAAAGATGACTCAAGACCAAATGTTAAGAACATCTCACATGATATCAGGAGGTCAGGAGATTATTGCAGAAAAACCAGACCAGATGACAAAATTAACTAAGATAAAGAATCAAAGTGGTAATGTTGTGAAGGATTTGGTCATATCATAACTAAATGCCCTACATATCTCAAGAGAAGAACAAGAGGACTAGCAATAACATGGTCTGATTAAGACTCTGGAAGTGAAGTAGAAGAAGATACATCCAAGGAAGTTACAACCTTAACTTGGATTTGCAAATCAGATAGAGGAAATGATGAAATCCATAAAGAACCAGAGAATCAAAAGAAAATGATAGCTCAATTGAAGGAAGAAAAGAAGAAGGTCCTAAATAACATCTCAAAGCTGGAACTTGAAGTAAGTCTACTCAAGTCTGATCTAACAAATTTAACCAAATATGTCAAAATGATGAATAATGGATCAGATGTATTGGAAAATATACTTATGAATGGAAAAGATGCAAAAGATATGAGTGGTATAGGATATAATGAAATAACCAAAAAGAGACACCACTTAAATATGAATAATATTCAGTATAAACCTCAAATGTTGAAACAAATGTCTCAACACCATGGAAGAAGGAATATTGAACACTCCAAAAGAAGACACCGACACTGAAGATGTTACCATTGTGGGTGATTCAGTCATATAAAGTCATTCTGCTACAAGCTACATGGATGTCCAAAGTATGATTCTTAACTCAAGATCAATCAAATCACACACACTGAAAGAAGCAAGAAATAGTGGGTGCCCAAGGCTGCTATTAATAGCCTCATAGCTCATACATCTCTTAGAGCCTCAGCTAAAGAAGACTGGTATTTTGAAAGTGGATGTTCAAGACATATGACGGGAGTTAAGAACCTATTAGTGGATATCATATCCCACTATACTAGTTTTGTGACATTTAGAGATGGAGCTAAAGGAGAAATCAAAGGTGTTGGAAAACTAGATTGCCCAGGAATCCCAAATCTTGAGAATGTATTACTAGTCAAAGGGTTAACAACAAATTTGATCAGCATTAGCCAACTCTGTGATGAAGGCTTTAAGTTAAACTTCACTAAACCTGAATTCATAGTTACAAATGAGAAAGGTGAAATAGTGATGAAAGATGGGAGATCCAAAGACAAGTGCTACTTATGGATAACTGGAGACTTAAGCCTATCATCAACTTGCTCTCTAGCCAAGAAAGATGAAGTTAAAATATGGCATCAGAAGTTGGCACACTTACACTTAAAAGGAATGAAGAAAATCATCTCTATGGAAGCAGTGAGAGGAATCCCTAAACTGCATATCAAAGAAGGAACAGTTTGTGGCGTATTCCAAGTTGGAAAGCAAACCAAAATGTCACATCAGAAGGTCCAACTTATCACTACTACAAAAGTCCTAGAACTACTTCACATGGACCTAATGGGACCAATGCAAGTAGAAAGTCTTGTTGGGGAGTTAACTTACTTCCTTGGTCTACAATTGAAACAAATGGAAGACTCCATATTCATATCTCAAAGCAAGTATGCCAAAAATATTGTCAAGAAATTTGGCATGGAGAATGCAAGTCAGAAGAGAACACCTACTCCTACACACTTAAAGTTATCTAAAGATGAAACAAGTGTCAGTGTTGACCAAAGTCTCTATTGAAGTATGATAGGTAGCCTACTATACCTCACATCTAGCAGGCCAAACACTGCCTTTGTTGTTGGAGTATGTGCCAAATATCAAGCTGAACCCAAAGTGAGCCATATTAATCAAGTAAAGAGAATATTGAAATATGTCAATGGATTATCTGACTATGGAATGCTATACTCTCATGGATCAAGTTGCATTCTAAGTGGATATTATGATGCTGACTGGGAAGGAAGTGCTGATGATAGAAAAAGAACATCTGGAGGATGCTTCTTCTTGGGCAACAATCTTATCTCATTTTTTAGCAAGAAACAAAACTGTGTTTCCCTCTCAACAGTTGAAGTTGAATACATAGCTACTGGAAGTAGTTGCCCTCAACTAGTCTGGATGAAACAAATGTTGACAGAATACAATGTCAAATAAGATGTCATGACATTATATTGTGACAACCTAAGTGCTATCAACATATCCAAAAATCCTATTAAGCACAACAGAACCAAACACATTGATATTCACCACCACTTTATTAGAGACCTAGTTGAAGACAAAAAGGTTACATTGGAAGACGTAACTAGAAAAAGACAACTAGAAAATATCTTCACCAAGGCATTGGATGCAAACCAGTTTGAAGTCTTAAGAGGAAAGCTTGGCATTTGCATACATGAAGATGCGTAGCAATTACTGATTGCTCTCCTTACCTTTGGCATATTATGGCTAAAAATGGGGAGTAAATATCCTGGTGCTCCAGATGACTGGGGTGGACCAAAACAATTTTAAAGATTCCATTCCTGTGTGATTCCACTTGTGTGTACCTAATGTGATGACTATGCTAAGGGGGAGCTGATGCTATGTGTTAGTTGCATTTTTGCTGCTGATGTGTCAATTGTGGTTTGTGTGCTTCTTGTGTTGAGAAGAAGCTGATGTGTTAATTTTTGATTATGTATCACTGAAGATACTATGTGTTTCCATAAAAACGAGAAGCTGCTGTGCAGGGGAAGAAACTTTTATTTGTCAAATGTGCATCTGTGTGTGCTATGTGCAGGGGGAGTAAAATGTTGCATTTGTGAATGTTCTAACTGATGTTTGAACATTTGTTTTATTTATCTACTATTATCTCTATTTTGATTGTGATGTTGATTTTATTGTGATGTTGTGATATGTGTGCTTAAATGGCTATGTTAATATTGATGCTGTTTTAATTGTATGGCTTGCACCCCACATAATGTTTTAGCCAAAATTTGCCAAAGGGGGAGTTTGTTAGTTCTATGGATTGACAGCAATTTTGGTAAAAGATTCTGCTCAGAAAATGCCTGAAATTTACTAAAGATGCAAATGTCAAAGTAGATGTCCTGACATGTGAAACTGACAGAAGTGCAGAATTTTTAGGAAGTCAGCTTGTTTGTTATTTGTATGCTTCGACTAAGGAAGCTTGAGAATTCCTTCAACAATATATTTAGAGATTTAATATCCTACTTTCAAGGAGAGAAGACAGGAGGTGCTGAAGACTTGTGAGTAAAGCAACCCTAGTTGTTGTTACTCTATTTAAGGGATGCAAACCTTGTTTTACAGTTTGGCCGTTCCAGATTTAGAATTTTAGTTTTTAATTGTTGTTTGTTCATTCTTTTGTTTGTTAATTGTTCATTGTGAGCCTCTCGAGTAATTCTACTTGAGAATGACGACTTTTGAGTTGTAAGTTTTCAATCACCATAAGCTTTGAAGCGAGTGTGATTGTGTGTCTTTGAAGAATGTCTTTAGTTTTGATTTTATTGAGTATCATATTGTGTGACTTAGGGAATGAGCGTAGGTTCTCATATCTAAATATGGTATCTTGGGTAGAAGGTTCATTGGGTAGTCTGATTAAGTGAGGAGTGTAAACAAGGAAGGTTTCTATCCGAATTAATACTATTGATAGTGAACTTCATCCCTGGCTTGGAAGCCCCAGACGTAGGTTGGTTAGAACCGAATTAGGTTAACAACTCTCTGTGTTTTTATTGTTTTTCTGCACTCTTTAAATTCTGATCTGTTCAGCTGTGTTCATAGCAGATATTAGTGTCGTGACATTACCTTCTACATCTCATATCTGATACCAGAATTTCAGTTTTGTCAAATACCCCGTAGGAATTCTTGAAAACATTCTGGTCCGCACAGGCCAATTCAATATCCCTACAGATTTCATCATTATGGACATCAAAGAAGACAGCGTGACCCCTATAATAATGGGAAGACCGATTTTAGCAACTGTTGGAGCTATTATAAATGTTAAAAGAGGCAAGTTAACTTTTGAAGTTGGAGAAGAGAAAGTCAAATTTATCCTGAAGCAATTCTTATAAGCCCCAACTATAGATGATACATGTTATCTGTTAGATGTCATAGACGAATGTGTCAAAGAGATAGAGTCAGGGGAAGAAACTCATTTCGAAACTATGAAAATTTCGATGCCCCTGATCTTTGAAGATGATAATTAGTGTCCCGAATATCGGGATGACAACTTAAGTGAATGTCTAGCTCTGACACCAGATCATATGCCTTGTCCTAAGAAACCCAATTTGCAACTTAAAGTTTTACCCAAAACCCTAAGATATGAATTCCTAGGTGCCGAACTTAAGAAACTAGTGATAGTCAACAAAGACTTGGGACAAATTGAGACGGAAAAACTATTGCATGTTTTAAGAAAATATCCCTCTGCTTTAGGATATAACATTGCTGATCTAAATGGAATAATTCCTTCCATCTGCATGCATCACATCATACTGGAAGCTGACTGCAAATATTCTAGAGAACATCAAAGAAGAATTAACCCGATCATGAGCACAGTAGTAAAGGATGAAGTAACTAAACTTCTAAATGCAGGAATCATTTATCCAATCTCTGATAGTCAATGGGTTAGCCCAGTCCACTGCGTACGCAAGAAGGGAGGAATCACAGTCACGACGAACAAAGCTAGAGAACATCTAGCAGAAAGAGTCGTGAGTGGATCCAAAATGTGCATTGACTATAGGAAGCTAAATAAAGCAACCTGAAAAGACTATTTCCCTTTACGCTTTATTGACCAAATGCTTGAGCGATTAACCAAGCATTCATATTACTTCTATTTGGACGGTTATTCAGGATTCTTTAAAATTCCTATCCACCCTGATGACCAAGAAAATACTACATTTACGTGTCCTTATGGTACATTCGCTTATCGGTGAATGCAATTCTGACTATGTAATACGCCTGTAACATTCCAAAGATGTATGATGTCCATCTTTGCCAATTTTATAGACGATATCATGGAAATCTTTATGGATGACTTCTCTGTATGCAGGCAAAGTTTTGAAGGATGCTTGTCAAACCTGGAAAAGGTATTGGAGAGATGCGTACAAGTAAACCTAGTGTTGAACTGGGAGAAATGCCATTTTATGGTAAAACAAGGAATTGTACTTGGACACATAGTGTCTGAAAAGGGGATCAAAATAGATAGAGCTAAGATTCAAGTAATAGAAAACCTCTAACCCCTGAAGACTGTAAGAGAAATACGAAGTTTCTTGGGCCACGTTGGTTTCTACCATCGTTTCATAAAAGATTTCTCAAAAACTTCTAAATCGTTGACCAACCTCTTGATGAAAGAAGTTGAATTCATCTTTGATGATGACTTCCTAAAGGCGTTTGAACGATTAAAAACAGCTCTCATATCCGCACCTATCATACAACCACCTGATTGGAGTCTGCCATTCGAGATAATGTGCGACGTAAGCGATTATGTAGTGGTGCAGTCCTAGGACAAAAAGGAGACAAAAAGCTCCATGCAATATACTATGCAAGCAGGACCTTGGATTCTACACAGATAAATTACGCCACTACAGAAAAGGAACTTTTGGCCGTCGTATTTGCATTAGATAAATTCCAATCCTTTATAGTAGGCACAAAAATAATTATCTACACTGATCATGCAGCTATTAGATACCTATTAGCAAAACAGGATGCCAAACCAAGATTATTGAGATGGATCTTATGCTTACAAGAGTTTGATTTGGAAATCAAAGATAAACCAGGCTCCGAAAATCTTATATTTGACCATCTATCTAGGATGGAAAATCTTAAATCTGAAGAGATACCTATCAATGACGATTTTCCATATGAACACCTGGTAGCCCAAATGGAATATGAGAAACTCAACTACAGAATGCCATGAATTTTGCAACAATAACGAGACAACTGAAGTAGTGGAAGCAGTATCTACTTAGATCTCACTGCCCTGGTATGCTGACTATGTCAACTACTTAGCAACGAGAGTACTTCCACCTGATCTATCAACAAAAGAAGAAATTCTTTCATGACCTAAAACACTATTATTGGGAAGAGCCCTTGCTATTCAAGCGAGGAACCGACGGTATCTTCCGTCGGTACGTTCCAGAGAGTGAAGTTGAGAACACAATTTCTCATTGTCATGAATCCCCTTATCGTGGACATGTTATCACTTCAAAGACCTGCACAAAAATTCTACAAGCTGGACTTTATTGGCCTAGTCTATAGAAAGATGTCCATGCTGCAATTATAAAATGCGACCGATGTCAACGTACTAGTAACATATCTAGGCGCGATGAGATACCTCAAAAGAGCATCCTAGAAGTGGAGATATTTGATGTGTGGGGAATTGATTTTATGAGACCTTTCCCATCTTCTTTTGGCAACAATTACACACTTGTTGCTGTAGATTATGTATCTAAATGGATAGAGGTTGTAGCCTCTCCAACAAATGATGCACATGTAGTGATTAGGCTATTCAAAAACATAATTTTTCCGAGATTCGGTGTGCCGAGACTGGTTATCAGTGATGGTGGCTCTCATTTCATTTCCAGAATTCTTGATAAACTCTTATTGAAGTATGGAGTCCGACACCGCGTAGCAACACCTTACCACCCACAAACAAGCGGGAAAGTGGAAGTCTCTTACAGAGAGATTAAGCAAATACTTGAGAAAACTATTGCCACATCTAGGAAAGATTGGTCGTCTAAACTACATGAAGCATTGTGTGCATATAGAACAGCGTACAAGACACCCATCAGAACAAAACCTTTCAAATTAATCTAATGGTAAATTATGCCATCTACCAGTAGAACTCAAACATAAAGCCTATTGGGCCATAAAAACCATGAACCTTAGTTACCAAGCTGCTGGAGAAAAGAGAATTCTAAACATCCATGAATTGGAAGATCTTAGGCTAGATGCATACGAGAATGCCAAAATCTCCAAGGAACGAACTAAGAAATGGCACGACAGACGCATCTTTAGGAAAGGATTCAATGAGGGTGATGTAGTACTCCTGTTTAACTCCAGACTTAAACTATTTCCAGGAAAACTTAGTTCTAGATGGTCAGGACCCTTTGAAGTTATTAAAGTACTCCAAAGTGACGTTGTTGAAATTAAAGGAAAAGCCAGTGATCCATTTATTGTAAACGAACAGCGTTTGAAGCACTACCATTGTATAAAAAATAGAGACTACTCATCTAGTCTGAAACTTATACAATTGCCGAATGAGACACCAAAATAGTTTTTCGATTTTCAAAATAGGTCGAGATTCCGACGTTAAACAAAGCGCTTTGTGGGAGGCAACCCACCATTTTTATTAAATATTTCATTTTCTAAGAGTTTTTAAGTTATTTTTATTAAATGTTTTTCTTAAAATTTTATAAAACATTTTCTATTCTTTTCTTCCTTATTTTTTTTAGGCATTAGACCGATGCTAATTTTAAAACTATTTTGATTTACTTACAGGATTCACATTTCTTCTTCACTAATTTTAGCTATGGATTTTTCTGACACTATGCCTGTTGCCTTCGTGAGCGATGCTCAACAAAGGAGTTATGAGATGCTTGTTCAGAGAGAGATGCATCCCACCATTTTTGTTCATGACCCCATATTATCTGCATTGGGAATTAGGGAGAGTGTCCACTATACGTTTAACCAGATTGGTTGGGACTATTTTATTTATCATCAACAGACTACCTACCACAACCTGACGTTGGAGTTTCTCAGTTCCTTGTACTATAACCCTGGCATTGGTTTAGGATTGGTCAGAGGTTTGGTTTCATTCAGATTGTTTGGATTTACTCGCAGATTCACCATCCGTGAACTTGTTGCTCTTTTGGATTTCCTAATTAGTGCTGATGTTGTCATTGAGATTCTAGATGACGAGTTTATAGACAGCCAGGTTGACTATTTTTAGGGAGAGATATCTGATCTGCGACAGGAGAGCTCTATTGCTAAACACTCATCAAAGATTCATAACCTTGCTATTAGGTATTTCTACATGATTTTGACGTTTACCCTATTTGAAAAACCTCAAAATGATACCTCTGTGTCCAAGAAAGATCTGTTTATTATGTTTTGTGTGTTTCAGTCCAGACTTGTAGTTGGTGCATCGTTTATGCTTTCTCGTCTCCTGAGTATTGCCCAGGATCCTCATGGCCTGATTTGTGTTGGTGGCTTAGTGACTATGATCACTAATGCCTTATTTCTGAGAGAGCCATTGTCCCGTCTGACCCTTTCTAGTGACTTTACTCCGCTTGACCTGTCTCTTTGTTTTAATGTTGGGATGATCAGATATTTAGAGCTGAATCAATTTCAGTTGTTGATTCATTATGAGCCGATCTACCACTTCACGCTTCGTGATATTGGGTGATCTAGTGTGCATGACAGGAAGAATTGGATTTACGAGTTGGAAGGAGTAGCTGAGAATGTCATAGAAGAAGAAAAGTATGATCCTTTGACACTGCCCCATTATTATGACCCTCCATCAGGATTAGCAGAGTCTGACCTAGAGATGATCGAGATGATAGAGGTTGGTACTGTGACACTGCCTTTACTTGACTGCCATCTAGTTTGGAACCCACCCACAGCTCTTGCTACCGCTGCTCTCCATGTTCCTCAGACTGATTACGCTGCTGCCATCAATGCTCTCATGACGGAGCTTGCTGCTATTAGTTCAGACATTACCACCCTCCGGAGAGATTTTTATGGTTTCATGGATTTAGTTATGGCGAATTTAGATCACCTTTTTCAACAGTTTAATTTTAGAGGTGGCTGATTCATTTTTTTAGAACATTGAGGGTACTGTTTTCTCGAAGTGTAGGGGAAGAGTATTTATTTAGGATTTCTAGTTTTTATTAGCATTATTTTTATTTTCTAGTTAGAATAATTCTAGTTTTATTTATTTCTTTTGGTTATTTATTTTTCGGAACATTGTTTTTATTTCATTTAGTATTTTAATATCACTATTTATTTTTTCTGTTATCAATATTTATTCCTTATTGTGTTCTGCTATATTATATATTATGATGCTATTGTGTTATTGTGTTCACTAAAAATGCATTCATGATGATTTAGTAGACCTAGTATAATAATTAAGCTTTGCATGATACACCTAATTGTCACTTCATTGTCTCCTTGCATGCTGAATCTATTATTCCCACTAGACAATAAAATGACACATCCATGCCATGCCATAGTCAACAAGAAAAGAATCTCATGCATGAATGACACACCTACAGTTGCAGGCACGAGATTCTCTTTGGAATCAAGCCTTGTAACGACCATTTCAAAACCTCCCATTTAACATGAAGCCAGGTGTAACGAATATTACACCTTCATTCTCTCCAACCACACACGTTATAAAACCATTGTCTCCTCATTTAATTTTCAGTTCACACCATTTCAAAACCTCCCATCTGTTTCATTTCCAATTCACACCCATAAACACCACTCTAAATACCATTCAATACATCCATTCATCTTCTCTACACCATTAAAACCTTGTTTCTATATAAACTCTTGAAGAGAATTTCACCATTATACCAACTTTCTTCAACAACTCTTCAACCACTAAAACTATATCATTTCCAACACCTTTCACAAATGACCAGAAGAGCTCAGGAAGAAAGAGAGGAACCAAACCTCACTAATATGATATTGAGAAAGGGAGCCGCTGGACACTGACAAGAGAAACTTTATCGGAGGTTCCATCAGAGAGGTATAGTCCCAACAAAGTATATCGATACTAATTATCTACGTGACTTGGGATTGCTTGAAAGTGTGCAATTCATGCTCAACGAATTTGGTCTACACCACATTGCCACTGTGAGTCTTCCAACTTATGAATCCCTCACGTTGTAGTTCGTGAGTTCTTTTTGCTACCAAACACCACCTACTCTTGAAGGCGGTCAATTTCTAATCGACGCAACAACTTTCAGACTATTCAACACAGAGTACACTATGAACCAATAGACTTTGAGTCAGGTACTCCACTTTAACCATGGTGAAGGTGTGGAATATAGAATTCCTCCTGATGAAGATTGGATGGCAAGATCATTCACAATTTGGGAGAGTTTAACTGGTAGTTCCATTAATGATTGGGCTGAGCTTTTATCTACTCACATCCACAACCCGTGCATCCACTATTTCCACCGTGTTCTAGCCAATACACTGTTTGGGCGAGCAAACAACAACAAGGTGAATGCTAGGGAAATGTATTTTCTGCACTATACCTTTACTCCCAATATTAGTATAAATGCTGCTCCGTTCCTTCTCAACCACATCCAATCTCTTTTATCAAGAAATACAAGCACACCACCTTTATGTATAGGAGGTATAGTCACCGCTATTGCCTGCTATCTGAATCTGCAAGACAGGTTGGCTCAACTACCTTATTGGCAAGCTAAGTTTCTAGATATTGACTACTGCCAGTCTGGTCATATTGTCAAAGCAAGAAGGGATGGAAGGTAGAACCTGATGGTGCAGCACAAAGTCGTTCCATGTATTATTTTTCCTAATCCGGATATAAGAATAATTGACGTAGCTGCAAACTGGATTTATGATCTTTAAGCACCAGCCCCTGGAGGGCATGTGCAAAATAATCAAGCAGGTGCAGGTAATGCAGCACCAGAAGTGAATCAACAAGCACCCAACCAGATGTCTAACCACCACAAGAAGAACAAGCAGGAAATGATCCTCAGCCAACCATCATCGAATCTATCTACGCATTGCTTTTACTTCAAGATTAGCGTCAACAAGAACTGATGCAAATGATGCAAGATCTGCAGCGCGATCAATGCGATAATGCCTACTGGAACCACCACGACATTTCTGATCTGACTGATGAAATGCGCTACTTGTCATTCCGTGTTGAGGGTCTGCATGCTTATGTTTAAAACATTGGTGAGGACTCCTAGACCCAGAAGAGGTGGAGTAAGGACACGCGGTGGAGGAAGGGCACGAGGTGAAGCATCGAGCAGCAGAAACGTCAGAGACAACAATGAGGAGTGATTCTTATATTCGTGTTTTCTTGTATTTTTGTTTTCTTCGTTTCCTGTTAGTTTTATTTTCTCACTTTCTTTGTCTCATTGAGGACAATGCTCAGTTTAAGTGTAGGGGAGGAAACCTTTGTTTTTACTTTCCTAGTAAGTCATCCTTGAATTTCTGCTATTTCCCTTTCCATTTCAATAAAAAACTTTCTTGTCAGATTGATTTCATTAAGCAATCATTTTCGTAGTTAATCGTACTTCCATACTTTTCTTGAACCATAACAAAAAATTTTACTCGACGCATTAGCTCAGGACATTCGAAAAAGTATATAGGTTGCTCACAATTAGGTTACATTAGATTCTTTGAAAAAGATTCGACAAAAATAATATCGCCTTGACACCTAAATCTTCCAGATTATGCAAGATCAATTTGAGTACCTATTATGCCAAAACCTTAAGTTTTAAGTTTTAGATCAATCCTGAGTTGTTTATACTAGCAGTCAACACCGTCTTATCCACAAACTATGTAGGGAGCTGATGAATATAAGTGACTGGTCCTGATCAATTTTTTTAAAGCATAACGATATAATAGGGAATGCGCTAATTAAGTTAGGTGACCCTCACCAGGTCATTTAATCCAACAGTTGCAGAACCTACAAAAATTAACGTAACAACCAGTTGTAAGCCTGTTCAGTGGTATCTAGTGCTGAACTTGGTAGGGCGGACTATGGTTTGATCCCCCGAGACTTATAATCTGAGAAAGAAAAAGGGTTACCAACCTGTGTACCAAAACCCCGTACTTAAATGACCGGAATCACTAACCGACTACTCTACTACGTGCGTGCGAGAGATAAAGGGCTTAATGTGATTGCACTAGAATGAAAGTGGTTAATTTCGGGAGAAAAGAATTAGGTAGATCTATAATAGCATGATTCAGACTGGTTTGCATAGGGTGGAGGATTTTGACCATATTCTATGGTTTTGTGTTAGTGTCGCAGCCTAGTTCCATCTTTCTAATGTAACGCCCCTCAAGTCGTGTCATGCGAATGTGTAAGAGATTTTGCGCTAAACGATTTTTACTCTATTATTTTCTTGAGGACAAGCAAAGGTTCAAGTGTAGGGGAATTTGATAACCCGAAAATGTATCGTATATTTGGAGCAATTTACATGAATTTTATTCGCATTTTTAATTAATTAAATTACTCTTTATTCGTATCATGCCAATATTTTTTATATTTTCAAGAATTTAATGTTTACAAGGCATATGCGAAGAAAGTCGAGCAAATCGTACTTAAAATCCACAAAAAAGAGCAATTATGCAAATATGTGGTGCATGGAAAAAATAAGGGTGTGTTACAAGTAAAAAGGCTCTTTGGAAAATAAAGAAATAAGAAGGCACAAGGCCCAACCCAACACGCGCGCACCCAGGAGTCCACAAGGGGCAACAACCATTACACCCTTGCCACGCGTGCACTAACGGCCGCGACGAAGCAGGAAGTGAAGCTTCGTCTCCAAGAAGCCTGTGACGACTGTCACTCTCACCTCAAAGGTCTGTAGCGATCGCTACGGAGGCGAATTCGGAGGAGGAATTATCTTAACGTCCTATTTTTCAAGAGAGCTTCACATCTATAAATAGGGCTGTCGTACCTCATTTTCTACACGCTTCTTTTTCTCTTCGCTTTACTGTTACCCTGCCGAATTTTCTCAGTATTATTTCCTTACGTTTTATTTTACCGATTCCGGTTCATTCCAATTATTTAGTTTCTGCTTTTATTTTCTCGTAGCAATTTCCACATCGGGGATTGCTGCAAACTTTTGCTGATTCTAACCTTATGTTAGAATCGTGCTTTTATTTTCTTTCTCGCATTTATTTTTCAGAGCAATAAAGGCAGATCTCACCGACCTGTGGGAGACACCTGAAGTTAGCCAAATATTCTGCAATTTTATTTTCAAGTTTAGTTTAATTGTTTTAATTTATTATTGCCAAAATTGTCTGAGATGCTTGGGTTATTTAAATTGTCTGATGTTAGTTATTTCTCTTGCGCTATTATTGAATCGTATAACATGCTAGGCTAAATTTATTTATCGGTATGTAAGATCGTATAGCTGACGAGGTTTAGCAACGCCATTTGATCTATCCTTTTAAAAGAATAATTTTCTGGTTTCAATTACTAGTTCAAATATCAACTTTTTTATTACGAGAGTAAAATACATATAGAAGTTAGGATCAATAAAAACGAGAGTTTGAGATAATAATTGGACAATAGAAATTGTGCATTAACTTAAAATACAGCGAGAGCGCTTTTAAGTTAGTTAGGTGTTATTTGTTTTCAAAAACTATTTTTAAACTCTAAATGATACATCGAGAGTGCTCACTTAAGTTTAATATAAGATCCGAATCAATAAACACGAGAGTGTGAGAAGAGGGTTTTCAAAAAAATATTTTCTACTTAAAACTATTTTAATAATCCGATCGAATCAATGAGTTGCTAAATCCCCGAAGGTCGACCATTACATACCGATATTCCCCCTCGAATCAAAACTAGACTAAAACCAGTTAGGTTCCCTAAACCCAAAACCAATTACATTATTAGCCTTAGATTTTTACGTAGTAACCTAAGATAGCGATAGATCGACATTTAGTCCCTTGAGATTTGATAATCTTTAAAGTTACACGCGATAGGACTGTATACTTGCAGTCTAGATTCTTTAAGACACACAAAGTAACGATCAACATTCAGACCAGGGCGACAAAGGTACCAGTGGCCAGCAGACGTGTCTCCAGGTTACTCCTTCCTTATCTTTTATCTAAATATTGAGGACAATGTTCAGTTTAAGTGTGGGAGGAGATTTATTTCTATTTTCCTTTTTTTCTTTATTTTAGTCTTTATTGTTTTTTTCTTTATTTTTTGTTAGTTTTATATTATATGTACCTGACGAGTCATTTGTGTAGTGTACCCTAATTTCCCCACTTCTCGAGCCTAACCAAAATGTTTTTGCCAAAGAAAACATTTTCTTTGAAAATTTGGGCTATAATACAGGTTTGAGATATGATGTAAATGACTTGGGAAATCTTTTTGAAAAATCAATATCGTTTTAACACTGTAAGCTTCATGATTATAGGAACCGATCCCGACACCCCCTATGATGTGGCCTTAATTATCATTTCAAAATAAGTCCTTGAGTAGTTTATCCTAGTAGTCAGCTCCGCCTTAAGCATGCTCTACGTAGGGGACCGGTGAAAATAAGTGAATGATCCTAATTTTTATCTATGCTATGCTAATGAATAGACAAACCACGACTTCGGTCTAGGTGACTCTCACACAGTCATTTAACCCAAACTGTGGTATTATTTGCAAAAATAGAGTAATTTTCCCATTGTTGGTTGGTTCAGAGGCGTCTGTTGCTAGACTTGGTAGGGAAGATTACGGTCCGATCACCCACAACTACAATTGGGTTAATAAAGGGGTTACACCAATTTATGTACCAGAGCTCCATTGCTTAAGATCAGAGTCACTAACCGATCACCTTAATATGAGTATGTATGGATAAAGAGCTTAATGTGATTGCGCCAGAATGAAAAGGATTTAAAAGAGATGAAAAGGTATGCCTAGGTATAGTGGCATGTCATGGATTGGTTTGTATAGGAATGAAGCTTGTGACCGCATTCACGGAAGTGTCACTACGACATCCTTGGTTCGATTAATTAGTACCTATGAACACATCCTAGATCTAACTTAGAAGCCCTTTTTGCTCAAATATTTGATGATGTTGTTTCTTTTTTATGAGCTTTATAGAGTTTTGCTTAGGGATAATCAAAAGTTTAAGTGTGAGAAAATTTGATAAGATTGAAACACACAGTGTAATTGACTCGGATTACACATGTTCATTATATTATTATTGTTATTTTCTCATATTATGTTTTTTTTAATCTTATTTTCCGGTGTTTAGAGCCCGTCCTGAAGAAACTAAGCTAAAAGCTCAAGAAATTAAGCCTTTCAAGAAAATTTGAGAACATGGCGTTCAGCATGGCGCCCGCCATAGGAGGCGTCATGACGTGTAAAGCTGTCAACCAGAAGTCAACTTTCATGATCCCGCAATCTCTTCCTTTGTTCATATGGCGGGCTCCATGCAAGGGTGGTGGACGCCATCTTTGTTATGTTTGTCCCGCCCAAAAAGTGGTTGAAGGGCACCTTTGTAACAGGTTTCTCGTATCTGATGTGTTGAGCAGGTTTCTTATTGTTACGGTGTTTATTTAAGGTGGATCAATAGACATTGATAGATTGACACTTTGTCTCTGGCGGAACAATAATCTTTTGTATTACTATGACGTCATTCGTATACTTGCAAAAATAACGCATCAAGTACTGCTCGTATGTATGTGAGATATTTTGGCATTATTCGTCATCTTTATCCTTAGTATTTTTCCATTTTGAAGACCTTCATCTCTAAAGATTACGAATAAAACTACTGGTACATTAGGATATCTAATATTTTTGTGTGAAGTTTGCTGTTTGTTACAGGTGCATATATCATTTCTTGAATGTGGTTTAGAATTTGTTATTTTCCATCAAGAAAAGAGTTTCATTATACTCCAAGGAATATTTTGGCGAAATCAAGTATTAATTGTCCATATGGTTATTGGATTAAGATATTTTAGAGATCTTGTTTTTGTTAGTAGTTGCGTGTTTGCATCAACAGAGGGAATTATTGTTTGATAGTTCGTTGTAAAAAATGCATGTAATCAAACTTATACAAATAGTGGAAGATAATAATTAGTTTTTAATGATTTTAAATACAATTGAATGGTGGAGTAGGAAAAGCAACTAGCAAATTAAAAGAGAAAGAAAATAGAAAGAGAAAGAGAAAGATACTAGCAAATTATAAAGGTTCGATATAAATGAAGGTGACCAAATCCTCTCTCTAATAATTCTTCTTGAGAGTTTCCACGATTTTGAGTGCTTTTAATAGATATGCCCATAAACCTCTATTTACAAGGATTTGAAGTTTAATGGTTAACTTTAAACCGAACTTGGAGTTTTGACCAGCTATTTTCCGAACCAAACAAAGATCTTGTATGGGCTGACCTCTAGACTGAGATGGAGTTTTAGACTGACTATCCTCTTAAATGAGATGAAGTCTTATATTGGTTATCATTCAAACCCAACTGAGATTTTACATGGCCTGACATTGAAAGCGAGATGAGATTTTACACGAAATAATCTCAAACAAAGATGATATTTTATACGGGTTGATCTTGAACCAGGATAGCTTTTACACTGGGATAAACACAAAAAACTTTGTAGAGATTTATTGGTTGATCGTCACAAACCAAACAAGAGCTTTTGCACCAAGAAAAAATCACAAACCAAAGAGAGACTTCTTAGGATAATACCTAACCAAAACAATAGTTTTTAATGATTTAGCTCACAACCAAATAAATTCTTACTGGAAATAATTTACTCAAAAGATAAACACTCTTATGTAAATTACAAATATGTCTTTCACTCAACATAGATCTTCACTAAACAAAAGAACACTCTCAAAATTTATATATGCGATTTAAGTGTCATAATCGATTATTCTAATAGATTATTTGATCCAAAAATATGATATTTTGATTTCTAGTCATTGCTAACCATTAAGAGACTTGGTTCAATTAATTTTTAGCGTTACAAACTGAAATAATCAATTATAGCACTAGGGCTAATCAATTATCCTTTGTAAATATTTCTTCTAATTGACTAATCAATTCTCTAATCAATTAATTAGGCCTTAAAAATATTTTTAGGTGGTTTTAATAAATTAAGAGAGGCATCTCAAATATTTTAAGTGCGTGATTTCTTTTTTCTTAGTAATCCCATAAATATCTTGTGTCTTTACAAGACTCTAATCACTCAGACATACATGACTGGCAAGCTTACATACTTCCCCTCTTTCACAACTCTTAAGCTTCAACCCTTGCCATAATTATCTTTGACTTAGGCATCCCACAATATTTTTGAATCTTTGGATTGATGAATCTTGAGATGTCTTCAAGTTGACTGTCATTATTAGAGATTTGAGAGATCAAACTACCATAGAAGCTTGAAACATAAGTCTTCAATTGAATGTCATTGGATGGTGTAAATGACTCCAAAGAGATTAGTTGATGGTAAAGGCATCTAAACATGAGCATCTTAAAAAAAGATATATTTTTAAAACATTTTGGTACTAATCATCTTCGACCGATTAAACTATCTTTAAGAGATAACGAATTTATTGATATTGTTAGATATCAAGTGCTATCATCATCAAAATCAAACAATTGATACAACTTTGATATCAAAACACTTATCCACTTTGGATCAACTTAACAATAACTACAATCACATATATCCACATAATCATGACACATGTGTTATTAGGCCATCAACATTAAAACCCAAGCACTATAAGGAGGAACTGGAGGAGGACACAACAAGTAAAGTCCCATCAATATTGTAAGAGCAAGAAAGCGAAGAATACAAAAGTCAAGAAATATTGAAACAAACTTAATAATTAATTCTAATTGAAAATCAATAGTGTGAAGTTTTGTGCACTTGCGACATGACAAGCAAACACTAATACAAAACACACAATTAATAACGCCTAAGTCACCACGGTTCTTCCAAACACAATGGTGACATCTCTAAAATAAGGCGCTAATATTTTTTTAATTAATTTTTTTTAGGATATAATAATGGTGGATGGTCGGATTATTGTGATACATTTGTGCTTTCATGTGTTCAAACCCCAACGCCCTTAAATTTTTTCTTCCTTTAATGTTAAAGTGTGCCTTTTCTTTTTTATTAATTTTAACAAAGAAAAAAAGATTTCACAATGGTTTGAATGTCAAACCGTTGTGATCTATTTTGTCTTTGAAAGCTTTACCACTATGATTCGTCTTGTCAATCATGAGGAAAAATGGTATTTTTTAATATATAAACGTGGCCCATTTCTTATCAGCCGTTTCTCTCTAAAGATAACCCTAACATATAATCTCTCTAAAAGGTTCTCTGAAACTGCAGATAAAAACCATCATTTTTCTTTCAACAAGTAGCACAAAAGTAAATGTCCCAAATGTTTCCACAGATAAAAGTCACATATTTCAGTAGTCTCAATTTCCGTAGCCTCACTTTCAAGCACAACTGTAACAAGGAGCAACGTCCGGTGTAAACTTCAACAGCGGTGAATATGATATATTCTCATGCTCTCTCTCTTTTGATCTCTCTGTTGATAGATAGAATTTAGGATTTATGGGTTTAGGGTTTTAGGGTTTTGTTGATATGTGTAGTTGTATTGTGATGATGCTCATGGTTGAACTTTGTTGTGTTTCGTTGCAAATAATGATGTTGGGTGGTTAAGGGGATGATAGTAAGTGTATAACAGGTTTTGATGGTAGGAAAATGATGGTTGATGGTAGTCTGATGAAGAACATATAATTTGTGTTGCAGTGGAAAAAATACAAGAAGTATGAAGTTATTGTGGAAACTTCATCCACCTTATACTTCTTCTTCATTGCATCACAAACTAGATGAACTTCATAATTTGTTACAGTTCCACGATTATTTTCAATAAAAGGTGCATTCTTGAAATAATTTAATATAACTTGTGATGTTATAGGCTTTTGTGTTTTTATTTTGTTGCATGTATTTGTTTTGTGGTTTATTAGTCTAACTCCTTCGATACATGGATATCTTCAATTATAATTAAATTTTCATAACAACAAGACATTAGATAATCCGCCTCATTATCATCACTTATCATAGTAATTTTTATAATTGTAACTTTTACGATTATAAGTGTAGATGATGAGGCAGATTATCCAATAATTATATTTAATGAAATTTAACTTCTAATCAAATACAACGATGCATCTAAGGAGTCGGGTCATTATACCATAATCTATATGTAAAAGAACATGAAATGAACGAATGCAATTCAGAAACAATGATTGATATAAGTTAGTTTTCAAACACAACTTAATTTGCAGCTTTTAATTAAGTATCTATGTCAACTTAAATTAATGTATTTTAAGTGAGGGTTAGTGAAATAAACAATCTACATAGAATATAATAAACTCAAACAACATCATACAACAGAACCAGATATTATAAATTTGTGAGCAATGAAAAAGATATATTATAAATTTCCAAGACACATTTTTCATTGAAACTAATCTTGGAACAAGAATCAATTATGAAGTTCTTCTAGTTTGTGAAGCAATGAAAAAGAAACATAAGGAGGAAGAAGCTTACACAACAACTTTATACTTCTTATATTTTCTCTTATTGTATCTCAAACTAGATGAAGTTTTCTTTCGCTGTTGTCTCTTAATTTAATAAAATGTTTTGTTCTTGTCGAGTCGTACAATAACCATGAAAGTTATCAATATGTGAAACCACAAATTTATTTGTCAACAGAGTATGAAAATATTTTGTTTGTGAAGCTATAAAGAATAATTACAAGGTGGATGAAGTTTCCATCATAGCTTCATGGTTCTTGTACTTTTTTCCATAGCTACACAGACAATATGTACCATAATCAAAGTATGGTCTTTGTTAAGGTAGTGAAGAAGAATCTGAAAAAATGAGAACAATAAATAATTTACAACATGAAACAAACGAGATAATAGGGAACGATCTAACAAGAAGAATACCTTAACGTATCAAGCACAAGATTCACGGCTAATTGCAAAGAAGAAGAGAAAAAATAGGTGTTAGGGTTTCATTGTGAAGGAAACAACGCTACTGTCAATTTGCTTATATATGGGTAAACTATTTTACAACAGTTAACACTACCAACCATATTGATAAATATTTATTTATTATAAATATATCACAACGGTTAACCAAAATCACATAAGCGATATACTTTTTTTTGTGACTTTTAAAATAAATAAAAAAGAAAATATGTGCCTTAACGTTAAAGGAATACAAGATTTTATGGCGTTGAGGTTCAAACCCATGAAAGTTTGATTGTATCACCATGGTTAGTTCTTCAACCGATGTTATATACAAATAATTTTTAATCAAAAAATAAAATAAATATGATAGCTCCTTAGTTTAGAGATGTCATCACGGTGTAAGGAAGACCCGAAGTGACCATGGCGTTATTGAATGCGCGTTTTGCAGTAGTGTGTATTTGAAAACCAATCTATATCAATTGATGTTTTCCGAATTGTATGCGTCCCATAGTTCATTCCATGATCCTTAACATATTAAATGTGGTTCAATGATTTGAGTCCTTCAATATATCTATATCTTATATTATAGTTTAATTTTAATAACATCGAACTATTGGCTAATTCTATCTCATCATCGTCACTTATCAGTGTGATTATTATGATCATGATTGTTATGATGATAACTCATCATAATAATCAAGATGATGAGATAGAATTAGCCAATAAATTGATATTATTAAAATTAAACTACAATAAAAGATTCTACTATGTCCCATATTATAAGCAAATTTCACCTTTTTAGATTCAATGTATAATTAATGTATCTTGTCTATATATAGACCATATACATTAATTATCCAATGAATCTAAAAAAGTGAAATTTTCTTATAAAATGGGACGGAGGAAGTATAGATGTATTGAATGAATCATACCATTGAACCATATTTTATGTGTTAAAGAGCAGGAAACGATTGATGAGAGACACGCAATTCGGAAAATAGTGGTTGGTTTTCAAGAACAATTTAATTTTTAGATTATATATTTATTCATCAATTTGAATAATTGTATTTCTTTAATGAGGTGTATGGAAAAAATAAGCAGTTTACATAATATATAAAAAGGGCCAAATACCTTTTTTCGTCCCTTATCTTTATCTCGGGGTCCAGTTTCGTCCCTTAATTTTAAAAGTGCAAATAGATCCCTTAACATTTTAAAACGACGCACGTAAGTCCTTCCGTCTATTTTGTGTAAACGGTCGTTTAAAAATGCTTGTGTGGCATATGTGTTGGATATTTCCAGATCTTCATCGCCTTCCTTGGGTTTTTTTTGCAAAATTGCGAACGATTTGGGGGCTAGGGTTTTTGACGAAGTTTCTTCTCCCTTTCCAAAAATTGATCCGCCTCCATGAAATATTCAAGTTGTTCGTCCTCTAAGATACAAAGATGCCATGAAAGTATGAATTCCCAGCCTTATACGATATCAAATATGCAATGGAAATCAATTTGCCACTGTGGAGATAAGGCAATTCTATGAAGGGCGACGACAACTAAGAGTTTTGGGAAAAATTTCTGGGGATGTCCGCATTATAATGTATGTTCCTTATTCATAGAACCTTGAATATATTCGTCTGTGCAAGGTATGTTCTGATAACAAAGGGAATCGTGATTGCAGGGATCTGTGCAACCTGGGTGTGGGTTCTTCGAATGGTTTTATGAGGAAGCTGAAGATTATAAAGGAAAATTTTTTATGTCTCGGATGGAAAAGCTTGAACAGAAGATTGAAGAATTGCAGATAGATGTTAACAAAGTAAAAGTTTTAAGTGAAGAAATAAGGATGCAGTTGAACAAGATGATCAAAATGGAAAAATGTTGGATTATGATGCTTTTTATAATGTGCTTAGTTATGTGGTTTTTCATGTATTGAGTTTTTCTGTATTAGATTGGTTATGGTACCAGTTGAATGTACCAAATTGTTGAGAGTTATGCTGTCTTAATTATGGTATTGTACCATTTGAAAGAACCAGAATGTTGTGTAATTGTACACCTTTTTATATGCAACATTTATTTGAGAATTTAATCTTAGTTATGGTGTTAGATTATATAGTGTTAGATTATAGACAACAATACAGTAAAAACCAGCAGAAACCTTAAACTGAAGACATTGTACTTTAACCATAACATTACATGAAGAGATTGTACTTTAACCTTAAACTGGTTCCAAATCTAACACAATACCAGAAAAAACCAGCAAGGCAACATTACATTAATAAGTGGTTCATAAACCAGCAAGACATACTAAAACAAATACCAAAGCATTAGTGGTCCATTAAACAACATACATAATACCAGCAAGATAAAATAAACTTAAAATACAACTAAATGTCACAAGCTAAGCATTTTTCTTGGATATTTTGGTAGGGGTAGTCTTCCTAGTAGTTGGGCCAATGGAATTTTTTGATGCACTTAATCTGATGGCAGGTCCAGGTGGTACCCATGGAGTTGGTGCCCTTATGACACCCAACTTCTTTGACTTTGTAGCAGTTGCTTGTTGAGAAGCCTTTCCTTTGGAAGCTTGAGAACTCTGAGTAGTTGGTTGTTGAGCAACCTTTCCTTTGGAAGCTTGAGATTTCCTTGGTGCAGTCACTTGAGAATTCTGAGTTGCAGCAGTGGTTTGAGAAGCCCTTGGTGCATTGCCTTTAGATCCCTGAGCAGGAGTATTAGTTGGTGTAGTCATTTGAGATCCCTAAGCAGGAGTAGCAAAGTTCTGAGCAGGAGTAGCAGATTTCTGAGCAAGAGTAGTAGATTTACGGCGGGAGTAGCGAGTTACGGCGAATGTGATTCTTGAGCAGGCCCTATAACTTTACATGTTTTTCTGTTATGCCCTGGCTTATTGCACATACTGTATTTAACAATTAACCTTGTTCTCCTTATTTTTCTATCAGTTCCATCAATCTCACCTTGTTCACGATTTGTCTTCTTTTTAGGTCTACCAGGAATCCTTATATACTTTGGAGGTCTGACATCTGGATATGGTGTTTTTACCCATAAATTTGAACCATTTACAGGATAAAGCACATGCTTGTATACTGCCATGTACCTACTCTTTCTATAGCATTCAGGGATGTAATCTTCAAACTTAAAGTTTCTACTCTTCATACATGCCAAAGCATGAACACATGGCAATCCAGTAAGCTCCCACTTTCTACAAGAGCATATGTGGTCTTTCAAGTTGACAGTTAACATTTCAGCATTATTTTCAACATGTTTAACTTCAAAGAAGTGCTCATCTGACATCATACATTCAATTTATATACATATCAGACATCAACACCAAACATGCTCAAATAAATTGAAAGTATTACATATAAGATGGTTTGTTTACCTAACAATCCATGAATTGGTGCAAGAACTAGTTTTCTCAATTTCTGATGTTTGGAAATACTGCATCATCATTCAACTTCTGGAACCTTCTCCTATTTGTTTCCCACCTCTCCATACAATAAATTCTGATATCTTCCAGCATTATGAATAAGGCCTTTGACCTTGAATAAAGGATGACACTATTGAAAAACCATGTCCAACTATCCCTATTCTCTCCTTCTACAACAACAAATACAACTTGTAGCATTTGATCATTTGGATCCCTTCCAATTGCAGCCAAGATCTTCCCACCATATAATCCCTTCAAGAAACAACCATCCAGTCCTATGACATGTCTAGACAATTTGAAACTTTGCTTACATGCTGCAAAGCATACATACAATCTTCTGAAATATGGTCTTTGGTGTTTTGTACCTTCTGGAACAGAGTCAAGATTGAGCTTCACAGTGGATCCTGGGTTTGCTCTTAGCATCTCGTGACAATCGTCTTGGATTCTTGTGTAGTCTCCCAAAAAGATCCATCAACCATATCTCTAGCTTGTACTCTTGCCCTTATAGCCTTGGTCTTATTGACACCCACATTCCACTTCTTTTGAGCCTTAGCCTTTATATCCTTTATCCTCAACCTTGGATTTTTTTCAAAGAGTTTTGAATCCTTTTACTAAGCCACTTGGTAGTCATCATCTTCACATTATAGTCTCTACTACAATCATGCTTGTCAACTACTTTTCTTAATTGCCATGACTCTTCATTTGGTAATTTTGCACAATAAGCTTCCCACTCACAACCATCCTTGCATCTAACCCTAACCCTAACTTTGTCATTCTTAGTGAATCTCATATTTCTACCACTTTGTACAACATAACTTGTAATGGATTCCTTAAATTCATCTCTTGAAGTAAAATAAACACCTACTTCCCATTTGAAATATGCCATGTTCTTTTTCATTTTGAACATTGGGTGGCTCTTTCTTGTAACAGCACCACTGCTATCATCTATATCACATCCACTTTGTAGTTCCTCACTATCATTATCATCATTGTCTTGTTCACACTTATCCATCATACCACTGCCTTGACCTTCCTCAACAATATGTATATTTTCAGTTAGATCTGCCAAGTCTTCTTCCTCTAAATCATCCAAACCATAAGAGGAATCATCAAATGCTACTTCCATTGCACTGTCATAATTTTCATCCTCACTGTCATCTTCACTATTGTTTTCATCAAGCACCTCATCACCATCCACATTAACCTCTTCTTCAACATTTTCTCCCAGAACAGTATCACCCCCCCCACATTAACCTCTTCCTCAACACTTTCACCCACAACAGTATCAACACCCTCCACATTAACCTCTTCCTCAACATTTTCACCCACAACATTATCACCACCCTCCACATTAACCTCTTATACAGCATTAACACCCACAACATTATCACCCACAACATTAGTAACCTCTTCTATAAGGAACTCATAGAAATATGACTCAGCTATCGTGTGTTGAATATAAATGTCACAGTTTTTATGCACCCTATAAATATCAGCTATTTCTAGTGCTCCTTTATCATCAACCAGTTCAGACATTGAAGGGACTTTGTACCAGATTTTCTCAAACTCCTTATAGCCTAATTCCTTAAGAACACCAACAAACTCAAAATACCCCCAAGTGTCCGCATCTATTCTCAAGTCAGTAATATCTCATTCTTCATACACACTATGATCATCATCAACGAATTGACCACTATGGTAAATTGTTAGATTCAGATACTCCTCCTCCATTACACCTAAATCATAAGAGACCCTAAACTAAATAAGAATCATACTATAAAAACCCTAACTCCAAAACATAATGAAAAACCCCAAATCATAACAAAACCCTAATTTCATGTAAACCCTAACTACGCAACTCAGAAAAAGTAGGACGAAGACGAAGAACTAACATACCTGAAAGAAAACGCGAACACAAACATGAATCTTGACTTGAATCCTCGTTGAATGTCGCTTAAACTTTCCCTTCTTCCGTTATGCGTTTTGGAAATGTTTCGTTTTTGAGAGTTTGCTGCTTGCTGAATGTATCTCTTTGTAAAGGACGACATGTGGATAACAAATAACCAACGTGGATAAAAAATAAACGACATGTGGATAACACAGCTAACGGATGGTCACGGAAGGACTAACGTGTGTCGTTTTAAAAAGTTAAGGGATCTATTTGCACTTTTTTAAAATTAAGGGACGAAACTGGACCCCGAGATAAAGATAAGGGACGAAAAATGGTATTTGGCCTGTATAAAAAACTATGTGTATTTTCCACAATGACTATTTGTAGTAACTGTGATGAATTGTAATTTATGTTCTAAAATGTCGATGTTGAGAATCGAACTTGAGACTTTTAGTTCTATCACAAAGGTTGAGTCAACTAACCATTATAATATCACACACGCTTTTCAGTATACTACAACGGTCACGAGACCATGATTGTAGGTAACACACATTTACAATAACACTCTCCATAACAATGCACGGACATGTGTGATTATATATCTTTTTTAACCGTTGTTAAATGTCTTTTTCATAGTTGTGAAAACTATTATCTATACCCTGGCTATGCCATACTACATAAGAACATGTCTCTTCTTTTATCAGAGCCATATATCTTCATGCAACAATTCCTGTGCTCCACATCGAACACTTTGGAGACGATTTCAATAACCTCTCCTATGTAAGTGTGACCATGAGTCATACTCATATACAATTTGATTCACACACTTGTAAAGTTTCACTTCAATCTCTTACTGACTTGAGCGTCAAAGTACTAACTTTTTTGTAGATACCTTGTCCATTATTGAAGAGTCATCTCAACCATTGATGCACATTTTGTAAGGAACAATATTGTGAATTATTCCACACCTAAAACGTACAACAGAACCAAATATTATAAATTTAAGTGAGGGTTAGTGAAATAAACAATCTACATAGGATATAATAAACTCAAACAACATCATACAACAGAACCAAATATTATAAATTTGTGAGCAATGAAAAAGATATATTATAAATTTCCAAGACACACTTTTTATTGAAACTAATCTTGGAACAAGAATTAATTATGAAGTTCATCTAGTTTGTGAAGCAATGAAAAAGAAACATAAGGAGGAAGAAGCTTACACAACAACTTTATACTTTTTATATTTCCTCTCATTGTATCTCAAACTAGATGAAGTTTGCTTTCGCTATTGTCTCTTCATTTAATAAAATGTTTTGTTCTTGTCGAGTCGTACAATAACCATGAAAGTTATCAATATGTGAAACCACAAACTTATTTGTCAACTGAGTATGAAAATATTTTGTTTGTGAAGCTATGAAGAATAAGTACAAGGTGGATGAAGTTTCCATCATAGCTTCATGGTTCTTGTACTTTTTTCCATATCTACACAAACAATATGTACCATAATCAAAGTATGGTCTTTGTTAGGGTAGTGAAGAAAAATCTAAAAAAAATGAGAACAATAAATAATTTACAACATGAAACAAACGAGATAATAGGGAACGATCTAACAAGAAGAATACCTTAACGTATGAAGCACAAGATTCACGGCTAATTTCAAAGAAGAAGAGAAAAAATAGGTGTTAGGGTTTCATTGTGAAGGAAACAACGCTACTGTCAATTCGCTTATATATGGGTAAACTATTTTACAACAGTTAACACTACCACCATATTGATAAATATTTATTTATTATAACTATATCACAATGATTAACCAAAATCACATAAGCGATATACTATTTTTTGTGACTTTTAAAATAAATAAAAAAGAAAATGTGCGCCTTATTATCAAAGGAATAAAATATTTTATGGCGTTGAGGTTCAAACCCATGAAAGTTTGATTGTATCACCATGGTTGGTTCTTCAATCGATGTTATATACAAATAAGTTTTAATCAAAAAATAAAATAAATATGATAGCTTCTTAGTTTAGAGATGTCATCACGGTGTAAGGAAGACCCAAAGTGACCATGGCGTTGTTGAATCCGCGTTTTGCAGTAGTGTGTATTTGAAAACCAATCTATATCATTCGATGTTTTCCGAATTGTATGCGTCCCATAGTTCATTTTATGCTCCTTAACATATAGAATGTGGTTCAATGATTTGAGTCCTTCAATATATCTATATCTTATATTATAGTTTAATTTTAATAACATTGATTTATTGGCTAATTCTATCTCATCATCGTCACTTATCAGTGTGATTGTTATGATCACGATTGTTATGATGATAAGTCATCATAAAAATCAAGATGATGAGATAGAATTAGCCAATAAATTAATGTTATTAAAATTAAACTACAATAGAAGATACTATTTTGTCCTATATTATAAACAAATTTCACATTTTTAGATTCATTGGATAATTAATGTATCTGGTCTATATATAGACCAGATACATTAATTATCCAATGAATCTAAAAATGTGAAATTTGCTTATAAAATGGGACGGAGGGAGTATAGATGTATTGAATGAATCATACAATTGAACCATATTTTGTGTTAAAGAGCAGGAAACGATTGATGAGAGACATGCAATTCGGAAAATAATGGTTGGTTTATGTTGGTTTTCAAGAATAATTTAATTTTTAGATTAAATATTTATTCATCAATTTGAATGATTATATTTCTTTAATGAGGTGTATGGAAAAAACAAGCAGTTTACATAATATATAAAAAAACTATGTGTATTTTCCACAACGGCTATCTGTAGTAACTGTGATGAATTGTAATTTATGTTCCAAAATGTCGATGTTGAGAATCGAACCTGAGACCTTTAGTTCTATCACAAAGGTTGAGTCAACTAACCATTATAATATCACACACGCTTTTCAGTATACTACAACAGTCACGAGACCATGATTGTAGGTAACACATTTACAACAACACTCTCCATAACAATGCATGGACATGTGTGATTATATATCTTTTTCAACCGTTGTTAAATGTCTTTTTCATAGTAGTGAAAACTATTATCTCTACCCTGGCTATGCCATACTACATAAGAACGTGTCTCTTCTTTTATCAGAGCCAGATATCTTCATGCAACGATTCCTGTGCTCCACATCGAACACTCTGGAGACGATTTCAATAACCTATCCTATGTAAGTGTGACCATGAGTCATACTCATATACAATTTGATTCACACACTTGTAAAGTTTCACTTCAATCTCTTACTGACTTGAGCGTCAAAGTACTAACTTTTTTGTAGATACCTTGTCCATTATTGAAGAGTCATCTCAACCATTGATGCACATTTTATAAGGAACAATATTATGAATTATTCCACACATAAAACATACAATCAACGTAGTAGAACGAAATTGAATTTAGTCGAAAAATTGACGCCAAAAATAAAAATCAGTCCAACACGCTCGAGGTTCAGCCCCTTAGCCTCGATTGAGGAAAATTGTTCCGCTATACTTTAAAGTTTCTCATTATTTAAAAATCAATGCCAAAAATAATTTACACACATCACTCACACTATTCTACTCCAAAAAACAATTCTAAGGATAGTTTAGATATGGTTGTTTCAATTTCTTACCAAATCTTAAATATAAATCCACCTCTTAAAAATCTTTTAAAGTGAAACATACCTGAAAAGTTAAAGTCGTTTCATTTGTAATTCTAATATTATTAGAATCATTATATGTTAAAAAGTTTAATATCAAATGAAATACGAGTTGAATGTAAGTGTAGACGACTTTCACTTTTGTAAATCAATTTTATAAAATTCAGCTAGACACACAATCATAAAATCTAAATTAACATTAATGAAAGGGTTGGAAGTTACACTTATGTATGTAATAAATGCACACTGCACACGGCATACATATATAGTTACACATAGTATTACGGATTGGAAGTTGGGAGTTATGATTTTCTGAGTAAGTGGGGTTATGAATTATGACTCGTGAGGAAGGTAGAGGCAAGAGCGGAATGACGAGTAAGAGAACATGCAGGGTCAGTGACAGAGCTATGGTGGAACATACTGCTTTCTGTACATGTCAAGGTCAACGTTACAAGTCTTGCAGTCCATGATCACACTTCCATTGGCAACATTGACGGTGGCTGTCAAATGCTATTATACTACTAGCATGGGCCAGTTTTTGAGTTCTCGATGCATGGTTTGGATTGCATGTAGAGTTGTCAACTGGAGCAGTTATATTCACCTCGGTTTTGTCCATTATAGGACCACTATAAAAACTACTGTTGGGTCAATCTTGGTTTTTACTAGACTATGTATTGAGTTGTTGAAAATAATCTATGACGGGTAGGTCTGCATTTTTATTGAATAAAATGTGTTATTGTACATTTTATTTATAAAAAAACACGGGTCTAACATAGTAACATGAACCGACAGATAAGTCACCCAAACCAAAATTAAATTATTTTTGTCGCAAATTGTGAGATTCAATCCAAGCCAAGGTAAAATACAAACATGATCCTGGCATGATAGTTAAGTCGAATTGACAGGTTTGTTTGGATGATTAAAGTTAAAAAGAATAAAAAACTCATTCAATTTAGAAGTTCGGCTAAATCGGTTTTAATCAAGAACTCATTAAATTTTAAGTACAATTTTAAGTAAAATCAAAGGTTAGTTTGAATGATTAAAGTGAAAGAACTTTAATTTTGACTGAATTAATTTAATTAATTGCAATTCAATTTAAATAAAATTTTAAATTATAATAGTGTAAAATATCTTTAAAATATTTAAAAAGGCACTAATGAATTAACAAATTTAGTGTAAGTTATAGTAATTGTTGTTGCTAAATATTTGGTGAGCCTTGCTAGCAATGTAGTATGACCAAAACTCTATAGTGTTTAAGTTTGTAGTAAAAATTAGATATTCTAGAGTTTGTAGTAAAAATTAGATTTTCTCTGTGTATGAGATTCTCATGTTTATTTTTACAGCTATCTTTACACTTCTTTTACATACATAGTATATTACACCCAGAATTTTAACAAAGGAAGATGTTGCACAAATTTCAAAGCAAAATAAATTATTAAAAAATTGAAATTAATAGAATATTTGTATACAAATACGGTGTGGTGTAATGAAATGGTGTACACTTATCATTTCTCTTATTTTTATCTTCATCTTAATAACGACATTCGATCTTAAATAACTACCACCTCATTATGTCGTTGACTCAATAGTGCTTTAGTATTATTTGACTGAGTGAGACATCACGTTTTGTTGTACATATGTGTCCCAACTTGGGTATCATGGCCTTTTACTCGGTGGTGGAAGTTATGGAGGTTCATAATCCATTAAGCATAAAATGTGTATGAGAGGAGTGCTTAACTTGATGTTTAGAAATCTTTGGGACTGATAATCAATCACATGTCTTTGAGCATGAAATAGGCACAAAATGAAGCATTAACAACTTTATGTTGGTGGGATGACCTTTGTTGGCAACTTCTACATTGGATTAAATTGCATGCCATATGCAAAATAATGTGGTTAACTCATCCGTCCTTTCAATTCCTTTCTTTTAGATGTCTTCTTTGACAACATTACATCTTCTTTCATAGAATGTTTGACATTTGTTAAATGATGTTTCCCCCCATAAAATGAACCGATATATCAATCAGGTTGGACAAATCCTACATGTAGGGAGATATTTTCGTTTTCTGTCTTAGTTTTATTTATATCATTTCCTGATCAAAACTTTTCTTATGCGGGATCTAGAATGTTCTCTTTTCAAGGATAAAATTTCATATCTTTTTGCTTTATTTTATTGTTTCCATATGTGTCTCGTATCTTTGCCTAAGAATGTAGGTTATTTGTGAATTAGGATTGTTGGAGGAGGGCCCGAGTTTTCCTATAATAGAATATGTTACGACCATTGCAAGAGGTCTTCTGGGATCATGGACTAGAAAAAGTTTCATAGGCATATATTTGATCTCTCTAATGATTTTAGTAGTTTCGATACTAGTAGTAATAAAATTGATTATGCCTTGAAACAAGACTCATATTAAGTTTATAATAATATCTTCTGACTCTAGTTACCCATTTAATGAATTGGTAGGACATTCCTCCTATTACTATAAATTCTAAGAAATTTAAAGAATTTGTCATCTTTTCGGGTACTTATACTAGTTGTGAAAGAGGTGTGTCATTTAGAGATATGGAACACGTAGTTATGAAACATCCTAATGGATCCATAAAAGGAATATTTTCAATTGCAAACTAGTTAAAGACTCACATCCTAATGGATCCATAAAAGGAATATTTTCAATTGCAAACTAGTTAAAGACTCGTGCTTCTGTACTGGTGAATTTATTTCAATATTGACGAAATAATTTTTTTTGATATATTTATAAAAACTTTATATTTATTAGAAAAGCATAATGAAAAATTATGAAATCAAAATATTACAATAAATAATATAATTATATAAAATATAATGGTAAATTTGACAAATTATGTATTTAGATAATATGTGAATTTAAATTGAATTACGTAATTTTAAAATAAACTTAATGTATTAAGTAATTTTAAAAAAACTGATGACATGGAGAAAGAAAAAAACATACATTTGAAAATAATGGTAATAATTTAATAGTGATTCGTAAGATAAAAAGTTTGTTGTGTGAATGATATGTAGTATTATTAAATTTCATAAAAAATATTTTTAATTTTATTAAATTTAAATAATAGATTAATTAGTATTTAATAGAAAGGTACAATGAAAAATTATGAAATCAAAATATTACAACAAATAATATGATTATACAAAATATAATGGTAAACTTGACAAATTGTGTATTTAGATACATATGTGAATTTAAATTGAATTATGTAATGTTAAAATAAACTAAATGTATTAAGTAATTTATAAAAAACTTGTGACATGGAGAAAGAAAAAAATTAACATTTGAAAATAATGATAATAATTTGATAGTGACTCGTAAGATAAAAAAGTTAGTTGTGTGAATGATATGTAGTATTATTCAATTTTATAAAATATATTTTTAATTTTATTAAAGTTAAATAATAGATTAATTAGTATTTAATGGAAAAGTACAATGAAAAATTATAAAATCAAAATACTACAACAAATAATATGATTATACAAAATATAATGGTAAATTTGACAAATGATGTATTTAGATACACATGTGAATTTAAATTTAATTACGTAATGTTAAAATGAACTAAATGTATTAAGTAATTTAAAAAAAAAACTTGTGAAATGGAAAGAGAAAAAAATTTATATTTGAAAATAATGGTAGTAATTTGATAGTGGCCTGTAAGATAAGAAGTTAGTTATGTGAATGATATGTAGTATTATTCAATTTCATAGAATATATTCTTAATTTTATTAAAGTTAAATAATAGATTAATTAGTATTTTCAGTGATAATAAACAAATAAAAAAGATAAAATATGTCTTATAATGTAAGTTTAAAATGAGATATTTAATGATAAAACAATCAATTATATTAAAATTCAAATGTATTAAATAATCATATAAAAAGAAAAGAGAAGTGAGAGAAAAGAGAAAGTAGTGTAAGATGGACTAATGAGAAGTTGACAATTGATGCATGAAATTAAAAAAGTTAAAAAAGTTAAAGGTTGTTCTGTTAGTTACTAAAATGTCCAAAGTGTAGTATAACATATTTTTTAAGAAATGATAGTTTAGGTAGTTTGAGTAATCTTTTAGGATATGTTAAATAGTAGATTACTCTTTGTAGAAGACTTGTGTGTGATTATTCCCCTATTTCCATTCAAGTGTGAGATGCTCAATGGTGGTTAGTTCGATCTTTTCCAATTTCACCCCAACTTGTAGGTGCTTGTTAGAGCGTTTGAGAACATGTAGAAGGAGTTGAGCACATATCTTACTACACGAGTGTTTTTCTATTTTTATTGTAATAAGGTGTTTATGAGCCGTTTTAATTTTTGTCGAGACATCTGATTTGTATATATATATATATATATATATTGAAATTCTGGTGCAGCAGCAGACTCATATGTCTTATAAGAATGCCGAGACATCTGATCTGACATTAAAACTAAAGCAGATAAGGTAGAGTAAAAGAACAGTTCAGGAAGCATAAAGAACACAACAAAATTGTTAACCCAGTTCAGTTCAAACCAACCTACATCTCGAGGCTACCAAGCCAGGAAGAAGACTCCAGTATTAGTAGTATTATTTTATGTAAACAATCTCAGGTTTAAAGATAAAAAACCTTCGGTTTACCTCATCACTACCCAATGAAACCTTTATCTTAGAAGACCATCTAAGACAAGAGAACCTCTGCTCACTCCATAATGATACCTAACTGTTGCAAACCCCTGCAACAAAAACAACCTATTTGAAGAACACCTCTTCAAATAACAAAAGCAACCAAAAACTTTTGACACACATACTTGGAGTTACTTTACAGTTTCCTCCAAGAACACAACTGCACTCATTTTTTCACAGCTTCTGAGTGAGTACAATAATCCTCTTGCCTATGGGCTTCGAGGTACAAATCAACGACCATCCCACAATCTGGGTGATTCACTTACATGGATAACCCTAATGATTACATCTTTCTATATTTGGCTACCTTACTAAAACTAAGTTAAAATGTCCTTATTTATAACATATTATCCAATAGGATTTGGGCATTCAAACAACAACTTATGGCTGTAACAAACTGTAGTAACAAACTCTGTAGAAAAAACAAACAAGCAGAAAACTTCTGCTACAATCAAGGTCCTCAATCTGATTTTTCTCTTCAGCTTCTGATTGAATCTTCTAGACCTCCACATATACCTTCAATTGCATGCCACATAGGATGCATAATATTCTCAGAATATTCTGCATAACTTAAAACAGAATTGTAACGAACTTAACAGTTTAGTAGGGTGATGTCTGAAACAATCGGCTGAACATCATCCGATAACTATATCAATAAAGTCGTCATCAAACATTTTTTATCTCGCAAAAGGAGAAAGGTAAACGCATCGCGAAAACCTGAAAGGGATAAGACACAGTCTTGCGACCGAGAGATAAGGTAAGGGAGTCTATTACGCGAGGGGAAGGTATTAGCACTCGACACGCCCGTAGTACTCTATGATATCCACTTATATTTTCTATCTAATGGGTGTGTTTATATTTATTTACTGCTTAATCGCTATATTTGTATGCTAAAAGAAAATGCATGAGAAAGAAAATAAAATAAAGAAAACACAGGGAAAAGAAGGAAGTATTTACAAAGTTTGCTCGATCGAGCCCTGTGACAAGATGCCTACGTATTCCCTCGTGTAATGGCAAAGTCAGAGCGTCGTAGTTCGGCTCACATATTTTGGTGGATTTTGTGTTTTTTACTTATGAAAAAGAGTTTTAAACACACAAAGAAAATGTACCTATAGGAGAAAAAGAATTAGTCTTGGTTGGTTGTTTTTCCCTTTGAAAAGGAGTTTGAACCATTATTAAGTGTTTTGATTTTCAAAAGAAAAATAAAACAAGTTTTAGTTTTATTACATGCAAGGATGCAAAAGAAACTAGAAAACAATCAAGGGAAACTATCTAATTCTATCCCCAATGTTATCACGCATGGATTATAACCTAAGGTCTAACTCGAATCGCTACCTAAGATAGAGTCGAGAGAATCCTAAGGGAATATGGCAAAGGTTTACAACCTAAATCTATGTCTATCTCGAATCGCCACCTAAGGTAGAGTCGAAGATGACAAAAAGGAATGGAAACGATTTACAACCTAAGTCTATGTCTATCTTGAATCGCTACCTAAGGTAGAGTCGAAGACGACAAAAGGGATGAATCAAACAAGTGCTTTGGCAGAAGCACATAAACAATGCAATGCGCAAACAAATGTCAAACAAGCGTAGGCATAACCTACAAAGCAAATGATGGGAGTTCTGCAATAAATGCGAACCCCAAGAATGAGTGGAGAGTCAGAATAAGGGACTCTGACCACTTTTTTATTGACTTGATAAAGGAATAGTAACATAATTCGAGTGTACCATACAAGACATGGACTAGAACTGCGGGGGACGACTGCCGACCCTTTCCGCTTGCCTATCATATCAATGACTCGATAACAGGAAATATAAAAGCGGGACTTTGCTTGGTGGTGTCACGTCAGGTTTCCTAACCACTTATGACCTATGCAAGCACAATTGTAAACACACAATGAAAATCGCCTCCCTATGCATGAAAGAGGACTTTAAACAAGCCAAACATAATTAGCACACAGAAGCGCCCTAAACGGATATTTAAATAAACCAGAAGGGTTCCTGAACATGCTCCAACTACGGAAGCCCCATCATACATCTCTATTCCTACTTCTCATGGAAAGGAAAGCGGTAAAACCCTACTTCTCATGCTCTCTAAGAAAGCGGTAAAAGAATACGATAAACAAGGTAAAGTTAATACCAAACGGATGATAAAAATCCGAAGAACACTGTAAGCTAAAAATACTCCGGAAAAATTCAGGTAAGCTGTTATTAACAAAGAAATTCGGTGAGAAATGTGCGGAGGCACCAAAAGCATAATCGGAATGTGTGTCATACACATCTGAAGCAAATACACCTGCATAAGGTCGCAATCCAGACAATACAGATAAAGAATGTGCATTGATAAGAACGGTCAAGAACGTGTGTCTATACACATTCGACGTAGATCCAATGAACCTGCAAGGAATTATCCAGACAATAATGATAAAGGATGTGCATAGATATGCACGGTCAAGAATGTCTGTCTATACACATTCAACGTATATCCATTGAACCTGCAAGAAATTGCAATCCAGACAAAACAGACAAAGAGTGCACACACATGTATACGAGAATGAGATATGGATACTATACATCCGAATCTCAAGTATAACATGCAAGAAACGATGAAAACCAAGAAGATAGATAAAGAGTACACACACATGTATGCAATATCAAGACATGGATACTACACATCCAAATCACAAGTATAATGCTCGATGTACCTCACACAAACAACAAAGTGTTAGAAATAGCAATGAGGCTTTTAAAGAAAGCACAAGATGCAAAAATGATTAGTCACAAAGAAATCGAAGCATGGAGGATGACTTCCTAGTAGGGGCAGTAACCATATATCCTAATTCTTACCTAAACATCTCTATAAAGTAGAGGAAAATATTGCAAACAAACGTGCAAGAGGAACCTAAAAGAACTATACAAATATCTAACTAGTTCCTAGGAATTAAACTACTAAAGATTTGCTTTGAAGTTCTATTTACAACTCTAAGATGAGGTTTACATTTAACTAAAATTAAATGGGAGAACATATCCTAAAGTTTCTAAAAAATACATGGTATTATACTCCTACAATTAGTCAATTCAAACGACAAAGGAGAAACATGCTTTTAAACATCGCTACATGATCGAAACTTGAGAGTTAAGTAAGTATCGAATTAAAATAGATATAGAACTTCACAAGTCAGTATCTAAATCATATTAAATGACCTCAAACAAAACATACAAGAAAAATCATGGTTGAAACATAACTATGTGCAAAATTAAGTCAAAATAATCAATCGTCGCTCTAAGGATCAATTATCATGATATCCTAATCATACGGTTCGATTGTTGATTCTAAACCAAGGTAAGAACTACCTAAACATGTCAACATATTAATCAAGAGGTTATTTGAAGGATAGAAAAATTATTAAGCATCGTGTGCAAAAGATCGATTCCTAACTTGGTGAAATAGCAAGCAATCATGTATCTTTATGTTCACTCAAAGGAAAAATCAGATAAAGACCTAAAAGGATCTAATAAATTATGGGAAAAATATCTAAAAACTGCTAATACATCATAGAACCAGAATGTTATTTTTAGGTATTTTCTTTGTTAAGAAACGATTGAAAATCGTATCGAAATATACAAGGTATTGAAAAAAAAAACCATTTTTAAACATGTTATCGAAAATCGACTAAAAAACTAATGGAAATTAATTACTAAAAATCCACAAAAAATATCAAAAATATCCTAAGACATTAAAAAGTCAGAAACCTATTTTTGTATTTTTTTTACATGTCGAAACAATCGAAATCGGGAGCAAAAGTGGACATGTATTGAAATTTGTTTGCAAGGGAACAGGGGGTGCAATACTGAATATCCTAAATGAACTAAGTCATGTTAAATTGGCGCTGAGGCCCATTATTAAGGGAGTGTGTCTTAGTAAAACGCTAGGCCCACACCAAAGTTTGCCTGAGTCCAGTTTTCAAAAATAATTCATTTCAGTTTGTTTTAATTAACATGTCACGTTTATTTTTATGTATACACTATATTGTGATAATTCTGATTGGTCAAGGTTACTCATGCCATGAACCAGTGAAATAAGGCCACGCTTAGGGTTCGTGTAAAGAAAAGAAAACTCACCGGAGTCGGAGACTTTTCGGTTCTCTTCCCCATTGACGCAACAGAAGACGCTAGTAAGAGACTATCGGCATCTTCGACCATTGACATAGAAAACCGAACTTGAAAGTGAAGAAGAATAGCACGAGTTCAAACTTCCTAATCTGAGTTTGTCGTGGTTATTGTAACTGATCGATGTCGTTTGTTACGAATGAAGAGAGACTAGAGAGTTATGATTTCCGGTTGTTGATGGATAATGAGAAAGAGAGAGGAGTGAAATTTTTGTTACTGTGATGTTACTGCATTGGAGGTGCAAGAAAATGGTTATGGAGGAAGAAGAAGAATGGTAGTGAGGGTGGTTACAAATTTGTATGAGGTTGTTACGGTGGTGAGAGTTTGTTACGGCATGGTGAAGATGGTTGTTGGTTAAGTTACCGAAAGATTCAGAGTGAGAATAATCTCCTGTTGTTGTTATCTCTTCCCTTTTTGTTATGATTGAAAATGGTGAGAGAGAGCAAAGTGTGGCCAAGGAGAGCAAGCGAGAGTGGCCTCCCCCCTGAGAATTCTTGTACCGACAAATCCCCCTTTAGTATTTTCTATCCATCATCCATATACGCTGCCCATTGCATGGTTAGAAATAGAAGCTAGCACATGCACATACGGAATACCTCGTCCTAACTCTTTTTGTCCAGCTGGTATAACTCAAAAATCGCAGCCACATACTGACCTTCTCGACTCAATAACTCGTGTTTCGTGCATGATCTCGATTCGGTCCCTTTATTAAAGTTGTAAAGCAGATTTGAGTGAACAACTTTCGTGCTGAAGATTTTCCGATTCGATGTCCTTAGCATGCTTTAAAATGGTCCTGAAGATCTGAAATTGTAATTGGAAAAATGCCGGCAACGTCGACAAAAATTCACCAGATGTATTTTCTATGACTTTAAGGACTTATATCTCTCGATCCGCGACCCGAACGAGTTCGAACTCTTCTACAAAGTTGTAGCTTGCCGCAATATGAACAACTTTGTTTTTGAACATTTTCCGATACAACGTTAATAGCTATGAGAAAATTGAACCCTAAGTCGTCAGCTTGACCCTATTGACAAACATTCAGAAATTTTTCTAAGTGTTGGATATTGTGAACATGACAAATTCATAACTTTTGAGCTCCGTAACTTTTAATCCGAATTCCGAATGGATTCGACTTCTTCATCAAAGTTTGAGATTACCATGAGGTAAACAATTTTATAGTTGAACATTTTTCATTGCGGAGCCAATATCTATGAGAAAATTAAACTCGAAGTTGTCGGCCTGACCATGTTGCCAAACATTCTAAATTTTTTTCTGGGTTGAACGTTGAAACATGATAAATTCATAACTTCAGAGCATCGTAATTTTTGTTGCGACGACCGAAACGACATGATTCCTGAATGAAACTTATAGAGGATGTAACAAACTCCAACTTTCATGTTCAGAGTTTTTCCGTGCAGCGATCAAATCGATGAGAAAAATAACCTCAAACATGCGCACAACAACTATTTGAATATTGTAAACACGATGAATTCATAATTTCCAGGTTTCATATCTTTCGATACGAGTCCCGAATGAATTTGATTCCTTCAACAAAGTTGTAGAATGCAGTGATATGAACAACTTTCTTTTTAAGCGTTTTCTAAAACGGAGCAATGTACTATATGAAAATCGAACCTGAAGTCGTCGATCTGACCTTGTGAAATTTTCAGTGAAATTTCACTGTGTTGGACTTTGCGCACATGATGAATTCATATTTTTTGAGCCTCGTAACTTTTGATCCGAGTCCCGAATGGATTCGATTTCTTCAGCAAAGTTGTACATTTTCGCGAGATGAACAACTTTGATTTTAAACTCAACTCGAATCGACGCCTCGAAACACGTGTAGAATGCCTCCGAATTCGGGTACTTGAACATGTTGAAAAACACTTAAAATTTCACTATGTAAACTTCGAAAGTTGTAAACATTAAACTTCAGAACCTCATAACTCGATATCGGGGCATTTTTGAAGAAATCTTCATAAGGACTAATTCGGAGTACGAAATACATTCTTTCCAACGATTACCAATTCGTGAAATTCCGACCACAGACGAGTAAGATACGAAGGCGACAACATGGCTCCGTGAACACAAAGTGCTTAAAACTTAGAATTTTTTTCTAAGTATAAGATTTCTTAAAGTGCAAGAAATTTCATTTTTGTCCGATTCTTCCGACTTTTCTCAGCAAATAATCACATTTGCTCGAATCTTGACTTTTGTTAATAATTTTGACCAGAAATTCTGCGCGGTCAAACTTTGAATTTTGTTGACTTTTCAGTACGCACACTCAAATATGCTTTTGTCCGACTGTTTTCTATTTTCTGATGGATCGCGTGGATCAATAAGCCATATAAAGAAACTTCAAGGTTCACAGAAGGCCTAGAATTATTTCGGGCTCATATATTCGATCACAACAGTTTTTTCTAGGCACACATATATTTGAGGTCCATTTTTTCTAAAAAAAAGTTTTGGTGTCATAGGTTTTCAATCTATTGGGAGAGCTGAGCTACCCACATCAAGAGCTTTGGCTATGACAACCTCTCTAATTTTGAAAATATTTTTGTTTATTTTTGTATCGTAGGTTTTGCTCTTATAAGTAGTATAGATGTAGATAACATGTTTAATATTAATAAACTTTTACTTAGTAAGTCTCCTTTATGTTTCTATATAAATATTGTTTGCCGATACGACATATAGTGTCTAGAGGGGAAAAAGGGAGGTGTCTAAATATTGTTTCTATATAAGTCTCCTTTACGTGTTTCGTTGAAGTCAAGGTTCTGAATCTATCTTCTGCAACGTGTCTAAGGAACATTAGTACAAGAGGTTCTGATTGTGACTTAGTGGTTTAGCTTTGAAGGCCTTCTGAAGCCTTACTTCTGTGAGTTACAAGTTCTGAAGATTATGAAGACAAGGTTCTGCTGAACAAGTTATGATGATCTGAAGAAAAGAAAGTTCTTACAACAAAGTGCTAAAGACTCTGAAGACAAGGTTCTATGTGACAAGTTCTGAAGACTCCAAGACTAAGGTTCTAAGGCTTAAGAAAGATTCTTCTACAGCAAGATTCAACGTTCAACATATAATTGAATCCTCTGATGATAAGAAGAAAAGTTCAAATGATTAATGTATGATGTTGTATAAATGGTACATAAAGTGTCTGTGACCTCTATCCTCTAGGGTGACATAAGGACAATACTTTATAATCTTTTGTCAACCACTCTTATTGTAACCGTTGGGAAAAAACAGTTGGATTTATAGCTATCTTTTTTTACTTAACGAACCTCTGTTTACAAGCTTAATACAAAAACATTATTCATAGAAAATGTGGAAAGCTATCATTGAGCAGTGACAGGATACAAAAATATTATTTTATATTGTCTAAACTCTTACACCTTATTCTATCCATTGGGAACTAACTGTTGGTGCAGGAAAAGTCCTTTATATCCTCACAATGTCTCTCTTTGTCAAAGGTTATAAATGAAGATTTAAGATGCAAAGAAAATGTGTCAGTTTATCATTCGCCATTGGCCATCAAGCTTCATCCTGTGAAAGAAAAGTAGTGGATGCGGAAGATGTTAAAGCTGCAAGGCTACATATTCTGAAGATCACCACAGAAGAGAGAAAAGAAATAAAATTTCAACAAGATGTCATTCAACTATCATCATATACATCTTGATTAAAATAGAAGAAGAAAGGAGTTTCTACTCGTAGCTTTCTCAAAGAAGAAGACTGCAAGATGTTATTCAACTTCCAATCAAATACATCTTGATAGATCTCAGAAGAATGAAGGAGTTGTTGCTTGGATCATATAAATCTTTGTATAACATTGTAATAAACACTAGAGTTGTTGCTCGTATAGTGTTTATGTTCAAATCTCTTCATGTAAATTGTTTTAACACTCAATTTGTTGCTCGAAGAAGTGTTAAAAAATATGTGCTTAAAACACTTGTGTAATTTGCTTTAAAGAAGAATTCATGTAAACACAAGATCACCATCAACTGTTGGTGATTGATTCCATGTGAGACTTGGTGAATGTCATATTTTAAGAAGATAATGGTACGGTCATTATAGGAAATCCTGATAGGAGATCTTGCGAAATAGGATTTTGTTAGGTCAATGGTAATCATATCTCAAAGGGGGCCAAGTGAAGGTTAGACTCTTGTGAGATCACTGATGGATATCATTGTAAGGAAATTCTGGTAGAAGATCTTGAGGGATCAGATTCTATTGGGTCAATGAACATTATATTTAGTTGGATCACCAAACGTGTCATTCTATGTTAGTCACCGGCGGTTGCCTGTGTAAGTGTAGTCAGTTTGGTTAAAGTGGATTAAGTCCTTGGATAAGGCAAAATCATCCTTGAGGGGGTGGACAAGAGTAGCCTAGTTTATGGCGAACCTGGATAAATTACTTGTTTTTAGAACCTGCAATTACGTCTTTGAGTTTTGATGATAATAAAGAGTATGTTTGTGTGAACAATTTTGATACTCTAATGTTTGTTGTATTTTAAGAATTGACAAATAGGTTTTGCTTCTAATGAATGTCGTGGCCAAGACATTAGAAGATAAATGCTCTACTTCTAAGCTACAGAGGCTCTGATGAACAAGTAGCGAGGAAAGCTTCGGAAGGCTCTGAAGCTAAGTTACTCTGATACGTAAGTCTGAAGAAACCAGTCTAAAGATCTTAAGACAGAAGTTCTAAGTGAACGTAGTCCAAGATGCTGAAGACTAAAGTTTCAGAAGACAAAGGGTTCTAAAGACCAAGTGTTGAAGACTCTAAAGACGTGGCTCTAAAGACTCTGACTTGAAGTTCTTCTAAACTTAGTAGCGATACAAGGTTCTAAAACCAAGTGTTGAAGACTCTGAAGACGTGGTTTTGAAGACTCTGAAGACTTGAAGCTCTTTCAGTCTTAAGATACGATACAAGGGTTTTCAAAACCAAGTTCTAAGGACTCTGAAGATGAAGATCTGAAGACTCTGACGACTTGAAGTTTTGACCAACCAGATGTTATGTTCTCTATTCTTACCCAGCTCGCAGAAGCCTCTGAAGTACAAAAGGTTAGAATATAATTTTAACATAGTACAAAGAGTACACAAAACGAAAAATCTTCATTCCACTATCTCTCCACTAGAGTAAATTATGGAAAAGAAAAAGACATGGAAGTACTATTGTGTAACAACTCTTTGTTTCAAATGGCCAACAAATTATTCTCAAACTTGCTCATTTTGGCCAAAACACCAACACTTTTTATTTAAAAGGAATCAAGGGTTTAGATTCATAGTATCAAAATCTGAGAATAAAAGGCTTCAAGGGCAAGTGGAATCACGAGAAGAGCACGAGCCAATGCCCAGTTTTCATTTTTATTTTTCATAAGAGAGCAAAATCGGTTTGGACTTTTGGCTGGATATCAAGGCCCATTTATTTTTCTAATCTCTTCTCCATACTCTATATAAGATGAGGTAAGCCTCACTTCACCCTCTCCACGCTCACAAATCCTAAATTTCAGATCTGAACACAAAACTCCATAACTGCATTTTTCTTCAAATCTCAAGTTTCAACCGTGCATTTGGAGATTTTCTTCTTTATTCTTCATCCTCAAGACTCAAGGAAGGCAAGGAAAGAATTGGAACTCACCTGGAGTGAAGGAGACAGTAGATTACGATTTTCTTTTGAGGTAAGAAACTTGAACTTCGACTCTTGAAATGTAGCTGTTCATTTGTGTGTTTGAGCTTAGATTCATGTTAATTGATGTTGTTTGAATGAACTATCACTAGGATGATAATTGGTAATGTCGTCTTTTATTACCTTGAACATCGTCACAAGGATGACAGAAGGTAATCTCCTTATTTCCCAAAGTGAAACAAATATTCATTTCCTCTGTGAATCTATTTTCCCAGTGAAACATATACTTGTTTCCCAACAAACAGGATTCTCCTTTCTTAGACAGATTGAGACCTCCTCACAAATGTTTTCCCCAGCATGTCACTCTTTGGTACCTCTTAGGTAAACTTTCTGCAATCACTTTGCATCATTCGCATTTTTTCGTATCTTAGGTCCAAAAGTTGCGTATTATGATATTTAAGTCTCTTCACACCTATCGAGACGAAGATTTTCATCTTCATATCTCAGGTTAAAGAAACTTAAATATGGGCATCATTGCATCACTAACGAAACTTAAGATACCACATCATATCATTCACATATGCATCATTGCATCACTAACAATTTCAGAACAGGATAGATCGTGTGTGTGCTCCTAAAGCCAAATTAGGGTTTTGATCAAGTTTTCATTTGTTCAAGATATGATCAATTAGGGTTTGAGTCTCCACTCACCTCAAATTATCTCTCTTCATAAATCATCAACATTTAATCTTCATATTCCCATCATTTCCTCAAGATCCATCTTGAATAAACCAATTAGGGTTTTGATCGAGGATGGTGTGTCATTGAATTTTTCCTCAATGAATGATCTAATTGCTTGGAGATTGATCTTGAAATCATCAATGCAATATCTTGACCTAATTTCTTGGTTCAAAACATTCCAAACGCCATGATTGATTCTCATAGAAATTCTGAATCATCTAACAAAAGTCAACTGTTTAGAAAAGTCAAACTTTGACTTTTGGTCAACTTTTTGAAATCTAAATTTTTTCGATCATCAAATCATTTCAAATTATCCATCATGATCATAAAAAAATCAAAATGTGTGAAAAAGTCAGTTTCAAGATTACATGTCATTTTTCAAGATTACATGTCATTTTTCAAGATTACATGTCATTTTTCAAGAATTTCTTCCTTATAGAAGCCTTATCACCAAATGAGATAGGATTTAAGAGATAAAAATCGGATGGCAATGATTGGAAAAGGATAGAAATACTTGATTTTTTTAACCATGGTTAAGAAAGATTCCATGTGCATTTAATGAAGAATATCCCTTTCTTAAGCCTTAAGCTCCAAGTTGCAAACTCACCAATCTTATCTTTCCTTGCTTGCCAAACTTCCTTGCCTATAAATAGAGGTCTCTACTTCATTAAAAATCACACCAAAACAATCATAAACTTGTTTTCTCATTCTTTCTTATTTTGCAAGTTTTATCATTTTCAAAGAGGTTAAAATTCAAACTTCCAAATCTTGAAAGTTCTAACCAAAGGTGTCATCCAAACATCTTCTAAACATCATTTAGAAGTTGCTCATCACTTTAAACCATCACAAAATAATTCAAAAGTCAGCTTCCTCACAAAAACTCCATTTGTGCATGTTTTGAGCCTTAACTTGCCAACTTGAAATCCACTCATGCGTTTTCAGTTCTAATCATTCACAAAGCCTATATAACTCATATAGAACTCATCCAAGTCATAAAATCAGAACTGGTATCGTGCCATTCATCCCTCCTCACTCAAAAACCAGTCACTTGCAATTTGACTCGGGTAGGAGAATCCATTGAGCTTCAAGGCAAGCTAGGAGTTGGGACAAACTCAAGAAGGTCCGAGGAAGCTCGCAGTATCACAAATTTGCATATGGAAGAACTCATATGAGTTCTCCAAATTTTCTTCAAGAGGTAAGTTTTCTAAAATTTGATTCTCTTATACAAGCATCTTTAAATTCTCTTGTCATGAGGAAGGAGAAGAAGGCCATGGCGCCATCTGTTTTTTTTTTTAAAATTCTCATTTTATAATATATATGTTTGTTTGTGTTTAAATGAACAGGTGTATAGCCACCCCAGTGGTAGCCAGCGGGCCTCTTAGTCTCTTGCCATGCCATAGGTCCAGGGTTCGAATCCCCGAGACCTTTTAGTTTTTTTAACTTCCCAAAACCCTTATTTTCACTCTTTTTTCAAACTGATTTCACAAATCATTTTCAAATATAATCAAATCAAAGCCTTGTTTTGACAAGCCACACGTGTGGCCCAATGGCTAACTCTTTCACCTTTGAGCCTCAGGTCTTGAGTTCAAGCCTCCTTAGGACCAAAATCAACTTTTTATCACTTGTTTTCTTCACATTTTCAACAAACTTCAACATTTTCAAAAACCAATCAAAACTTCTCATATTGAGATGTTTTCTTGCACACTTGTCATTTAATAAACCTATTTTATGATTATGTCAAAAAATACCAAAAAATATATTCTTTTGATATATTTTTATTAGGTTTAAAATAGACGTTTTTAAGTGTTTTTAAATACTTTTCAAAAATGTTTTCTTTCCGATTTTCAAATCTAATCTTTCTCAAAACTTCTGATGAATATCTTTCATTTTTCAAAATCTTTTCAAAACTTTCAAAAACATTTTAAACTTACACACCTCTTTTCCATGATCGATTCGATTAATCTTTGAAAATACAAACCGAATTAGGTTTTTTGCTTTGAAATTCTTTCAAACTCAAAATCAAATTGATCATGGACCTCCCTCACGGTGTAAGTCCCAACCCCTTTTATGCACATATTTATTTCCTTGTACATATAAAACCTTTTGTGTATATATTCAATTCCTTGTACATATTCAATCATCTTTGTAAATATTCAAGTATAACAAACTTCATTCATTTGTTTTCATCCGCTTGTTTATACACCGATTCCATTGGTATTAAAAGGAGCATTATTCCCGGTGAATCTGCTCTTAAACCAATGAGTCTCCCTTAAGGTGTAATTCCAACTACTTTGTATATATCCAAGTATACTAGCTTATCCGCTTGTTTTAAACACTTGTCTACATATTTGCTTTCACACATCATTTATATATATTCAAGTTACACTAGCTTTAATTGCTTGTTTTATACACTTGTTTATATATTTCCTTCATAAATTTCTGTGAATGCACACACACGCACTTTGTCATATATACTTGTCCATATACTTGTTCATGTTTATTTATGTCATAAAAACTAGTATAAAAACTAGGTTCCCCTTAGCCTCCTCTTGGGCTTTGTACAAGATAACTCATTTGTTGAGTTAGCCTCCCTTTGAGTTTCGTACAAAAGAACTCCCCTGTTGATTTAGCCTCCCCTTGGGATTCGTACAAAATAACTCCCTCGTTGAGTGTAGCCTTCTCTTGGGCATCATACAAGAAAGAGACTTGGAAATCTCTAACAGCCTCCTATTGGGCTTCCAATACAAAGAATCACCTTTGCTAGGATAAAATCTTAAGAGTATGATTTCCCGGTGAAATCACTCTTGATCCTAAGAGGATGGTTTCCCGGTGAAATCACTCTTAAATCCAAGCCAGTCATACCTTATAGCTTCCTCTTGAGCTTCATACAAGGACCCTCGATGACCCTTAATGTCCCTTGGAATTCCTCCTCTTGGGCTTACAATACAAGGACCCACAGACTTCTTAATAACAAAGTTGAAACTCAACGAGAATGTTTCCACATAGATTTTACTATTTTCTAAATTTTTCCGAAAATTTCCTCTTACTAGGATATTTGTCTCTCTGTATACGAACTTCCTATCTATAGACTCACTTTTCAAAATCCAGCCACCCTTTTCTAATAGGGAATTGGTTGACATGTTCATGGGAACACTGACAGGCCCATTCTTCAATTATATGATTGGAAACTCTTCAGTTGGATTCACCGAGATGATCTTCAAAGGCGAACGTATTGAAGTTGGAATCAAGAGTGGAAAGATTCAAGTCGAAATATCTTGAAATGCTACGAAGAGATCTTTTAGTGGGAAGAAAGAAGTAAATGATGTGTATGGTCAGAAGAACCGTGACAAAGGTGATCGCCATCAATCTTTGGGGGCAGTCCTGATCTCAAATCCCACACCAGTACAACCTCAACAAGACAACACGCGTAGGCAGAACACGCCAAGAAGGTAGTTTACGAAGATCAACATGTCGTTGTCTCAAGCATTACAACACATGTTGAAAGCAAAGCTGATTACTTTGAGGGATCCTCCTCAGCATGTCAAAACTTCTTCTTTGAAATACAATCCCAATGCAAGTTGTGCATACCACTCCAATAGCCCAGGGCACGACACCAACAACTGTTCGGCCCTGAAGAACAAGATCCAAGACATGATTGAAGCCCGGGAAATCGAATTCGACCCTCCTATTGAAACCCCAATTGTGATCAACACACCAATGCCCGATCATGGAAAGAGTACCAACTCCATTGATAATGACTCATACGTATTTGCTGAGAACGAGTTTGTAATACGGTGAACTGACTTTGTAGGATTTTTGTATCCAAATGTGCGGATAGCAAGAGTCGCCACCGAATTTTATTTTTATCCAATTAAGGGAAGGTAAAATTAACAGAAAAGACCTTCGTTAGATTCTGAGTTCGGGAGAATGGTTATGAAAAGGGAAGGTATTAGCACCCCTTTCCATCCGCAGTTTATTCTACGGGCTCTTAGTTGCTCTAGATCACTTTTTAAAATTGCTTTATGTGTGTTTGACAAAAATGTTTTGAAAAGGAATTTCGCTTTGACTTTGTAATGACTCATGTAGGAGTGTATACAAAGTGTTCGGAAATGTTTGTTTTAAAAAGAATTTGAACTTTGAAAAAGTGTGTGGTGTGAAAAGCATTTGATTTGAGCAAGCAACTAAAAGACTTATTTACCCACTCAGAATTGGTCGTTTTGTTATACTTCTACATTCCTTTAGAATAGAGCTAGCCATACCATTAGTTAGTAGGTAGCTCCATTCGTTGGATGTAAGCGGGACATTCGAAGGGACATCGGATGGTCATAGAAGGCAACTTGTAGGAAGTATCCTAGCACATTCGAAGGGACTATCATCATTTTCAGGCGACAATCGAGGGTCAAGATCATGTATTCGGAGGCGACATCGTGGGTCTTATGGTCTTTGTATCGAAGGGACTATGATGATTTGTTTGTAGGCAACGGTGCTAGAATACCTCTACGTTCGAGGGACATGACCATTTTGAATCGAAAGGCATCGAGAGAGAATTACCCTAAGGGGTGCATGTGTGAAAGAAGTGTGTCAAATTCAGATATTTTATCTTGAAGATTAGTGTGAGCTATGTCCAATTATTAGTCTTGCCATACACGCCTAATTACTAGCAATTGATAAGGGTGCGGAAAGTAAAATGCGGAATGTAAAGGTGCGGAAAATAAAACCTACGCTATTACAAGGCTTTGGGGCAGATACATAATTTAAACTTGCGGAAAATAAAACCCTAGATTAAACTATTACAACCCATGAGCAATTACATTATTGGAAAAAATAAAACGATAAAAGAAAAACGTCTGAATCGGTGCAACCTGTTAAAGAATAAGAAAATCGGGAAATATGATGAAATTGAAATAAGAGAAAATGTTAGAAAAAATGCAATTTTTAATATGAGAAAATTAATATATGCTGGAAATAAGATAAATATATTAAAATAATCTTTTTGGGATTTTTTGGAAAAGATTTAATAATTAAAATGCAATTTATAATGATTTAAATGCTAAAATAAAAATAAAATAAATATGCATGCAAAAATTATATTTTTTTATTTATTAAATTAAATAAAGGTTTTTAGAAAAATAATGTAAAAAGAAAAAATGTTTTTGGTAATTTTTTAATGCAGAATAAAAAATATGAGAAGAACTAAAATTGAATGAAAATATTGAAATAATTAAAATAATTGAGTTTAGTAAAAGTGAAAAAAAAGGATTGTCTGAACCAGGAATCGAACTGGAGACATCCCTTTCAAACCTTGAAAACCACATGCTTGACCAACTGAGCTGGCGTGTTGCACTGTTTGGAAACGGAACAAATGGAAGATAACACGCGTCGCTTCCCGGTTTCCTCCCGCTCGCGCCATCCATCGTCTTCAACCTTTTGAAAATTTGAAAAGGCAGCGTCGGCCATGGTTCGACGCAAAGTTCCTGGCAAACATCAAAAACGCAGCACACGTAATATAAATAAAATCCAAGGCCATGGTTCGATTCAGGACATCGTTCCGAATTCAATGGCATAGGTCTTATTGTCCAATTTTATGTATTTCGTGAAACCCCAAATCGGTCCCAGAAACCCTAACAATGGTATTCTACACTCCCGGCCATGGAAATTCGATTAAAGCACCCAGAAAGCTTGCAAACTTGACACTAATCACAAAAACAACAATAAAACATGTTAAAAATGCATGATAATTGAAATACGATTTTGAAATTTTCTTGAACAAACCGATTTCGGATTCTTTGATTCTTGATGGTTTTAAGCAATGTGAGGGTCTGGATCGATTCAGGAGATGTCAAGCAATGTGTTGGACACCTCAAAAACGATTGAAAACGGCTGGAAGTAGGGTTCCCACTTGCTTGTGCACCACGGTTTTTTGAGCTTTGGAATAGGGTTTGTAGAGCAATTTTTCCTTCTTTCTTGATAGGTATGCATCATGTATTTATACTGGATGGATTTGGGATTGAATTTGGAAAGAATCAATCAATATTCAATGGAAATCAAATTTGATATTTCCATGAAAATCAAATCTTCAAAGCTTGATCAATTTCAATCCAATCTTGCCTTTCTTGCTCCAATTTGAATTTGGCATTTGTGAGTTAATTGGACCTTAAGGAAAGAATAAAATCAATCTTTGCCATTAATTTCAATTTTATAATTTATTTTAAGATTTAATTTGCATTTAAATGAATAAATTACAAATTAAATAGAAAAATAAATCAAAAATTCGTGGCTTTGGGCTTGGACACTCCTAATTGCTTGAGGAACAAGTTAGGATGAAGAAAAAGTAGGCCCATTTGCAAAAGATTTGATTTTTTTGAAGTATCTCTCTTTGTGCATTCTTCCAAAATTGCCCAACTTGTGGATGGTGTAACTTGCTCAATTTTCCACATTTTTGAGTGTTCTTGGATCGATTCAGGAGATGTCAAGCAATGTGTTGGACACCTCAAAAACGATTGAAAACGGCTGGAAGTAGGGTTCCCACTTGCTTGTGCACCACGGTTTTTTGAGCTTTGGAATAGGGTTTGTAGAGCAATTTTTCCTTCTTTCTTGATAGGTATGCATCATGTATTTATACTGGATGGATTTGGGATTGAATTTGGAAAGAATCAATCAATATTCAATGGAAATCAAATTTGATATTTCCATGAAAATCAAATCTTCAAAGCTTGATCAATTTCAATCCAATCTTGCCTTTCTTGCTCCAATTTCGAATTTGCTGGCATTTGTGAGTTAATTGGACCTTAAGGAAAGAATAAAATCAATCTTTGCCATTAATTTCAATTTTATAATTTATTTTAAGATTTAATTTGCATTTAAATGAATAAATTACAAATTAAATAGAAAAATAAATCAAAAATTCGTGGTTTTGGGCTTGGACACTCCTAATTGCTTGAGGAACAAGTTAGGATGAAGAAAAAGTAGGCCCATTTGCAAAAGATTTGATTTTTTTGAAGTATCTCTTTGTGCATTCTTTCAAAATTGCCCAACTTGTGGATGGTGTAACTTGCTCAATTTTCCACATTTTGAGTGTTCTTGGACTTTTTGGAAAGCTCTAAGAGTCCTCTAACCAATGTCTTTGGTCTCATCTCATTTGGAGTTACCATGCTCAATATATCTTCAAAACAAAAAGTTGACTTTGAAAATGACCTGTAATGTTTTGAGCTATACCTCTCAAATGAAGCATTTTTGGACATTCTTGTGAGACATGAAGTTGTAGAGAATTGAATTTCCTTCAAAACAAGAGGTGGTGGAAAATTTCGAGAAAGTATGAGAAAGTTATGATCAGTCAAAGTTCATTGACTTTTCATCTAGAAACCCTAATTTAGAAAGTTTGACTTTTGAGCAAATCTTGAGTTTTCTTGATGAATCATGATCAACCCTTGATCAAATGATGAATGTAACTTCAAAATGAGGATGTTGACCAAAACTTATGAAGTTTGACTGTATGTTGACCATAGTTGACTTTTTGCCCAATACACCCGATTTTCAACCATCTGAGCAATTGTCTGAGGAAACTTGACTTGTGAAGCTTGAAACTTGACATGGAGAATATTTGAAGCATATGAGGAGGCACGAAGGCTATTGGAGATGTTGGAAATCCATCTTGACTTGAGAGATACCAAACCCTAGTTTGGGTTGATTGTCTAGGAGAGAGTTTGTCTGATCAACTCTTGAGGAATCCTTGAGCATAGATGTATGAAATCTTTTGAGTAGATGGAGGGCAAATTTTGGGGTATGACAGCTGCCCCTGTTCAATCTTCTTGTACTGTAAGGGTTAGATTGGCATGCGTGCCTTTCGTGACCTGGAGGTAGAAGATGATTGAACACTCGAGTACACCTGAAAATTTGCACTCGCGGTTGGCTGATGATGCGGGAATGGGCTTACAGATGCCATTTGGAGAAGCTGGATACTTCGCTGGGGGATGAGTCGTACGCTAGACTCTAGGTTGTTAATAGGAGAGCTAACGGAGATGGGCTTAAGATGCCATCTGGAAAGGTCGATGCTGGGGAGTGAGTCGTATGTTAGACTCTGGATTATTGATAGGAGGAGTACTGGAAAGTGAGCCGTACGCTAGGCTCTGTAGATGTTCCTGGAACGGAGAGGAGATGGGCTTAAGATGCCATCCAAGGCAACTGAGTCGTACGCCAGACTCTGTAGTTGCTGTTGATAATAAGGAATCAGAATAAATCTTCGTGTTGATTACTCTGAGGGAGATTGTAGTTGGCAAAAATGTGGATAGCTTCCCTGTTGTGCATCGGGTGTTGATCCATTGCCTGTTATCGGAGGATAACCAGAGGAGGTCTTTCGGATAGTTTTCCCGTCGGTTCGGGGCTTAATCCTGGACTAGTTGTCGGAGGACAACCAAGGGCGGTCTTTCGGATAGTTTTCCCGTCGGTTCGGGGCTTAATCCTGGACCTGTTCGCGTCAGAAGCGACTGTTACCTGTTTTGGAAAAACAAGAGAAACTTTGATAGAACATTCGTTAGTTTTATGCAAAGTATGATGCATGACAGTGTATATGAATGACATATGTATGAATTATGACTTTATGAGTAATGTATGAATGATAGATGTTGTGATATTTCAAAACATATCCATCTTGAAGAAGATGCGGATGCTTTGTTTGAAGATTTCTGACTTCTGTTTGGGGAATTGTGTAGATGAAAACCCCGCTCTCGAAGGAGGAGAAAGATATCCGGGATTCCTCCGATGCACTATCTGACCAAGTCCTGGGCCTAGATACTGTTGAGGAAGGTAGAGATTGAGAAGCTCGTTGTTGGAGATCTCATAGACCCTGCTGAGGAGAACCTGGGAGGCGATTTGTTGGGGACCTAGTATGTAGATCCTGCTGAGGAGATTTAGGAGACGCTCTACTGGGGATTCCGAGTGTAGATCTCGCTGGAGGATAGTTGTTGCTAGAAGAGTCTGAGTCCGTTGTAATCTCGGGATGGGTAAAAATGCTTTCTCCGATGCATATCTGACCAAGTTTCGAGTCTGGATACTGCTGCCGGGGAGAAGAGGGGAGGATTGAGAAATATCCACTGGGGATGAAGTGTTACTGCTTGGAGACTGATGTAACGTTGCTCGGTTGAGTGGAATCACTGCTTGTGGATTAACATATACTCCGTTGGGGAAGGTGTGTTGTGAGTGACACCTTTATGCTCTGTGGGGAACTATTGGTGACTTTCGTTGTCATCCCAATTCCTGGAACCTGTAGTAAGTACTTTTGAATGTTCACTTTTCGTATGTTTGTGATTAGATTCTTATTGTCAAATGCGTATAGTCATTCAAAGCAAACGTTGGACTTATTGCAAATAACAACAACAGAAATTGTAAAGAGAAAGAATTTTGCGTTTATTTGAAAGGTGGCGTATGGCCAAGTAGTTTGTACACAAGAAAGGTAAAAAGCTATGCGGAAACAATCTCGTTAAGTTCCAACTATGCTAGTACTCATATATTTCAACTATCTCATCTCCTTGCTGTCAGTAGAAAGTGAGTAGACTGATCTTCGCCATTTGAATCTTGAATTGATGGTAGTCCAGCGTGATCTGGAAGAGACATAGTCGACGCCTAAATCCCTAACTTTTGCCTAGACCGCCCTTCGGTTTTCGTCTACGGATACCCTTTTTTGCCCAAGCCGCCTTTTCAGGTTTTCGACTTGCCGGGTGTACATGTTTTGTATATATCCTTAACTTTTGCCCGAACCCTTTTGGTTCGCCAGGATGCCCTTATTTTTGCCTAGGTTCGTCGACCTAGCGGGTCTCTTTATGCGTAGTATTTTTTGACTATGTCTGCGTTCACAGGGTGTGGGAAGTCTTCACCATCCATGGTGCTAAGTATCATAGCTCCGCCGGAAAATACTGTCTTGACTACAAACGGTCCCTCATAGGTGGGAGTCCATTTGCCCCTGGGATCACCTTGTGGAAGAATGATGCGCTTGACTACTAAATCACCAACTTGGTAGACTCGTTGTTTGACCTTCTTGTTAAAAGCTCTGATCATTCGCTTCTGATAAATCTGTCCATGGCAGATGGACGCGAGTCGTTTCTCATCAATCAAATTAATCTGGTCAAGGCGAGTCTGAACCCAATCGTCTTCGCTTAACTCTGCGTCCTGGAGGACTCTGGTTGAGGGTATCTGAACCTCGATGGGTAAGACGGCTTCCATACCGTATATGAGAGAGAAAGGGGTTGCCCCTGTTGATGTTCGCGCTGTAGTGCGATAACCATGAAGAGCAAATGGTAACATCTCATGCCAATCCTTGTAAGTCACTGTCATCTTCTGTATAATCTTCTTAATGTTTTTGTTGGCGGCTTCCACTGCGCCATTCATCTTAGGCCGATAAGGAGAAGAGTTGTGATGCTTGATCTTGAACTGCGTGCAGAGTTCGGTGATCATCTTATTGTTGAGATTGGAACCGTTATCTATGATAATCCTTTCGGGAGTGCCATACCGACAGATAAGATTATGCTTGATGAATCGAGCCATAACATTCTTGGTAACAGATGCATACGAGGCTGCTTCTACCCACTTGGTAAAGTAATCAATTGCCACAAGGATGAAACGATGTCCATTGGAAGCTGTGGGCTTAATCTCTCTGATCATGTCAATGCCCCACATTGCAAAAGGCCAAGGAGAAGTTAAAATATTCAGAGGTGCGTGCACGTGCATAATCGGCACTTGTGACAAGATCGAGCATAGCGGTGACAATCAGCTTCCATGGTAGACCAATAGTAACCTGTTCTCAAAATCTTCTTAGCCATAGTGTGTCCACTGGAGTGGGTACCAAATTCGCCTTCGTGTAACTCTTCCATGATACGCATTGCTGTTTTCTGGTCTACACAGCGGAGTAAGCACAAATCGTGGTTGCACTTGTATAAGATGTCGTTGCTGAGAAAGAATTTGGATGCGAATCTTCTCATGAACTTCTTATCATTGACAGATGCCCCTGCGGGATATTCTTGAGTCTCAAGATACCTCTTCACGTCATAGTACCAAGGTTTCTCTTCTGTATCAAGCTCATAACAATACGCTGGTTCGTCGAACTTCTCAATGATGATCTGGGGAGCCTCGTTGTCCCATCTGACCTTGAACATAGATGACATAGTAGCCAATGCGTCTGCCAACTAATTCTCTTCTCGTGGAATATGATCAAAAGTAATATCTTCGAAGTAGGGAATCAAACTCAGAACATGCTCTCGATATGGAATGAGATTCGGATGCTTCGTATCCCACTCGCCCTTAATCTGACTGATCACTAAAGCTGAGTCTCCATACACTTGTAAGAACTTGATTCTTAAGTCAATAGCAGCTTTGATACCTATGATGCACGCTTCGTATTCGGCCATGTTATTGGTGCAATTGAAACATAATCTGGCGGTGAAAGGCGTATGTCCGCCTGTGGGAGACGTAATGATGGCGCCAATGCCATTGCCAAGTGAGTTTGAGGCTCCATCAAAGACCATAGTCCATCGGGATCCTTGTTCGGTCCTTCGTCGGCACGGTTCTTCCAATCAAACTAGTAGAACATCTTCATCGGAAATTAACTGCATAGACGATAGTCATCTACGGCTTGATGAGCCAAATGATCGGCTACTACACTTCCTTTGATCGCTCGAGAAGTGTCTTGGATGTCGTATTCGGTCAAGATCATTTGCCATCTTGCTATTCTTCCGGAGAGAGCTGGTTTCTCAAAGATGTATTTTATCGGATCCATCATGGAAATCAATAAGGTAGTGTGAGTCAACATATCTGTCTTAGTCGGCGAGCAGCCAAGCCAAAGCGTTGCAAGTTTTCTCTCTGTGAGTATCTTGTTTCATCGGTAAACTTTTGCTAAGGTAGTATATTGCATGCTCTTTTCGACTGGACTCGTCATGTTGCCCCACACACCCCATTGAGTTCTCTAACACAAGTACATGATAAGAGGTCTTCCTTGGCGGCATTAGAATAGGAGGATTCGTAGGTACTCCTTGATTTTGTCAAAAGCGATCGGCAATCGCGTTCCATTCCACTACTTGATCTTTCTTAAGTAACTTGAAGATTGGCTCACAAGTAGCGATTAGGTGTGCAATGAATCGGCAATGTAGTTCAATCGGCCCAAGAAACCTCGACTTCCTTCTCTTGCGGGAGTGGCATCTCTTGAATAGCTTTAACCTTCGCAGGTCAACCTCAATACCTCTTCCACCGACTACAAACCCTAGGAGTTTTCCGGATCCGACCAAAAGTGCACTTGTTGGGATTTCTCAATCAGATTTCTTCAATCTATCAAATAACCGCAAATGATCAAGATGTTCTTCTGTGATCGAGCTATCATGTCGTCGACGTAGACCTCTATCTCGTGATGAATCATGTCATGAAATAATGTCACCAAGGTTCTTCTTGATCCGAACGGCATAACCTTAGAGAAAGTGCCCCATGTAACAAAGTAGTCTTCTCCATGTCTTGAGCCATTTTGATCGATTGTAACCGAGAAACCATCCATGAAGGAGAAAACCTTATGCTGAGCGGTGTTGTCAACCAGAACATCAATATGAGGAAGCGGGAAATCGTCTTTCGGACTCGCTTTGTTCAGATCTCTGTAATCCACACACATTCGTACCTTGCCATCCTTCTTAGGTACGGGTACCACATTAGCAACCCACTGGGGATAGGAAGTAACGGCTAGGAAACCAGCGTTGAACTGCTTCATGACTTCGGCTTTGATTTTCTCTGACATCTCAGGACGCATGCGACGAACCTTTTGTTTCACTGGGAGAAAACCTTCTTTTGTCGGCAATCGGTGTACCACGATATCAATGTCCAAACCAGGCATGTCCTCGTACGACCAAGCAAAAACCTCAATATAGTCTCGTAGCATCTGAACCAACCTTTCTTTAACACTGTTCTCAAGACCCGCTCCTATCTTGATCTCTTTTCTGTCTTCGTCAGTACCCAAATTCACAACCTCAACTTGCTCTTCGTGGTGTATAACTCTTCTTCTTGTCGATCGACAAGTTCTCCGGCACTTCACAATCTTCCTCACTTTCGTCTTGGCTTGGTAGATCGGATTATCAAAGTCATATTTAGCACTAGCATAGCTGTTATTAACGAGATTCGGAGTGATTCGCATTGTATCACGGGTGTGTAAGAAACACATAGCTTTTGAAGGGGTGATAAAGTAAAGAAAGAAAACAAACAATTCAATGCAAAAGTCCAACGAATTTATTGAATGAAAATACGCAAACGACAGATAATAACCCTAACGAGCCATGATGGGCAAGGCACTAGGCTTTCAAAGTTTATTGTTCAAAACATAAAGAAATACGAAAAGCAAAACAAAACAAGAGCAATTACTCCGACTAAAGGAGATTGGTATGACGTCTTCGTCTTCCAATTTTGAGTCCTTTATCCGGAGTTGGGAAGATCCACTTGCGATGTCGCCGTCGTCGTCTTCTATAGCATGGATTCCACTGCCGATGCGGAAAGGAAGTTGGCCGCATCGCGGCGTCATCTCTCGACCCTTGATGGTGAAGCCTAAACCAGTCTTGTCAAATTTGAAGGGAAGATCGGGAGTGACCCCAAATAGTACTACCTTCTTCAAGCTTGAGCATCTTTCAATGAGGCCATCCTAGGCGGAGCTTGTGTTCCAGGGGGGAGAGTCACAGCATGACTTTGGGAATTGTTTCAAAAGCTTGACAGGGAGTCTCAAAGAATTCACCTTCCATCTCAAGGTATCGGAATGACTGTAGATGACCGACCATATACTCCTCTTCACCACATCGTAACAACTTTCCCTTTCACCGGTACACATGGTAGAGGTAATAGCCCCATGTATCCAAGGCGTCCGAGTAGGCAAGAATAAGTGGACGGATGTCCATGACAAAGAAAGTAGAGTCAAAAGTCTGGGAACCGACTTTAACAGCCAGAGTAAGCTCTCCAAGTATTGTTCGCTTAGAACCATCAAAAGCTCTCACGATAATGTCACTGGGTCTCAGAACCAACCCTTCGACATCAAGTCGATCAAAAGCGATCTTGGAAGGATATTCAAAGCGAACCGGTGTCAACCAAAACATGAGATGTAGTGCCCTTGCATTCAACGAGATGTGCAAGGCTTTGTTATGTTTCTTTCCGCAGAGTCAAATCAAGATCGAGAAGCCTAGGCCGTTGTTGGCAGCCGGCTAGCAATACAAACTTCGAATCGGTGGTAGTGTCTTGCGGTACATGAGCATTCTTCAGAAACTTCACCAAGGCATTAGCATGAGCCTCGGAGCACAAGAGCAGAGCAAGCATGGAGATCTTGGACGGAGTCTGTCCTAACTGTTCCACAACATTATAGTCACTCTTCTTGATAATCTTCAGAATTTCCTCCATTTCTTGTTTGGAGGTGTCTTCAGTAACTTCCTTTGGTACTTCGGTTGGCGGGATGAGTCTTTGGTTCTTTCCTCTAGGGGATATTGATTGAGTAGGCGGAATGCGAGCTGGAGTCGCAGTGTCTTTTGGAGGAGAGATCTCTGGAGAGAATACCCTTCCGGTTCTGGTCACCTTACTGGATCCGGTGATGTTGTCAACGTCAGGAATAGAAACTTCCGCAGTAAGATCTTCAATAGTCAGAGGATCTTGTTTGACACCATGATAGTAAACATCAGCTCCATAATTCCAAGGGATAGCTTTGTCAGAGGAATATGGAACTGGTCTTGGAGAAGTGATAATGAGAGGTGCCACTCTAGGCACAGGATCCACAGAGGAAATTCTTATTGTGTTAACATCAGCATAGTCTTCTGGGAAATCGTCACCCCATCCGGTCGCCTTAACATCTTCAATAGGAATCTTGTAACTATCAGGGACAGTGTACTTCACCATGTAATCATACTTTCCACTTGGCTGCCCCAAGGTATCCCACACAGATGGCACAGCTTCGTTCGCATTGTCAATCTTCAACTTAGACATTTCTTCACACAACTTCTGCACAGGTGGTTTCAGAAATAGTATCTCACGGTTATCCATCATGCACTGAACACGTCTTCTCAACCAAGCACAACCATCAGGCGCGGATGGGCACCAACGACAATCTTCTGGGCATCCTGGATTGACACCGGCTTGCAACAAATTCTTCTTAACAGTCATCAGAGGAATGGTCAAGTCATCTATGTTGAAAACATAAGTATCGTCACCAACAGCATTGGAACTCTTGTCATGGTTAGGCATAGGAGCATTGATCACATTCGGAGTCTCAACAGGAGGATCAAACTCAATCTGCTTAGCTTCAATCATATCTTGAATCTTGTTCTTCAGAGCCCAACAATTGTCAGTGTCGTGCCCTGGGCTATTGGAATGGTAAGCACACTTAGCATTAGGATTGTATTTCGGAGAGGAGGTATTGACATTCTGAGGAGGATCCCTCAAGGTAATCAGCTCTGCGTTCAACATGTGTTGCAAGGCTTGCGACAAAGGCATGTTGATCAGAACTGCTTCGTGGCGCGTTCGCTACGCGTTGTCTCGCGGAGGTTGTCTTGATGTAGGTTGGAGATCACAACTGCCCCCACAGATTGAGCACGGTCGGTCTTGGCTCTGCTTTTCTGACCATACACAGCATTAGTTTCTTTCTTAGCACCAAAAGATCTCTTTGCAGCGTTTGAAGATGTCTCTACATGAATCTTCCCACTCTTGATACCAGCTTCAATGCGCTTGTCATCAATATCGGTGAATCCGGATGAAGAATTTCCAATCGATGATTGAAGAATGGGCATGTCAGCGTCCCCATGAACATATCAACCAACTCCCTATTGAACAAGGGTGGCTGAACTCTGCCTGCTAGATCTCTCCACTTCTGAGCATACTCTTTGAACTTCTCGTCGCGACCCATAGACATGCTTTGTAGTTGCATGCGAGTGGGTGTCAATTCACATTGTACTCATCTTGTTGTAGAAAGCATCACCAAGTCACTCCAAGTACGGATACGGTCATTCTCTAGTGATAGTACCATTCCAACGGGTTCGGACAAACTTTCTTGAAAATAGTGCATCCACAACTTTCTCATCATCGGTGTGGGGTTGATCTTCGGACATAGGACTTCAAATGCAGCTTAGGGCAAGACATGCCATCATATTTGGCAAAAGTAGGAACTTTGAACTTGGGAGGAATCACAACACCAGGAACAAGACTCAGATCATCAAAATTCAGTCCGGACACTTTCAAGTTTTCCACAGCATTCAGACGGTCTTCAAGTTGCTTGTACTTGTCATCTTCATCAGAGTGTTGGCTATAGTCAGAATGATCCTCTCCTCCTTTCTTTGGCTCACGCTGATCACCTTCATCACCCTTGGTACTCCCCTCGGTATGGACACTTCCTTCAGAGAGCTCGATCCGACTGACCACTTTTGGACCCCCTTTGAACCGTCTACCCATGTTGAGGAGACCAACAACCTTCTTCTTCTTGTTGGTGAGCTTCTTCAGATCTTCTTGGCCTTGGACCAAACTGGTGAACATCTGCTGAAACTGGGCATTCTGAGCTTGGAGATCTTTGACAGTCTTTTCAAGAGCCATTTCTGCTAAAATAAATAGCGAGCAAATGAGAAAACCAATCTCCAATGTACCTGTTATGCAATGTTATGCTATGATATGCAATGTTTATGCGAATGCAATGCAATGTTTTCAAGGACCTAAGAGATTTAAATTTGTTAAACAAGCAATGAACAAACATTTATTAGTACTCTTTTTATTATTCTTTTTTTTTTTTAAGTACAAGAGATAGTTCAAAACAATAAAAGAAAACATAAACATCCTAAAGCTCTAAGTCTCCCATGGGCGCTTCCTCTTGGTGCCGATGTAGGCATTGATGTTTCGCTCCTCGTGAAGTAGCTTTGTCAACTCTAGAACTTTCTTCTCGCTTGCGTAACACTGAGCTTCAAAGGTATCCTTTCTTCTTTAAGTGAATCCGGATCTCTTCAAGTCTTCAAAATCGGTAGGCATGTCGGGATGGAGAAAAGATGGTACGTCACCTATAGCAACAGTTCCATAATTCTTGGTAAAACAGCGTGAATGGCATCATGAGGTTTTGAGCTCGAGCTCGCACCCATTTGAGGTAAGGTTCCCAAGGAATGGGGTTCGGGTGCCCCAAAGTCTTGGTATCAGTCTTCTTTACCATGCCCCAAGCATGTATGAACCTTCGTCGGTAATTCTGGAGATCGTGATTGTAATCGAACACAATATCTTGGAGAAGCATATCATGTGGACCATCTCTTCGAGCAAAACCAAACTGACGTAGAGCTAAGGAAGGGTTGTAAGTAATACCTCCCCTTATACCAAGTAGTGGTACATTAGGGAATTCTCCACAACGCTCAATGAATGTGAAGTCCTTTTGAGAGAAAAGGCTCCAATGGATATCTGAATGAGAGAGTGACATTAATCTTTGAGACCATCTCAACCTTTGTTCGTTCTTCAAAACTGATGGAGGAAGGTGCGAAATAAACCACCTTGAAAGTAACGGTATACAACACATGAGAGTTCCTTGTCTCTTAGTAGTACGAGTGTGGAGAGAATGTAGGATGTCTCCAAGTAAAGTAGGCACAGGATTGCGGGTGAGAAATAACTTGATGGCATTGACATCTATGAATTGATCCGAGTTAGGAAATAGAATCAAACCATAAATTAGCAAGGCCACAATGTTTTCAAATGCATGGAAACTCATAACTTTGAGGAATTCTCGGGCTTTCTTAATTAGGAACTTGGAAAGTAAACCCTTAACTCCACTTCTAGTTTCCCAATTGGCTTCAATGTCTGAGCGCTTAAGGTGTAAGGCTGATGCAATGTCTTCGAACTTAGGGACCTTTTCCAAACCGGTGAATGGCATTTGGTCAAGAATAGGTATCCCAAGTAGCTTAGAGAACTCTTCTAAGGTAGGAACCAACTGATAATCTGGAAATGTAAAGCAATGGTGTTTCGGATCAAAGAACTGGAATAGGACATGCATCATATCTTCTTCAAAACCGGAGATAACCAAATCAAGTAGATAACCATGTCTTTTGATGAACTGAGCATGGTCGGGAATTTCTGAAACCAATTCTTTGAGTTGAGAAGGGATACCCATGAAGTTGATTCGAATAGTCTTTCTAGAAGCCATAATCCCTACAAGACAGAGCAAAGATAAATCCCTAGGTCCTTGAAATAGTTAGAAATGATATGCAATGCAAATGATGTCATGATGTCATGTTTAGCACACACAAACAAGTCACACAATGAGCCTATGTTTAAGGCTTGCATGAGGTATAGGTGATTATCCTACCAAAAGTTTGAGTTGGTTCATCCTGTCCTATAATAGTAACCGGGTTCTAGGAATCTCACATCACAGATCTTTCTCGTAGGCGCTTATTTCAATACGACGGCCAAGTGGTCGATCGAAAATGTCCCAAAAGTCTGATCTCAATGAGCGTAGCATCGAGTATCAACCAACCTCGGTCTACACCAAAGCCGGCCATCTCACTACCTTCTAATGGCCAAGATGGGTCAATTAAGGTTCTAAAAGTTTAGTTAGCGCTTGATGACACCACGCAGAAGCCAAATACTATCTTCAACTTGGGAATGAAGAGTATCGGGACAACCAAAGTGTCACGCTAACGTAGCCATCATGTTGACCGTTTAGTTATACGTCTAGCGGTCGCGATGATCTAATGCCACTTACCTAAAAGGAAACCCGGATCCGGGTGTAGGATCCCCCAACAATATAATACCCAAGCAACCCTTAAAGATAAAGCATACAAGTCAAACAAAAAGCAGTAAAAATGATCTAGAAATCCCTAAGGCAATTCTCTCTTTTAGGGCAATTTCCCTAGCAGAGTCGCCAGTTCTGTAATACGGTGAACTGACTTTGTAGGATTTTTGTATCCAAATGTGCGGATAGCAAGAGTCGCCACCGAATTTTATTTTTATCCAATTAAGGGAAGGTAAAATTAACAGAAAAGACCTTCGTTAGATTCTGAGTTCGGGAGAATGGTTATGAAAAGGGAAGGTATTAGCACCCCTTTCCATCCGCAGTTTATTCTACGGGCTCTTAGTTGCTCTAGATCACTTTTTAAAATTGCTTTATGTGTGTTTGACAAAAATGTTTTGAAAAGGAATTTCGCTTTGACTTTGTAATGACTCATGTAGGAGTGTATACAAAGTGTTCGGAAATGTTTGTTTTAAAAAGAATTTGAACTTTGAAAAAGTGTGTGGTGTGAAAAACATTTGATTTGAGCAAGCAACTAAAAGACTTATTTACCCACTCAGAATTGGTCGTTTTGTTATACTTCTACATTCCTTTAGAATAGCGCTAGCCATACCATTAGTTAGTAGGTAGCTCCATTCGTTGGATGTAAGCGGGACATTCGAAGGGACATCGGATGGTCATAGAAGGCAACTTGTAGGAAGTATCCTAGCACATTCGAAGGGACTATCATCATTTTTCGTAGGCGACAATCGAGGGTCAAGATCATGTATTCGGAGGCGACATCGTGGGTCTTATGGTCTTTGTATCGAAGGGACTATGATGATTTGTTTGTAGGCAACGGTGCTAGAATACCTCTACGTTCGAGGGACATGACCATTTTGAATCGAAAGGCATCGAGAGAGAATTACCCTAAGGGGTGCATGTGTGAAAGAAGTGTGTCAAATTCAGATATTTTATCTTGAAGATTAGTGTGAGCTATGTCCAATTATTAGTCTTGCCATACACGCATAATTACTAGCAATTGATAAGGGTGCGGAAAGTAAAATGCGGAATGTAAAGGTGCGGAAAATAAAACCTACGCTATTACAAGGCTTTGGGGCAGATACATAATTTAAACTTGCGGAAAATAAAACCCTAGATTAAACTATTACAACCCATGAGCAATTACATTATTGGAAAAAATAAAACGATAAAAGAAAAACGTCCGAATCGGTGCAACCTGTGAAAGAATAAGAAAATCGGGAAATATGATGAAATTGAAATAAGAGAAAATGTTAGAAAAAATGCAATTTTTAATATGAGAAAATTAATATATGCTGGAAATAAGATAAATATATTAAAATAATCTTTTTGGGATTTTTTGGAAAAGATTTAATAATTAAAATGCAATTTATAATGATTTAAATGCTAAAATAAAAATAAAATAAATATGCATGCAAAAATTATATTTTTTTATTTATTAAATTAAATAAAGGTTTTTAGAAAAATAATGTAAAAAGAAAAAATGTTTTTGGTAATTTTTTAATGCAGAATAAAAAATATGAGAAGAACTAAAATTGAATGAAAATATTGAAATAATTAAAATAATTGAGTTTAGTAAAAGTGAAAAAAAAGGATTGTCTGAACCAGGAATCGAACTGGAGACATCCCTTTCAAACCTTGAAAACCACATGCTTGACCAACTGAGCTGGCGTGTTGCACTGTTTGGAAACGGAACAAATGGAAGATAACACGCGTCGCTTCCCGGTTTCCTCCCGCTCGCGCCATCCATCGTCTTCAACCTTTTGAAAATTTGAAAAGGCAGCGTCGGCCATGGTTCGACGCAAAGTTCCTGGCAAACATCAAAAACGCAGCACACGTAATATAAATAAAATCCAAGGCCATGGTTCGATTCAGGACATCGTTCCGAATTCAATGGCATAGGTCTTATTGTCCAATTTTATGTATTTCGTGAAACCCCAAATCGGTCCCGAAACCCTAACAATGGTATTCTACACTCCCGGCCATGGAAATTCGATTAAAGCACCCAGAAAGCTTGCAAACTTGACACTAATCACAAAAACAACAATAAAACATGTTAAAAATGCATGATAATTGAAATACGATTTTGAAATTTTCTTGAACAAACCGATTTCGGATTCTTTGATTCTTGATGGTTTTAAGCAACGTGAGGGTCTGGATCGATTCAGGAGATGTCAAGCAATGTGTTGGACACCTCAAAAACGATTGAAAACGGCTGGAAGTAGGGTTCCCACTTGCTTGTGCACCACGGTTTTTTGAGCTTTGGAATAGGGTTTGTAGAGCAATTTTTTCCTTCTTTCTTGATAGGTATGCATCATGTATTTATACTGGATGGATTTGAGATTGAATTTGGAAAGAATCAATCAATATTCAATGGAAATCAAATTTGATATTTCCATGAAAATCAAATCTTCAAAGCTTGATCAATTTCAATCCAATCTTGCCTTTCTTGCTCCAATTTCGAATTTGCTGGCATTTGTGAGTTAATTGGACCTTAAGGAAAGAATAAAATCAATCTTTGCCATTAATTTCAATTTTATAATTTATTTTAAGATTTAATTTGCATTTAAATGAATAAATTACAAATTAAATAGAAAAATAAATCAAAAATTCGTGGTTTTGGGCTTGGACACTCCTAATTGCTTGAGGAACAAGTTAGGATGAAGAAAAAGTAGGCCCATTTGCAAAAGATTTGATTTTTTGAAGTATCTCTCTTTGTGCATTCTTCCAAAATTGCCCAACTTGTGGATGGTGTAACTTGCTCAATTTTCCACATTTTTGAGTGTTCTTGGACTTTTTGGAAAGCTCTAAGAGTCCTCTAACCAATGTCTTTGGTCTCATCTCATTTGGAGTTACCATGCTCAATATATCTTCAAAACAAAAAGTTGACTTTTTGTTGACTTTGAAAATGACCTGTAATGTTTTGAGCTATACCTCTCAAATGAAGCATTTTTTGGACATTCTTGTGAGACATGAAGTTGTAGAGAATTGAATTTCCTTCAAAACAAGAGGTGGTGGAAAAATTTCTGAGAAAGTATGAGAAAGTTATGATCAGTCAAAGTTCAGTTGACTTTTCATCTAGAAACCCTAATTTAGAAAGTTTGACTTTTGAGCAAATCTTGAGTTTTCTTGATGAATCATGATCAACCCTTGATCAAATGATGAATGTAACTTCAAAATGAGGATGTTGACCAAAACTTATGAAGTTTGACTGTATGTTGACCATAGTTGACTTTTTGCCCAATACACCCGATTTTCAACCATCTGAGCAATTGTCTGAGGAAACTTGACTTGTGAAGCTTGAAACTTGACATGGAGAATCTTTGAAGCATATGAGGAGGCACGAAGGCTATTGGAGATGTTGGAAATCCATCTTGACTTGAGAGATACCAAACCCTAGTTTGGGTTGATTGTCTAGGAGAGAGTTTGTCTGATCAACTCTTGAGGAATCCTTGAGCATAGATGTATGAAATCTTTTGAGTAGATGGAGGGAAAATTTTGGGGTATGACAGAGTTAACCACTCCTTTGATGAGTGTTAAGAAGAATCTGCTACAAGCTGGTTTATTTCTAGGATATTTTAATAACTTCCGTTACTGCACGTCCGAGCCCAATGGATGTACCTGGTTGAAGAGAGGTTTTCCATGCCTGGTAGACAACCTAGAAGTGATATTCATGAAAAATTCATCTATAGAGAGTTTGTGCGAAGATGTTTCCAAAATGTTGAAGATCGAAGATGTAAGCGAAGCCGTACCAGAAGTCAGGGATACCTTGGGGAAGCCAAGTGCGAAAATTGATTTCATGGTTAAATATACCAGCCCTGAAAGCTACAAGATTGCAATCGAAGACATCAAGGCAACTGGATGAGGAGATGACAATTATCCCGAAGAATATGTTGATGTGAACACAATAAGGATTACCTCTGTCGATCCTGCACCTAGAGTGGCACCTCTAATTATTACCTCGCCCAGATCAATTCCATATTCCTATGACAAAGCTATACCTTGGAATTATGGAGCCGAATTATACTATTAGGGCGTCAAGCGAGAGCCATTAACCATTGAAGATTGCATAGTTGAAGCTACCAGTCCTGATGTTGAAAATATCACCGGATCAAGAAAAGTAACCAGAACCGAAAGAGTGTTTTCGCCAGATATCTCTCCTCCAAAAGACACTACTACACCAAATCGCGTTCCTGCTATTGAACCAACTCTTGAGGCTCGCGGGATAGAGAAAGTGACTCAACCTGTTTAGACGGAAGTACCAAAGGAAGTTGTTGTAGGCACCTCTAAACAAGAGATGGAGGAAATTATGAAGATCATTAAGAAGACCGACTACAATATTGTGGAGCAGTTGGGACAAACTCCGTCCAAGATTTCCATGCTAGCTCTGTTATTGTGCTTTGAGGCTCATGCTAAAACCTTGGTGAAGTTTCTAAAGAATGCTCATATACCGCAAAATACTTCTACTAACCAATTCGAAAGTTATTTTGCTAGCCTGACCGCAGATAATGGTTTAGGCTTTTCCGATGCTGATCTAACTCCATCCGAAAGGAAACATAACAAAGCCTTGCACATTTCTATAGGGTGTAATGACATTAATTTGTATCACATACTGGTGGATACTGGATCTGCTCTGAATGTCCTACCGAAGAGTTCTCTTGACCAACTTGATGCTGAAGAAGTGGTCATGAAACGCAGTGACATAATCGTGAGAGCTTTTGATGGTTCGAAGAGAATAGTACTTGGAGAACTTAACTTGCCGATCAAAGTGGGTCCCCAGACTTTTGACTCTACTTTCTTTGTGATGGATATTCGTCCAACTTATTCTTTCCTACTCGGACGCCCTTTGATACATGGGGCAGGCGCTGTTACCTCTACTCTACATCAGAAGCTGAAATACCCAGCAAAAGCGAAGATTGTTACAATATGCAGAGAAGAAGAGTACATGGTACACCATCTGCAGTCATTCCGATACATCGAAATGGAAGGTGAATTTATCGAAACTCCCTGTCAAGATGTCGAAGTAGTTCCACGAGCCATGCATATCGACTCTCCTGTCACTCCTAAAGTTACTAGAGTTCCACCGAAGATGGCGTCACTAAAAGATTCCAGAGTTATAGTTGAAGAATGAGGTTGTACCGTTTGGGGTCGGCTACCCGAGTTTCCATTCAAATCTAACAAGACTGGTTTGGGCTTCACTTCCAAAGGTCAGAAGATGCTATGCCGTGAATGTGTCGGCGGATCTCCATTCCGCATCAACAAGAATGGAGTTCATGCTATAGAAGACGATGATGGTGACTTCGACATCAACAATTGGATCTTCCCAACTCCTAGCAATGGACTCAACAATTGGATGGCTAACGATGTTATGCCAATTTCCTTTAGACAGGAGTAATTGTTTTTCTGTTTTATGCTTTTTGCTTTTACGCTTTGAACAATAAAACTCTAAGCCTAGTGCCTTGCCCGGGGAGCCACGGCTCATTTGTGAGGGTTATTATTTATCATTCGCATATTTCATTCAATAAATCATTGGACTTTTGCATTCAAATATTGTGCTCTCTGTCTTTATTTTTATCTTATCACCTTTTCAAAAGCTATGTGTTCTTACATACACCCACGTAATAAACTTCAGATCCACAGTCACTCCAGATCACATCGATAACGACTCTGCTATTGCTACATATGACTTCGATAATCCGATCTACCAAGTCGAAGACGAAGGTGAGAAAGATTGTGAAGTGCCAGGAGAACTTTCCAGACTACTACAGCTGGAGGAAAGGGCTATACATCCACACGAAGATCCGGTCGAGGTTATGAATCTAGGTACCAACGAAGACAGAAAAGAAATCAAGATATGAGCGTCCTGAGATATCTGAGAAAATTAAAGCCGAAGTTATGAAGTAGTTTAATACCGATTTCTTAGCCGTTACTTCTTATCCACAGTGGGTCGCGAACATGGTGTCAGTACCTAAGAAGGACGACAAGGTGCGCATGTGCGTAGACTACCGAGACCTGAATATAGAGAGCCCAAAAGACGATTTTCCGCTTCCACATATTGATGTCCTGGTTGACAACACCACTCAGCATAAGGTTTTCTCTTTCATGGATGGTTTCTCCGGTTACAATCAGATCAAGATGGCTTCTGAAGACATGGAAAAGACTACTTTCGTTACACAGTGGAGCACTTTCTATTACAAGGTCATGCCGTTTAGGTTGAAGAATGTTAGCGCCACATATCAGCGTGCTATGGTGGATTTATTCTATGATATGATCCATCACGAGATAGAGGTCTACGTCGACGACATGATAGCTTGAAGAACATCTTGTTCATTTGTGTAAGTTGTTTGATAGACTGAAGAAATATAGATTGAGACTGAATCCGAGCAAATGCACATTTGGAGTCAGATCCGAAAAACTCTTGGGATTCATTGTCAATGGTAAAGGTACCGAAGTTGACCCTGCTAAGGTTAAATCTATTCAAGAAATTCCATCTCCTCGTACAAAGAGGAAAGTCAGAGGTTTCTTAGGACGACTAAATTACATTTCCAGATTCATTGCACATCTAACTACTACTTGTGAGCCAATTTTCAAATTACTGAAGAAATATCAAGTAGTAAAATGGAACGACGATTGCCATAAATCTTTTGACAAAATCAAGGAGTACGTACAAGCACCTCCTATCCTGATGCACCCAGTCAAAGGAAGACCACTCATCATGTACTTAACAATACTACCTTAGCAAAAAGTATGCAATATACTACCTTAGCAAAAAGTTAGTATATTGCATACTACCTTAGCAATATGACTTCGAGGTGTGTGTTGGGGCAACATGACGAGTCTGGTCGAAAAAAGTATGCAATATACTACCTTAACAAAAAGTTTACCGACTGTGAAACAAGATACTCACAACTCGAGAAAACTTGCAGCGCTTTGGCTTGGGCTGCTCACCGACTAAGAAAGTATATGTTGACTCACACTACCTTGTTAATCTCTAAGATGGATCCGATAAAATACATATTCTAGAAACTTGCTCTCTCTAGAAGAATAGCAAGATGGAAAATGATCTTGACCGAATACGACATATAGTATACTACTCAAAAAGCGATCAAAATAAGTGTAGTAGTTGATCATTTGGCTCATCAAGCTGTAGATGACTATCATTCTATGCATTTTGAGTTCCCATACGAAGATATTATGTTAGTCACTGATTGCGAAGAGCCTGGGCCAAATAAAGGACTTGAGCCAGGATCCCGATGGACCATGGTCTTCGATGGAGCTTCTAACACGCTTGGCAATGGTATTGGTGCTGTGATTACATCTCCTAAAGGCGGCCATACACCTTTCACCGCCAAATTATGTTTCGATTGCACCAACAATATGTATGAATACGAAGCATGCATTATGGGTATCAAAGCTGCTATTGACTTGAGGATCAAGTTCTTGCAAGTATACGAAGACTCAGCTTTGGTGATCAGTCAGATTAAAGGAGAGTGGGACACGAAGCATCCGAATCTCATTCCATATTGAGAACATGTGTTGAACCTGATCCCCTACTTCGAAGAAATCAATTTCGAGCACATCCCACGAGAAGAGAATCAGTTGGCCAGCGCATTAGCTACCATGTCATCTATGTTCAAAGTCATATGGGACAACGAAGCTCCTCAGATTACGATTGAAAGACTAGACGAACCATCATACTGTTGCGAACTTGATACTAAAGGAGTAGAAGAGAAACCTTTGTTCTACGAAGTTAAGAGGTATATCGAGGCTCAATAATACCATGAAGGGGCATCTGTCAACGATAAGAAGTTCCTAAGAAGATTTGCCGCCAAGTTCTTTCTTAGTAACGATATCTTATACAAACGCAATCATGACTTGGCCTTACTCCGATGTGTAGATCAGCAGTCAACCGAATAGATTATGGAAGAGTTACATGAAGGCGCCTTTGGTACTCATTCTAGTGTACATAAAATGGCTAAGAAGATTCTGAGAGTAGGTTACTATTGGTCCACTATGGAAGCTGATTGTTGTCTCTATTCCCGATCTTGTCACAAATGTTAGATATACGCAGATAAGGTTCATGTACCTCCAGTTCCATTGAATGTTCTAACCGCTCCTTGGACTTTCGCAATGTGGGGCATTGATATGATTGGAGAAATCAAACTTACAGCTTCTAATGGACACCATTTTACCCTTGTTACTATCGATTACTTTACCAAATGGGTGGAAACAGCCCGTTCGCATCTGTTACCAAGAATGTTGTGGCTCGATTCATCAAGCATAATCTTATTTGTCGGTACGGAGTCTCTGAAAGGATTATCACTGACAATGGTAAGAATCTCAATAATAAGATGATCACCAAACTCTGCACGCAGTTCAAGATTAAGCATCACAACTCTTCTCCATACCGGCCAAAGATGAATGGCGCAGTGGAAGCCGCCAACAAGAATCTTAAGAAGATTATACAGAAAATGATAGTGACATATAAAGATTGGCATGAGATGTTGCCATTTTCTCTCCTCAGTTATCACACTACAGTACGAACGAACAGGGGTAACCTCATTCTCTCTCGTATACGGTATAGAAGCGGTTCTGCTCATTGAGGTTTAGGTTCCCTCACTCAGAGTATTGAAGGATGCAGAGTTAGACGAAGACGAATGGGTCCAGACTCGACATGACCAGATAAACTTGATCGATGAAAAACAACTCGCAACTATTTTCCATGGACAGATATATAAAAAAGGAATGATCAAGGCCTTCCATAAGAAAGTCAAACACCAAGCGTACCAAATTGGAAATCTAGTAGTCAAGCGCATCATCCTACCACAAGGTGATCCTAGGGGAAAATGGACTCCCACCAATGAGGTACCATTTATAGTCAAGACAATATTTTTTGGCAGAGCCATGATACTGAGCAATATGAATGGAGAAGACTTCCCACACCCTGTAAATGCAGACATAGTCAAAAAATACTACGCATAAACGAGACCCGCTAGGCCGATTGGCCTAGGCAAAAATAAGGGCGTCCTGGCGAACCAAAAGGGTTCGGGAAAAATTTAGGGACATAATATAAAAAAATGTACACCCGGCAAGTCGAAAACCTGCAAAGGCGGCTTGGGAAAAAAGGGTATCCCGGTAGACTGAAAACCCGAAATGGCGATCTAGGAAAAAGTTAAGGATTAAAGAGTACGACTATGTCTCGTCAAGATCATCTACTTACAGACTACACTACTATCATCTTCAAATAGCGCAGATTAGTTCGACCACCTTCATCTGGCAGCAAGGAGATGAGATAGTCAAAAATATATGAGCAATAGCAGAGTTGAAACTCGACGAGATTGTTTCTACATAGCTTTTACTATTTTCCAAATGTTTCCAACAATTTCCTCTTACTAGGGTATTTGTCTCTCTGTATACAAACTGGCTTTCTATAGGCCCCTTTTTCAAAATTAATACAATTCCCCTTTTCCAGTTTCAAACTTTATTACTTTTATCTATTTTGTTTGCATAAGTCCAATGATTGCTTTAAATGATTATAAGCATCTGACGATAAATATCTATTCACAAATACACGAAAAGTGAACAGAAACAACAATTACTACAAACTCTAGTAATTGGGATAGCAACCAAGTCACCAACACATCCCCGCAGAGTCAATTTCACAGAAATATCCCCACAAAATAATCTCTACAATCCCCACAGAGCCATCTCCCCCCGCCAGAGACAAATTTCCCAACAAGACTACTACTCTATCATCTCTTTTCAGCAATGTCCAACGCTTCTGTTCATCACGTTAGTCCCCGAGTAGGGATCCTATCAACTCATTTGTGAATAACTCTCACCTATTTGAGAATTCATACTGAGAGAACGAGATTAGTTCTATGCAGATTATGATGCATGTAAGTATGTAATAATGCTCATGAATGATATATTAACATGTTATACCCCAAAATTTCCCTCCTATTTTTTCAAGTCAATCCACATCTCCATACTCAAGAATTTCTCAAGGGTTGACCAGATGAACCCTCACCTAAGCAATCAACCCACAACTAGGGTTTTGATTCTTTCAAGTAAAAGATGAGTGCCATTGCCTCAAGTGGACATCATAACTCCTCATATGTCTCAAGGTATCACCATGTCAAGTTTCAAGCCTCACAGCTCAAGTTTGCTCAGTCAATTGCTTAAATGGTTGAAAATCAATTGTATTCGACAAAAAGTCAACTATGGTCAACATACAGTCAAACTTCATCATTTTTGGTCAACATCAAAAATTTTAAGTTACATCCATCATTTGATCAAGGGTTGATCATGATTCATCAAGAAAACTCAAGATTTGATCAAAAGTCAAAGTTTCTAAATTAGGGTTTCTTGATAAAAAGTCAACAGAACTTTGACTAGACATAACTTTCACATACTTTATCATAAGTTTTTGCACCAAAGATAATTTTGAAGAGAATTCAATTCTATACAACTTTGTGTCTCACAAGCTTTGGTAAAAAATGCTTCATTTGAGAGTTATGGATCAAGACATTATAGGTCCTTCTAAAAGTCAATAAAAAGTCATCTTTTTCAAAAGAAGTGTACATGATTATGGAAACTTCAATGAAGATGAAACTAAAAGGAGTGTTTATAGGACATCTTGAGCTTTCTAAAAAGTCCAATAACACTTCAAAATGTTGAAAATTGAGAAAGATACAACTTGTGCAAGTTTGGGAAATTTGAAGAAGTGCATGAAGAGAAATGCTAAGCAAATTCAATTTTTTTTCCAATGGGCCTAAATTTTTATGATTCAAACTTGTTTCTAATATTGTCAATAACTTCTCAAGCCCATTTGCACGTCATACCTTCATTTATTTTATTTATATTGGAATTATTTCACTTAAATCCAATTTTAATTAAAATAAAATGCCAAAAATCAAATTAATAAATGCAAGGCTGAATATTTATCATTCTTAAGGTCCAAGCAAGCACAAATAGCTGGCCAATATCGTGCAAGGCTTGATTGAACAAGATTGAAGCAAATTTGGAAGCTTTTGATGCAAATTTGAAAGATTGGAAAATCAAATATTTTCTCATTGAATATCATATATTTTCTATACAAATCTTGACCTAATTCAGTACTCTACATAAGCACAAGATATTCAGATCATAAGGACACGAATCCTTGCCTCCAAAAACCCTAAACAAAACTCAAAAATTCGTGCTCTTCAAGCTACATAGCATACCACATTCCAGGATAATTTAATCCATTCCAAGCATTCTAATAGCTTCATTGGTGTCCCCATAATCGTTCCAGACCCTTGCAAGCAAGCAAAACATCTGGAAACGTAAAATCACAGTTTCACTTTTCATTCATATTTTCAAAATCAATTTCATATATACATACGTTTTTAACATGAATTGATCATATATTTGTGTTCTTGACATGATTTTGATGCTTTCTGTATAGTTTGACTTGAGTTTGAGTGCAGGTATACGATTCCACCATGGTTAGGGTTTGAAGCTCCGATTTGGAGTTTTTTGTTTTAGACAAAATTGGACCAAACCATGGACATCAACGTGCTCATAATCAAATTTCCTATAGAACCATGATCTCACAAGTAATTTATATTGTTTGTACCGAATTTTACCAATATGCAGGTGTTATAGCTACAAACGTGTCCGTAGGTAAAACCTTTACCCACGAAAAGGTCGTGGGTAAATTCCCAGGAAAATTTGAATTGGGGACGAAGCCCCTTGCGCGCGTTTTTGGTTTTTAAATAATTTTCTGGAAATATTTGCCTATATATGTTTATTGTTTCATTGTTTAAACAACTAGCATGTCTAGCACAGATGGCAAGGGAGGCGCGCATGTGAGTGATAGGTCCTGGGTTCGATCTCTGGTGCCCCAAACTTTTTTTTTTTGCACTTTGTCTACTAACCCTATTTTCCATATTTTCTTATTTTTTTCAATTTTCTTCAATTATTTTAATTTATTTTAAAATATTTTTTAAAATGCTACAAAAATCAAAAAAATATTTTTATTTTCAGAATTAGGTTAGAAAAATCCTTACTTAATTTTTGACACTAAAAATACTTTTTTCTCTTTAGTTAAATTAATTATTTAATTAACCATGAAATTAAATTTTAATTTGTTTTCTCAATTAAAACCAACCACAAAAAATCACAAAAATTATTTTTCTTTTAGAATTAGGTCTGAAAAATCTTTATTTTATTTTTAGCATAAAAAATATTTTATTTTGCTTTACATTTAATTAATTATTAATTAACCATTAAATCAACTTTTAATTTGTTTTCTATATTAAAATCAACCTCAAAAATTCAAAAAAATAAATTTCTTTCTTTTAATTAGGTTCACTAACCCTAAAATTTTTTATTACTAACATTTTCTCTTATTTATTCTATTATTTCGTATTTAAGTATTAGAAATCGATGTATAGGTCGCAAGGATATTTTTTGTAATAGCGTAGATTTACTTTCTGCCTTTACTTTTCGCACCTCTATTATGTAACTGCCCCAAAGCCTTGTAATAGTGTAGGTTTACTTTCTGCCTTTAGTTTCAGCACTATTATAAACTGTATATAACTGCTTAGATGTATGCTAATTAGGATTTGCATGACAAGATCTAAAATCAACCATTAGATCACTCTAATAATCAAGATAAATATCTGAACTTAACACACTCGCACCCCCTAGGGTATCCTCTCTTGTTACCTTTCAAATAAACATGGTCATGTCCCTTGAACGTAGGGGTACCATTAGCAAAAGACCCTCGATTCCAAAATCATCATAAAGATCACAGTCCCTCGATGACCCTCGATGTTGCCTACAAATATATGATCTCGTCCCTTGGTTGTTGCCCACGCATAAGTGATGACCGTCCCTTCAAATTGCTAAAGGTATCCTTACATGTTGCCTTCAATGATCATACGATGACTCTACGATTGTCCCTTCACATCCAACGGATATGGTTACCTACCAACTAATGGTATGGATAGTGTTGTCCTAAATGAGAAGGAAAATAACAAGAAACGACCGTTCTTAGTAGGTAATAAAGACTTTAAATTGCTTGCTCAATCCAAATCAAAATACTTTTCACACCTCACACTCCTTTCAAAATATTTTCAAACGAACACTTTGTGTACATTCCAACGAGAATCATTACAAAGTTAAACATTTTCCAAACAAAATATTTCCGAACACTTCATATACATTCTTGAGGACTGATACAAGAATCATTACGAAGTCAAAGCGAAATACTTTTCAAAATACTTTTCAAATCACACACACAGAAAGCAAGTTTTCAAAAAGTGAGCTAAACAATTAAGAGCCCGCAGATAACTACGGATGGAAAAGGTGCTAATACCTTCCCTTTTCATAATTACCTCCCTTACTCAGAATCGATAAAAGATCTTTCCTGTTCTTTTCACCTTTCCTTTATTGGATAAAAGAAAAGTCGGTGGCGACTCTTGCTATCCGCAACATTTGCGATAAAATGCAAATCAAACAAGTCAATTCTCCCACCGTGTTACACTTCCTCATTTGGATGGCAATGGCGGAGATGAGTTAACAATTACTACTGCTGAAGATTGTACTTTCTCAATAGGGCATATGTATGAGGCGTTAACGAAGGAGAAGAATAATGTTCTGAGTAAAGCTTGGAATCTCATTTGGAAGTTGTAAGTGCATGAGAGATTTCAGTATTTCATTTGGCTTCTCAATCATGATATACTTCTCACAAATTACGAGATGAATATGTCTTATTTCAGTAATGCAGAATATAGACTTTTGTGGTGCTGTAAGTGAGACATCTTTGCATGCTCTTTGTGACTGTAAAGTTTTGAGATGCATATGGGAAAATAGGGTGTCTGTTAATATTGAAGAGGATTTTTATCAAGTGGATTTACATAAATGGATTATGCTTAACATATCTTGCTCCTTGCACAATGAGGAAGACTGATGCAACTATTGGGCGGTTGGGTCTCATACCCTTTAGTTTTAGAAAAATAAAGAGATTCATGTGGGGAACTTTGTGAGGCCTCATAATGTTGGAATATTATAGAAGATATAGTCAGAGATCACAGGCGTCCATGATGATAAATAAGAAAGTTATTAATAGACCTCATGAGGATATTATTGTTCGTTGGTTTTTCCCGGAGAAGGAGTATGTGTAGCTGAATAATGGAGTGTCTGGTTGTGATGGGTGTATCCGGGATGGGCATGGAGTTTGGATCGGTGGGTTTGCTAATTTTATTGGGAGATGTAGTCCCTTGGTGATAGAATTCTGGAGAATCTTCATTGGTATCAAGTTTGCGGTGCAACATGGGTGTAAGAAGATTGTTATTGAATCTGATTCTAAATATGTGGTTGATTCCATTAGGAATGTTAACTCGAAGCAATTTAGCAGAAGTACCTTGGTGTGGCAAATTAAGAGTTGGATGGAAAATTTTGAAGAGGTGGAAAATTTTGACTCCACTAAAAGAGTTGTTTTGTAGTTTCCTTTTTCTTTGGGCTTAGGTCCTCTTTAATACTAAAAAAAAACTTAATTTTTTTTTTTTACATAAACACAAATACTAATATCTTAGATTATCTACAATACAATTGGAACCCCAACAAGTCCAATCAAATTCAGTCTAATAAATTGTTTAATAATGTTGACAACATCATCCTTCTATCATCATCCTCTATACTAAAGCTGTCAAAATGGGCCGAAACTCATGGGCCGGTCCATCGGACCCAAAAAAAATTATGGCCTAAGCCTTATTTTTCGAGCTCATTTATTTCTGGACCTTTTTTAGTCCGGCACGAAAAAGCCTTAAAAAATATGGGTCTGCCCGTATGGGCCATGGGTAGCCTACGAGTCCGAAAAAAGTTAATTTTTTTAATATAATTAGAATTTATCCTTTCCTAATTATAATTGTTATAAAGTTTTATAATAATTTGTTGTTATAATTGTTATAACATTATAATTGTCATGAATATTTATAACTTAAAACTTGTTAAAACAAGTTATTTAATTTTGTGTGTTATATTGGATAATTTGTGATGTATTTTGGATAGTTTGAATTAAGTTATGTGTTCTTTTACATTTTAATTGTTAACTTATATGGATTATTTAGAAATCTTAATTTTGGATATGAAATTTAATAGATATACAAGTATTATTGCATGCAATTGTATGATTACTTACAAAAATAAAGAGTTTTTTTTTTTTAGAAATGGATCCGTTTTGGGTGGGTCCGTTTAGGATCGAGTAGTCCGCAATTTAGATATGATTGAACCTGAATAGTAAAAATATGTCCCATTTAAATATGAGCTTTTTGGACCCAGTCCTAAAAAGCCTGAGACCCGCATGAGCCCGTCCATTTAGGATCGAACAGTCCATTTTGACAACCCACTCTATATCAGTGTAATGACAACTACACCTTTATTTTATTGGCATTTTAATAGGAACCAGAAAACTTATTTTAATCATAACCATATTTTTTCTGATAAATAAATTGGTATATTAGTTTTTCATTTATCTATTTCATTGCATCTTAATGGGTACTAAGATTCCAATTTTGGCATGAAGCCAATTGATCTCCCTGGACTAATACTGTTCTCACTTACTTCCAATGTAGTGTTACATACCAGCTTTTATCTTTATTTTTTTCTTCCATTACATTAGATGCATCTGTAACATATTTCTAAATTACATTGTACATTAATTATATTATATTCTACTAGATACAATGTTGGATATTTTGCAGTCATACAAAACTACTTCCTAAGATTGTCTTGTTCAAAAATTTGATCAATGAACAATAAAGCCAAGTGTGCTCAATTCCTTACATACATTTCCTTCATGCATCATCATTTCCTCTTCCTCTATATTTATACCTAGCAGCCCAATACATATAATGAAGAAAATTCAACCCACTTAGCACACACAATAACCAATAGAATCTCTCCAAATGATAGTCATCAAGATTTGATCCACTTAGCCATGGTTTATGATTACCATTACCAGTAACACTGTTTACTATAGAAACAATCACTGAACTTAGGTAATAGCCCAGTGCCAAAGAAGCCCAAGAAAGTGATGTTGCTAATGATCTCATACTTGAAGGTGATTCTGAGAAGAAAAACTCTAATAGTCCAGCTAATGTGAAGAGATCAGCTGAACCAAGAAATAAATACTGGAAACCTATCCAAAGAAATGAGATAGGTAATGGATTGTTATTTTTCGTTGCTGCGTCGTTGAAGTGCCAGGAGATTTTTCGTCTTTTGATTTCGACTATTGCAGCTATGGACATTGCGAGTATGGAGAGTATTAACCCGATTCCGATTCTTTGGAGATGAGTTATTCCGGTTTCGGATTTAGTAACTTTTCTTGCGTAAGGGATTATGATGTGATCATAGATTGGTGCTAGGATCATGAGAAAGAGTACCGGGAAAACCGGGAGTGAGGCCGGGGGAACTTTGAAGGTGGAGAAAAGTTTTGTGTCCATTGTGGCGGCTTGTTCAACAGAGAATGTTGAGAGTTGAGCTAAGCATGAGTTGAGCATGATTGTGCATGCAAAGATTGGGAGTATTTTGAGGATTATTTTGACGTCTTCTAGTTGTTGGAGTGTGCATGTTAGGGATGTGTGTATTGGTTTGTTTGTGAGTGCTTTGTTGAGGAACTTGAGGGATTGTGTTGGTGTTTGAGAAGTTGTTGTGGTTGGTTTTGTGGTTTGGATTTGTTGGTGTGATTGTTTTGTTTGTGTGTCTGGATTTGAAGGACTTGAAGACATGTTTGCAACTGCATTGCTTTTGTTGGTGAAGGTGTTAAGGGATGCAGCAACAAGTACCTGATCAATTTCAAAAAAATGGAAACACATACCATAATTAGTCATAAATCAACAATTTAACCAATCTTTAAAATATATAAAAAAAAAAAAAAAAACAAATTTTAAAGAAGATCACTCACATTATCCACTAAAAACAGAGTAAATATGTGCATACAATTGTCCATATGAATATGTCAATATGTCAGTTAGGGTGACAAACAACTATGTCCCCTCTATTTAAATTTGTCTTATAAAAAAGCTCACAAAAAAGGGATGCGAGTGTGTGCCACTATGTAAAAAATAAAAATAGAATGGGCATGCTGGACTTGCATCTTAAAGATTAAAATTTACAAAATTCTTCTTAATACCTGCATTCACATAAAAATAGGGTAGAACATGCGCACTTTATGAAAAAATACGGACAAAACATATATGTACGTAGGACTGGACCCGACATTTCTAATAAAATTAAATTAAGTAAAGTTTTATTTTCAAGTTTCTTAGAAATCACCTTCAAAATGGTTGTGAGTGGACTTCCAGAAGGGACCTTATTCCTGTAAGTAGTCGAGCCAGCCAAGAACACTGGAATAGACAAAAACATAGTAATAGCAGAAATTGCAAAACCCCATTCCCAACCTTTGTTATCTTCAACCCAAACAACAAAAGTAACTGCAATAAGAGCACCACATGATAGACAAAAGACAAAGTAGTTGAAGAAAGTTGATCTTTGTTTCCTTCCATTTGGTGTACTTTCATCAAATTGTTCACCACCATGAACTGGTAGTGACCCTTTAATTCCTCCAACTCCAAGAGCCACAAGATATAGACCAGAAAATAATAGTGCTGCTTTTCCACCATTAACTTCTTCACATTGAGTTGATCCATTACATTTTGATGGTTTTAGTGATGGTAAATGAGCTTGTATAGTGAGTATGATTAAACCCTGCATAAATATTAGTTTCGAATTCATTAGCCATAATGTCACATATTTACTACTCCTTGTGCTTTATGAATAATGTCAAATTTCAGAAGGAATTATGGAATTTGCGATATTATACATATTCATTTTTAAAAAATAAAATTCAGAAGGAACTTTGGAATTTGCGATATTATACTTATTTATTTTTAAAAATTAAAATTTTAATTCTTAATCTATTTGATAAAAAAAATCATTTATAATATTTTATATTTCAAACTACTTATCATGTTTAAATAATTATTGATTCAACATTCGAAACACATAGATATATATATATATATATATATATATATATATATATATATATATATATATATATATATATATATATATATATATATATATATATATATATATATATATATATATATATATATATATATATATATATATATATAATAATAATAATAATAATAATAATAATAATAATAATAATAATAATAATAATAATAATAATAATAATAATAATAATAATAATAATAATAATAATAACGGTTAAAAATGTGTATATCTAACTATCAAAATTTAACTCTAATAATAACATTTACTTTAATAATATTGATTTATTTTTGTTGATCTAGAATTTGCACTTTAGTAATAACATTTAATTTAACAATATCAATTTATTTTTGTTGATTTAAAATTCGCAGCTTAAAATGTACAAATTATATTATTTAAAGGAAATATTTTATTGTGAAGTTTTTTTGTTCAATAGGATGATAACACCTTATATGAGACATTGCATTGATTGCAAATATAGGTGAAAAGGTTTCCATATAATAGTAGGCCATAAATGGGGCCAACACACAACACATTATATGGACCCAAACTAATGTGAAACAAAAAATAATTATAAACTAGAAAGAACCAATGAATGGAAAAGAACATGGACACCTACCCATCTTTTTCTCCAACAATTTTATGTATAAAAAATCGAAGTAATCCAATAAAATGTCACAAATTTGGTCATTTTTTGAACTAAACATAAATAAGAAGAGACAATGTTTCAAGTTTCAACCATATCTAAAATATTGACCAGTCTTGTTCCACAAATGAAAAGTGTTGATGCCACGTGTTTTATCATTTGATCTCACATCTTAATTTATGGAGCGTACTATAGACAATGATTTATTAATGTAATCCACTATTAACAGTTAGTTATGACTGAAATGTCACTATTAGCTTTAACTTATAATCCATAGCCACACACGTGGTTCATCAACTTCTTTTGCCAAAACTACGATATTTTAACCTTCCATAAATAGATACATTCAAATAAAATATAGGTGTTCGGATTATTGGTGATAATTAGGGCTGGTAAAACAGACTATCTAGCCCGTTTCGAGTCGGTATGTGACGGGTTCGAACATTTGACGTATCGGGTTTAAAAATCTGAAATTTAAACAGACTACAATTAGATTGTTTAAGTCCGATCCTTCACGGACTTCGATTATTCGGGCCGATCTAGATAATATTTAATTTTTTTTTATTAAAAAAATAATTTTTTAAATAAATAAATAATTAATTTATAAATTCTAAATTTAAAAACTAAAATATACATGACTATTGATCACTAAAAAGTATAAATCAATTATATTCATAAAATCTAAAATAAAATATCATAAAATTAAATTATTTTAATTAAATAATCAAAATTCATGTTATGATATTAGTAGTATAATGTATTATAAAATGGACGTTAATTATATAAACTATTATAGTTTTTTATTAAAATGGACATTAGTAGTAGTAAAATGTATTATAAAATAAACATTTATATTTTTATTAAAAAATAATATGGATATTAATTATATAATGTATTATAGTTTTATTAAAAAAATAAAAAAGTTAAATAAACGGACTATCCGAAACCCGATCGATCTAATAAAATTAACATCGGACTTTTAACGAACTTGATAATTCGACATGTTTTGCCAGGCAATAGTGATAATGATCACACGTTGCATGAAAAATAATAAGAATGAGGTTTTATTATATTCAATAAATTAAGTATGCTTATGCATCTTTGAAAATATTTATTAATCTTAAACCAACTTTAAATTTATGGTAGATTTTTTAAATAAAAATTTAATAAAAATAGAAGATGAGCTAAAAAAATACTAATTATATAAGTCTTGTCTATCTTTGTGTAACAACATAATTTTGTCATTTTTCAAAATATATTATTTACTATTTTCCTTCTATAAATGATTTCTATCAAGTAATAAGTGCTACTAAATTTTATATTATACTAAAATTAAAAATTAGTGAAAAATATATTATTAAATATATTATAAAATTTAATTCTAGTTTCTTATAAACGTTGATCAAAATAAATATTTATGAATAAATTTGTATAAATGTTGATCAAAATAAGTATTTATGAATAAATTTGTATAAACTATTTTTCTAATAAAAGATAAAATGAAATAAATTTATTTTTATATATACTATAAATATGTTTTCATAAACTATATTGATGAATTTAGAAAATATATTTTAAAAGTTTATAAAAAATGTCTTCATCTATTTTGATAAAGTATCTCAAACAATATCACAAAATTTATATATTTAAATAAATTTAAATAAGTCAAACTAAATAGATTTTATATCTATTTTTGAAAAAAAATAATTAAAAATTGATGTAACATGTGTAAAAATTATTTTAATATATTGAACTAATTTCACTTCGATATTAGTTTACTTTTTAGAGTTGATTCCAATTTTAAATTTTTAAATTTAACATAATTTATTTATTGTTAATCCAATACATATTAATTGTTTAAATATAAATTACTTTTCATTTAACCTTCTATAGTTAAAATCAGTTAATTAAACTTATTTTTTATTATTATAAAATCAATCATACGTTACAATCTTATTTGTATTTTAAAAACATCTACACCCTTCTAAAAAAGATAATATCAGACAAAAAGATAAAATCTCATTCCACTGACATTATTTTATTTCCCCTATATATGAAGCCAAGGAAAAAGAGCCATTTTTGTTGAAAGAGAGCTCATCGTAAGTGATTTTAATATTTATGTCATGTTGATCTTAACAACAAATTAATATTATTTTTTTATAGTAATACTATTTTATCGTTTTTGATAAAAGTATTACTTATGTGTATTATTCCTATTTTATTTTTTTATGGGATGCATTAATAAAAACTCTAATATCTTGAAAATATAGCATATATCTTGATGGGAGAATTTTTCACACAATCCACAAGGTTTTGTTCTAACACAACTTGCTGAAGAAATGTGGAAAAAAGAAAGATAGGGAATCAAGAAATAGATAAGTCTTTTCATACACCATTCACATTTTATCAATTAATTCTTCCATTTAGATTGGTTGAAGCATTTAATTCTTTTCAAACATCAATCACATACTATCAACTAATTCTTCCATTTAGCAAATTACAATGGATTCTAATTTCTACATAACAAAAGTCACAATTTTTAATAATTAAAGACGCGTTTTGTATCCAGAGTCGTCTTTGAAACGATCTTAAAATTATATAAATTATTTGCAGTTTTTTTATAGTAAAACTAATATAAGATTTATTTAAGTGTGATTTAATTTTGATAATTTTTTATGAAATTTGATTTAATAACAGATTAACTGTGATAAATTTTAAATAATTGTGATACTCTATCTTACACATTTTCATAGACGTTCGGCTTGTATTGAGTAAATCTTGATAATTATTTGCAACAAATTGATGGAAACACATGGAGAGAGAGAGAGCAAGGGTGGTGTAAATAGTAATAATAATCATGGAGAACTTACTAGTAACTCAATAAGTGCACTTATCAAGTAAACATGATAAGTGGTGAGAAAAGAATCCGACAAGAAACCACCGAGTAGAGTAAGAAGAAACGATGTTCCCATGAAATTTGTAACATTGTTTGCAGATTTAGAAGGAGACATATGCATGTACTCTTTCAAGTACAATACCAAATTGCTTGCATTTGCCAAAAATGCTAGATTCTCCAATATCTCCACAACTACAAAAAAGAGAGAGAGTATCACATGTTAATTAAATAAAAGAGACCACAATTATTGTAATAGTTAAATAATTTCCACAACCACACACACATGTGTGTGTTCTCACCACTTTTTCTATATCACAAACAAAAGCTTTTTTTGTTTAAAAAAGAAAATTAATGTCAATTAATAATATATTTTGTTAATATTATCAGAAATGGTTCCTTCAAACCAACTCAATTAATAATTATATACGAACATACGATTATAGTTGTGTTCACTTGAATATGTAATATCTTACTTAATCATCGTTAAAATATAAAATTTCGATCAATGAATTATTTAAAAAGAAAATAATCTTTATTAAAAAATAATGTGTTAAAAAAATGAAACTGACCCATAACAAAGGAAGCTGCAAGCATGCCTCCATGGCGACCTCTAAGGGCAGGCTTGTTTCTCCAGTCAACATAACCTTCCCATCTTGTCATTTGTTGTTCTTCAAGTTCCTACAAAAAATTGATTATTCAGTTGTTATATATTAAAATATATATATTTGGGAGAAAATTAAATACAAAATAAAGAATTTTCTTATATATAAAATAAAAAGAGAAAAAGAAAAGAGAGAAAAGGGTGGGAAAGGAGAGAAAATTAGAAGTGAACTCACCATCACCATGTTTGTTTTGGTTTTTGTTTTGGAAACTGATCGAAAGGTATCGATGGCTAAACAGAGATTGGACAGAGATTTAAATAAGGAGTTGGAGATAGAGAGACTTCACAAAAAGGGTATAATGGTCATCACACAAACTTTTCATCTAACTATAGAAATGAAATTGACTATAATATATTATGTTTCTTTTATTTATCTAATAATGCATGATTTTACACTTAATAGTTTTAGCTATTCAAGACTTTTTACATTTTATTGTACTTGTCAACTATGTGATTATAATAAATAAATTGAAAAAGGACTTATGGACTTTTAATAGAATCGTGATTCTACCACTGCTAGAATTGGGTTCTAGGAACTTGATTAGATATGATTTAGAAAAGTAAACAAATAAACGAATAAATATTATCTTAAAATTGAAAAGAGAATATACATTAAATTGTTGAATATAGTGTAAGTCAAGTGTATATTGGAAAGCTTCCTAAGCCGTTTTGCAAAATAATTTATTCAGAAAAGATGTTCTGATGCAGAACAGGAAAATGAAAATTCGAATAATAAAAAACTGGTTTTTAGGTTTGGGGAAATCGGTTTCTGTCACGAAATTTAGAATTTTAGTTTGACATATTTTCCTGTTTTTTTAGTTTGTGTTTGTTTTTGTTATGTTTTGTGATGCCTATAAAAGGCTCCCATCTATGTAATGTGAAGTACATTGAATGCCATTTAGTGAATATTAAATAAATATTTTCTCCTCAATTACTCTCTCTCTCTCTCTCTCAATTTTTTCATTTTCTCTCTAAACTTCATCTTCTTCAATTCTACCTTCACCATTGATTCACCCTAATTGTGTATGTTCTAACATCTGACATCAAAAGCACTGGTTCTGATCCATTAATCTGCTGCAAACATGACAACAACTGATCGAATTCCTACCAGCCTCCCAATTTTTGATTCCAAGAACTATGACAAATGGTGCAAACAATTGAAAGTTTTGTTTGGGTATCAAGAAGTCCTTGAAGTGGTGAATGATGGAGTCACACCACTTGTTGCAGAGGCTACAACTGCACAACAAGCCACATTCAAGGAAGAAAAGAAGAAAGACTACAATCCCTCTTCTTGATACACTTTTGCGTCGACAACGACAACTTTGAGAAAGTTAGTGATTGTACGTCGGTAAAGCAAACTTGGGAGATCTTGAAGAAATCGTATGAAGGTGCCGACATAGCGAAGGTGGTGAGGTTACAAACTCACAAGAGGCAGTTCGAGTTGGTACAAATGGAAGAGAAGGAATCGATCAACGACTATATTACGCGCATAATGCGTTTGGTGAATCAAATGAAGGCTTGGGGTGAAACCGTTACGGTACCAAATGTAGTAGCAAAAATATTGTGTTCTTTAACGTCAAGATTCGATAACATTGTGGTAGCCATAGAAGAATCGAAGGATATTCTCACCATGAACAAGGAGGAGCTTCAAAGCTCATTGGAGGCACATGAGCAAAGGTTAGATGAAAGAGAAAATGACAAGGCCATGGCGGAAATTGCATTGCAAGCAAGGTTCAATGAGAAGAACAAGAGATCGAAAGGAAAGTGGTCTTCGAAGGGCAAGGAAAATTTCCAGAATTTTGGTGGAAAAGATTCACAAAATTCAAGAGGTCCCATGGCACAAAGAGGTGAGAGCAGCTCCAAAGGTGGTGGTAAAGGCAACAACTACAAGAGAGGTGACAAGAGAAATGTGAAGTGTTTCAATTATCAAAAGCTTGGCCATTTTGCAAGAGATTGTAATGCGAAATCGAAAAAAAATCATGGAGATGAGGACAAGGTTGTTAGGAAAGAGGTAGAGGATGATGATATACTTCTTGTCATGATCACGAAGGAGAATAATGGCTGCAAAGAGGGGCTGGACAGCAACACAGTAGTGTGTCGAGGGGTGGACAACAACTCTAACAGTGCATAATTTTTGCACAAACGCGTTAGGAGCGAAACATAATGGTTATCGTTCGAGGAGGAGTCCAAAGTAGTGATGAGTGGTACTTGGAATCGGGCTGTTCAACTCATATGACAGGTAGAAAGGATTGGTTTGTGAAGATCAATCAAGCCACGAAGAATAGAAAGAGATTCGCGGATGACACCACTTTAGCGGCCGACGGTGTGGGTGATGTCTTGATCAAGAAGAAAATGGAGGCCATTCCTTGATCTAAGATGTGTTGTACATTCCTGGAATTAGGTGTAATCTCTTTAGCGTTGACCAATTACTCGATAAGAATTACACAATTCGGATGGAAAACAAGATTTTGCACGTTTTTTTACCAAAAAGGCATTTTAATCTTAAGAGCACCCATGGCTGCAAATCGTACTTTCAAGATAGAATTGAAAGTAATGGAACACAAATGTCTTGCTACAGTGGTAAGTCGTGATGAGTGGTTGTGGCACTACCGTCTTAGAAACCTAAATTTTAGAGACCTCGACGCGTTGCAAAAGCATGGTATGGTGACCGGGCCGCCCAAGATAAATTTTCCAGCTCAGTTGTGTAAAGAGTGTGTGCAAGGGAAGCAACACAAGAACAATTTCCGCAAGGATGTTTGTCATAGGACCAAGGAACACCTTAAGGTGGTGTATTCCGATGTGTGTGGCCCAATGCAAGTCAACTCGTATGGTGGTAATAGGTACTTTGTCACTTTCATTGATGATTTTAGTAGGAAGCTGTGGATTTACCTCATAAAGATGAGGATGAGGTGTTTGATGTGTTCAAACGTTTTAAATCCATGGTAGAGCGGCAAAGCGGTCACAAGATGAAAATTCTCAAAACGGGTGGTGGAGGTGAATATACCTCAAGTGAGTTTAGGAATTATTGTGATGATGAGGGTATAGTTCGTGAGGTTGTTCCACCCTATACGCCTCAACAAAATGGAATTTCCAAAAGGAGAAATCGCTCAATTATGAACATGGTTCGTAGCATGTTGAAAGGGAAGAACTTGTCGAAGGAACTATAGGGAGAAGCGGTCTCTACAACATCCTATTTGTTGAATATGTGCCCTACTAAGAAGCTTGACAAAGTTACACCGGAAGAGGTATGGTTTGGCCACTAACTGACTTTAACGCATTTGAGAGTTTTTGGTTGGATTGCATATAGGCATATTCTGGGTCAACTTCGAAAGAAGTTGGATGAAAAAGTGAGGTAATGATTCTTGTCGGATATCACCCTCATGGAGGCTACAAACTGTTTGATGTGAGTAGCAAGAAGATCATGATCAGTCGAGATGTGGTAGTGGATGAGTTAAAATAGTTTGACAACAGAAAATTTCTGGTTTCAGGAATAGAAACCGGTTTCTCAACAAAAGGAAATCGGTTTCTCACGCGAGACTTGTAGTCTGGAAGTCTTGGAATTGAATTTTTGGATGCAAAAACCGGTTCCCCTGACCCTGGAAACCGGTTTCCACCAGAAAACACAAAAAATTAGCAACAGTAGCAGAATGCAGAGGCTACTCTGAATCCGACTGAAGATGGGAATGGTGAGTCTAGTAGAAGACCGAAAAGACGCAGAGGTCTACCTCAACGGGTCCAAGATTGTGAAGTGTTCCATGATAATGAGATTAACAATGATGGTGATCTCATTTATTTTACGCTTATGGCCGAATCCGAACCGGTGAGTACAGAAGAGGCATTGAGCAATGCAAAGTGGGTGTGTGCGATGAAAGAAGAACTGGAATCCATTGAGAAAACAGATTGGGAGGTTGATTTACTGAAAAGAAAAGGAAATCAGAGTAAAGTGGGTCTATAAAGTGAAGGCAAATCCTAAAGGCGAGATTGTCAAACATAAGACTCGACTAGTAGCAAAAGGATTCTTGCAGCGAGAAGGCATAGACTATGATGAGGTGTTTGCTCCGGTAGCTAGATTGGAGACTATAAGGTTGGTTGTTGGTATCGCCAATAGCAAAAATTGGCAGATGTACCAAATGGATGTGAAATCCGCATTTTTGAATGGTCCACTTGAGGAGGAAGTCTATGTAGAGCAGTCCCCCATTTTGTGATAGAGAACCAAGAGGAAAGAGTCTACAAGTTAAGGAAAGCACTTTATGGTTTGAAACAAGTACCTAGAGCTTAGAACAAACGCATAGATACTTTTCTTATTGAGGTTGGCTTCAAGAAGTGCGTGTTCGAACATGGTGTTTATGTGAAGTCGGATGCAAGAAAATGTGTGATTATACTTTGCTTATATGTGGAAGATATTTTGATTATATGGAAGATAATCGGTATAATGTCATTGTTGTCTGTTTGGGTTTTCCTTCTTTAACGTTCTTTCCTATGACGACTTCACATTCACCTAATGTGTCCATTTACTGCATTGAATTTGTAGATAGAAATCATTGGGTACAGGTAATTATTTTTAAGTTACGCATATACTTATTTTTTAAGTTACATATATACTTATTTTACTTATTTGTTTTATTACACATATACTTATTTACTTATTTGTTCAATTACTTATAACCAGGTAAACATGAACGAAGAATTTCCGTTACCACCCGTCCATTGGCTTGGAAACAATTCTGCACAAAATAGGTGACTTCTTGGATGATAGGATTTGGCGAACGACTACAACATTGGCAGCATCTTACACCTGTAGTAGCGCCACATATTATTAAACTATAATTGTTATGTCTTGTTTTGTTTTGTATTCATTTGACATATGACTTTCATGCTAGATTTTGGATTCAGATGTCTTTGTTTTGTTTTGTATTCATTTGACATATGACTTTCATGCTAGATTTTGGATTAAGTTGACATATATCTTTCATGCTATATTTAGATTTTATTTTAATTTTTATATTTAGGATTGTGGAAAGTAGAAATATTAAAAGAGTGCACAAAACAATAGATAAGTCTGAAAAAAATACATAAGTCATGGGATAATACATGTCACAAAATACAATATAAGTCTCAAATAAATAAATAAACAAGGCAAATCATGGAGATGGATAAAGTATCGGTCATCCCTGAGGTAGTGGTCCTCCCTGAGCTACACGTAATGATTGAAAAATCTCAATGAACTCATCGTCCTCCACATTTGCACCGTGACGCTGCAAGTAGCGATGAAGCTCACCTGATATGTATGCTAACCTCTCGTCTTCTGGTCCCTCAACATAAACAGGCACTGGGATCTCTCTCACCTCATTTTTTGGCGGTTCTATCAATCGAGGATGTGACACCATATAATACCAACCCAGATACTCATCAACTACATAATATGGTTGGACAACAAAAACTGCATCAGGAATAACATTCAAAACCCCATGAACATAACTTAACCAGTCTACATCCACATCCAAAAGATCATGTACGCTCTGGCAGCACAATCAAACCTGTTAGCATCCTGCTAACGCTCAAAAATAATCTTTAACCAATCCAATCTATAGTAAGGAGCTCTACAAAATTGGACCTCCTCAGCAATCTCCTCCAACAAAACTCCCATAAGATCAATCGCTAATCTAATAGCATCATTATCAGTGAACCCTTCTATAGGGTCAACCAAGTCACCCCTAATCAGCACGTGGAGAAGACATGAAACATTGTCTAAAGTAATGGTCATCTCACCAAATGGCATGTGAAATGACGATGTTTCAGGATGCCATCGCTCTACAAATTCCGATACTAGATGTTGGTCAATCCTCGACAAACTAGTTCTTTGAAGAGAGGATAGACCAGAATTCAATAACCAGTTCTCTATAATAGGATGGAGCATGTGTGGAACCCAACCGATCAATTTGCTGCCATGTGCAGCAACCTTTAACTCTTTTTTAGGATGTCTCTCCTGAAAATAATTTATACCAAACATGTTATAAAATATATAAATTTTAACAAATAAAAATTATTCAAAATAAAATGATAACGATTAACTTACCTCGCCAAACCAAAGATGACGAGCAACGTGACCATTATATCTGACCAAAAGAGAAGTATCGGTGGGTCCTTCTGGAAAAGGTGGATGCACCTGATCCCCTACAGGCGGCTGGTGTCCCTCTGCATTATCCGCTTCACGGCGACATTGTCGTTCCTCTATTCTTCTGCGCATATTATTGTCACCCGCCGCGCCTCCTCGTCTGCGAACCACTGAAGAAAAAAAAGTCAAAAAACGGATAACCCAATGGGACATTTTCTGAAATACGCAGCAATAAACCGGATAACCCAAGCAGTAGTTATCCAGGGTGATTGGAAGAAAACCGGGTAACCCCATAACGTTAGATCCGGAGTGTTTCCAAAGCAAACTGGATAACCCCTTAACGTTAGTTCCTGGGTGTTTTAAAATTTTCAAAAGCACACTGGATAACCTCTTAACGTGTTATCTGGTTTGTATAATTTCATTTATGTCAAACCGGAAAACTTACTCTTGTGTCCTCTGGAGTGTAAAATAAAGAACCGGATGTGGGCTTGTTGGGTTCTCCGGTTTGTCACAAAAACTCTCTTTCTCTTGTTTTATAGAAGTGAAAATAGTAAAAGTAAAAAAATAATAATTATGTGATTAGTATTTATACAAGGGTAATTTCGTCCAAATATCAAAATTGTAGGGGTATGGGAATAAATGTAGGGGTATAAGGTAAATTTTTTGTTTATGATCCATTAGTAGTGTTATATAATGTAGTATAATAGAGACATTTGGAATCAATCAAATAAAATGAAGTCTTTTATTCCTTATATTTTACTTTGTCTATCTTTTTCATAGTTTACTTTTCCAACATTTTTCATAGTTTGTTAGGGTTCCTAATTTCTTCCTATCACACTTCCAATCTTTTCAACAATAATAAATACTACTATAAAATAAGAAGTTATATCGGTTTCACAAAATAGATTTGATTTATTCTATCGATAAACTCTAAGTTAGTTATGTAAGTATGAAATGCGCCTAAGAGGGGGTGAATTGGGTGTTTAAAAATTTATCGGTTTTTTTTTATGAATACTTGATACAATATTTTTGGTTTGGTGAATGAAAGTATGTGAGGATTCTTTCTTTTCTAGTTAAGATATTTATGAAAGCGGTAAATGCTGAAAAGTAAAGAACACAAGGATATATCCTGGTTCCCCTCACAGATCGAGAGTACTTCAGTCCCCTTACAACATGCAAGAGATTTCACTATAGTTAGAATGATTGTACAGCCTATTCACACCAATGGTGATGCCTACTATCTAACCTATAGGGAGACCAAAGACTCTTAAAACCTTTAAGGTCTAAAACACTAAGTGCAAGAAGAACAATCCTCTTCAATGCACAACTTGCTTCCAACAATCCTAGACAGCAAGAATACAACAAGAATGTATGATTTTTACAAGAGTTTTTTAGTCTGTAAGATTGTAGAACAATATCACTTTGAGTAATTTATCAATATACTTGATCTTCCCTTCCAATAACAATAATTCACAATGACTTAGAGATATTGATTGCTCAAGATTTTCTTACTTATGTAATGTGAAAGTATGCAGAAAATCTTATATGAAAGATGAACACTTGAATGAGAATATTTGAAATTTGAATAAATTTTGATTGGAAGAGGTAAGAAATGAATTTGAAAATTTGAGTATTTATATGTTCATGGAACCTTTTAAAAATATCATAAGTCTCTTCATTTTAATCATGAACAAGTGCCAAAATTAGAGACAAACTTTTAGTGAAATGGTGCATACATGAATTTTGAATTTTCAAAAACGTGTAGGGTGCAATCGATTGCACCTTTGTGAAAATCGATTGCACGGGCTCTAACAGAAAGAAATTTCAAAAACATACAACAAGCAATCGATGCACCATTGTGCAAATCGATTGCACTTAGTTAAAATGTGAAAATTTTCAGCATGCAATCGATTGCGCCATTGTGCAAATTGATTGCAACCTCAAATAGAAGTATTTTTAAGAAATTTATTCAGTATGCAATCGATTGCACCTTTGTGCAAATCGATTGCACAGTAAGAAAAATGTAATTTTTGCTTTGAAACATAGTGAAATCAAATATGTATGTCATGCAATCATGTTAGAAACTTTGAGCATCTAAAACTTAAGTATTTGTGAGGCATTGTTATTATACCTTCTCAAAGTTTGTTAAATGTCTTGAGTCAAAGTCTTGATTATGTTGTTTTAACTTTAGAGTGTATTTTTCCTTGAGAAATATCTTTGCCTTCTTTCCATGAGGTTTGTCTTCATCAAAACATGATATCTTTATTGAGATTGAGAAGTTTGATTCTACAAGCTAGAATTTCAGTCTTTAAAATAGTTACATTATACTTCTCTTTTGTTTCAAGTATTAATATCATGAAATGTAAAGTATAATTTATTGGAAAATGTTAAGTATAACTTTGTCTCTAAATTTTGTTGTTCTTATTGTTGTTGTTGTTGTTGTTGTTGTTATACGTTGTTGTTGTTATTGTCATTGTTCTTTTTCTTCTTCTTCTTCTTCTTCTTCTTCTTCTTCTTCTTCTTCTTCTTCTTTTTCTTGTTATTGTTGTTGTACATTCTTGTTATTTTTGTTGTTGTTGTTGTTGTTGTTGTTGTTGTTGTTGTTGTTGTTGTTGTTGTTGTTCACGATGTTCTTCTTGTTGTTCTTGTTATTCTTACTACTATTGTGGTTATACTGCTATTTTTTATAAAAAGACATACATCAACGGTTAAGTTAACTAATTGTTGCTATATCACGTGTCACATTTACTTTTTTTCTTAGATAAAAAATATCATATATTCTCTCAGTTTTGCTGAAACCCGAGGGGAAAATATTTAGACGACGCATCTTCGAATTCCAACAACTAGATTTTATTATCTTTAAATTTATTTATGACCTATTACCTCAATTTTTCTTAAAACTGAGGGGTAAGTATTTAGAGGACATGTCTTTGAATCCCAACAAGTACACTTTGTCACTTTTTTATTTTTTTATTTTTTTATTTTTTTAAATAGGATTTTTCCCCTCAGTTTTTTTAATAACCGAGGTAAAATGTAGTGTAGTTTTGTAAATAAAAAAATCTAGTTGTTGGGGATCGAACTCATGACCACTATTACCTTTTTTGTATAAAAAATTATGACCTATTACCTGAGGGGTAAAGTAGCGTATTTTATTTGTTTTAATTTATGTCCAATTTGATGAAAAAAAAATTAAGTAACGAATCTTTACCGTCCATTTATAATGTAACAATGGTCAAGACATTGTGAACTCATCAATCCACATAAAACATTAGTGATTCGCATGAAACACTCAGCATCCAATCAAAACGTGAATGCCACAACTATGCATATTTGATGCAAAGTGTTAAAATTTAACTTTAACATATTGAAAACAATGATAATGAAAGCAAGAGCAGGAAACTATTTCAAGGCTAGTTTCTTAACATTATCTTTTTTTCTAGTAATTCCTTGTTAAAATTGTTTAATGTTAGTTGTAGTTGTATCAAATAAAATGTTTATTATTGTTGTTGTTATTGTAGAAATTTAGTAGTTAACAATTTTTTTGATTTTGTTTATTTGTTGTTGTTGTTGATATTGTTGAGATTTAATGTTTAAAGATTCCATGTAGTTTAATGTTTAAGATTGTTGTTGTCGTTGTTACTTCTGTTGTTGAGATTTAATGTTTAAGTATTTCATCGATTTATTTATTTGTTGTTGTTGTTGAATTTTGTTGTTGTTCTTCTTCTTGTTGTTGTTTTTGTTGTTGTTGTTGTTGTTGTTAGATTTAATATTTAAAGACTCTATTGATTTTGTTGTTGTTATAGGTGCTTTTGTTGATGATGATGAGGAAGATTTAGAATTTGTAAAATAATTAATGCTTTGCAGATTAAAACGTTAAAAAAGTTAAAATTAAAATGTTGTAAACGAGACTTTACCACTTGGTTATTGTCAAAAACGAGATAAAAAGTAACACAACTTTGAAAATTCAAAAAAGCACTTGCTAGGGATCGAACTCATGATCAGTGCCACTTTTCCACTCGGTTTTTAAATCTCCGAGGTGTTAAATGGACACTTCTGGTGGATGTTTCTTTTTAGGAAACAGTTTAATCTCTTGGTTTAGTAAGAAACAAACTTGTGTTTCTTAATATACTACTAAAGTTGAGTACATTGCAGTAGAAAGTAACAATTTACAACTGATGTTGATGAAAAAAATGTTGAAGGAATATAATGTCAAGCAAGATGTCGTGATATTATATTATGACAATCTAAGTGCTATCAATATTTAAAATAATCCTATTCAACATAGCATAACCAAGCACATTGACATTTGTCATAATTTTATAAGAGATCTTGTTGAAGATAATGTGATTACTCTGAAGCATATAACCACTGAGAAACAATTGAATGGTATTTTTACCAAAGCGTTGGATGCAAATCAATTTGAGAAACTTATGGATGAATTGGGCATCTGCATTATTGAAGAGTTATATCAATTACATATATGGAGGAGAGCAACATGTAGTGTGTCTTTCCTCTATTTTTTATGCTTGGGAAGCCTATACAAGATGCTATTGTTAGAAGATGGAACAAAGGATATATGTAAGATAAAATGGCTGATGACATCCATAAGTGCGGAAGGATCTTTGACAGGGGCAAGAGGTGTAATACCATATGAAGATGCTCAAGATTTTTTGTGTTTCCATATGATATTGTGTATTTCCATTGCATTTTGTGTTTCCATATGTGTTTCTTACTTGTGCGCAATGTATGTTCTTCCAAATATTTTTACACTTACTCTATTTTTTTCAATTTTTGGCTGAAAAGGGGTAGTAAAGTGTTAGTCTTTCTTATTTTTCATGATGTCATGTCACGTGTCTTGACATGTCGATTAACATTATGATATGATTGTGTTATTGCTAAGGGCATAATAGTTATTGTGGCTGCTTGCTATATGCAACCATTTAGGGTGAGCATGATTATCTGTAATACTTGTTGGTGTTTCTGTTGCTGCTACCGATGATGGTGGTGTTTATGTGCACGATGTCTTATTTGATGTTCTGGGATCTTGCCCGATGTGAAAGTACTGATGTGAGGTTTGTTTTATTTTATTGTATGTGCCTCTGATGTTTCAACTTGGGTAGCTCATATTAGTTTGGTATTTTGGGTTTTCTTGTGATTTGGGTTTTCCCTTGAAGGGGATGACTGGTTATGTGTGACAGGGGAGTATTGGACTTGGTTGAGTTTTTCTAACTCTTGTATTGTGATAGAGTTGAGTTGCATGATGTCAGACCACATGTCATGATATTTGTCATCTGGAGTATTGAAGATGATGATCTATAGCTGCATGTTAATCTCTCATATATTTTTTTGGTTGCAGTTTCTACAAAGTTTACATGTTTCTCACATAGCATGTGTTATGTGATTGTGGTGTTATTTCTCTCTCCAAATTAATTGTGTTCTGGTTGCTTTATCCAAAATTTGCCAAAGGGAAAGATTGTTAGATCCATGGTATTATGATTGGCTTAAATTTTTCTAAAACATGGTTCTGAATTGATGTTGAGCAAGATATCATAACTCTTGACCAACTATCATGATAGGTTTTACTATCATGTTTGTTATACAGATGTTGAGCCAAATATCTTGACATTGTGGCTATTCTACACCAGGCGTTGTTGTTATAACTCTTTAAAAAATTGATTTATTTTTGTGAGATCCTTTTGGATATATCTCATTATTTTGCGCATGTCAAGATGATTTTTGTTAGGAACAAATGCAGATTTAATTTGATTTCATAAAAAGGATCTTGGAGACTTTTCAGGAAACCTTGAAGATTTGTTCTTATTTTTGTGAAAAGATCTTGCAGTTGATTTAAAAAATTATAATACTAGATTTGTTTGAAGAGTCCAAGACCATATTGTAAGAGTTTATAAATAAGGACTTGCTAAACTTAAAATAGCAAGCATTCATATTGAAGAAATCATGAGTGTATAAGGATTTTGGGTTTTGGGACTCTTTTAGAGTTTTAGTGTTTTTCTTTATGTCACTCAAGTATCTTTTGATGCATTGAGGTTGACTGATTGTTCTTAGTTAAGGATTTTAAGCAAACTAAATATTATTCTCACTCATGAGCTTTTAAGCAAAGAGCTGAGTATTGTATTTGAAGTGTAATCTTCTATTTGGTTCTTTTAATCAAGTCACGGGTCTGTGGATGTATTTATCACTGGGGTGATTGGTAGGAAGTGAGAGAGGGATCTCATATCAAGAAGGTATCTCGGTAGAAGTTGCACAAGGTAGGGATTAGGTGATAAGTTGTAAACTAGGATTATTTAGCTTTGAACTAATACTATCATATTGAATTTTCTTCCTGACTTGGTAGCCTCCAGAGTAGGTGATGTTGTATCGAACTGGAATAACAATTGGTTGTATTTTTTGGGTAGAAGATCAAAAATCTTAGTGGATGGTTGGGATGGTGTAATGTCAAGGAAAGAGCATAGGACAATGAGAAGCGTCGTGAAAGCTATGTATTCTTAGAGGAAGAAAATGAGAAGTTAGGTATGCATGAATAATAAATTTTGTCATATCCAATCTATTTTATCTACAATATCTTTCTTTTTATTCATTGAACATATTTTAGCTATATTCATGTGAAAGTACAACTTAAAAGTAAAACTTTTATTAGATATTTTATCGACAACAGAAGAATGATATAAATTTTGTGCATGTGGTACAATATAATTAAATGACAAAAGTGTCATGGTGATAGTTTGTCAAAACTATCAAGAATAAAAAAAATATTGTGTATTTGATACAATGTACTAAACTGACAAAAGTGTCATGATTTTGATGATAGTTGGTGAATAATATCAAAAGTTCATAAAGTAATCAAAGACATAGTTATGTAAAAGTTTGTGAAAGATTGAATATTCAATGTTTGTTATAGTTGGAAAATCTTGCAAATTTTTACAAAAGGATTGATAAAGATATGATGTTGAAATTCTGGTGAGGGAAGACTCAGGATGTCATGACATCTGATCTGACATTATAAAACAGACAAGGTATAATTAAAATAACAATGCAGGAAACAAAAGAACACAAGGAATTGTTAACCCATTTCGGTTCTAACCAACCTACATCCTTGGCTTCCAAGCCAAGGATGAAGTTCACTATCTGCAATATTATTTAATAGGGAAACCACCCTGTTTACAATCCTCACTTAATCAGACTACCCAATGACCCTTCTACCTAAGATACCACACTTAGATATGATAACCTCCGCTCACTCCCTCAGTATCACAAACCGTGACACTAAACAAAACTAAAAACAATTTGAAGATACCACACTTCAAACACAATACAAAAACAGTCAACTTGTGACACAAACTAACTAAGACTAAAAACAATATGCTTCTAACTTAGGACACACCTTGGAGTTACTTCACAATTTCCTCCAAGAACATAACACCCTCTTACCTATAGGCTTCGAGGTGTACACATGGTGACCTTCCCACAATCTGGGAGGTTCACTCTACAGACTCAACCCTAAAAACTACATTATATTTAATCACGGCTGGTACCAAAAACTTAGGTTACAAAGCTTCTATTTATAACCAATTACTCAACTGGAATTGAGCCTTCAAAACATAACAAACTGACATAACAAACTGCTGCTAAAATTGCTCCACAATATTCTTCAAAATATGTCCAAGATATTCTCCACAAATATCTCCATATTTTTATAACAACAAATAGAGAATCAACAACTCTGCAACAAATTCTCCAATAAAGTCTCCCTAATATATCTCCATAATTCGGGCTCCAAGTAACAACAAGTAAGTTGTTACAATTCCACAAAAGGTTCTCCTTAGGAATATTCTGCTTCATAACAGAATTCAATCTGTCAGCTCAAACAAGATATCGTGACATCTTCTTCGACATGTTGTTCTAATGTTGAAACATTTCAACACAACATGTTTCTCCATTAAATAGAACTTCAACCTGCTTTCTCCTTACAAGTTATAAATCCTATTTTACCTATTGCTGCTAAATTAGTTTTACCAAACATAAAGCCAATCCTAAAAATAGAGAATCAACAATCCCTCATTTGGCGTATTTTGGCTAAAACTAATTTACATAAACTTTGTATTACATAAGCATAATAAAATATACAAGGTTTTAAACAATTTAATCCAGCAGCAGCAATTTAGAAGTCTTCAGTAGTCACTGTTTATGGTATTTCAAACTTTACAAGTAACAATCTTCAGTCTTCTTTTATGATGTTGAAACATCATACTAGGACATCTTTCTGGAAGGTCCAACTCCAATGTTCTCTCTCTTTTAAAGATCCCACAGATCACACGAAGTTTTTCTCCCTTAAAAGTTCCTCTTCAGAGATAGCATAACATAACCACTTCTCCCTCTTTTTAGCCATAATAAGACAAAGGCTTGTTGAAAGAGAACTCACTATAGCACATGAAACATAACATCATAGGAACCATCTTCACAAAGAAGGATAAATATTGAGGCCATGATGCACATGAGGAAGAAGATACTAAATACTCCCCCTCAAACTGAGAACTATGCTACGACACAGACTAACACAACATCCTCTTTTGGAGCACAAGAGGAAAATCACTAACAGAAACAAACACTTGAACTATCCATTTACAGACATAGAGAATCAGTCCTCTATATTGGATAACTCAGAACATAAGACACAATTTGTGTTCATAACTCAAAAACAAGACATAGTACAAAAATACTTGCATAAAATAAAAGAACCAACAAACTCAGAATAGAACATCCTATTTAATATCTTTGTAAAAACAGTTGCGTAGATTGACCTCAAACTTAACTACATCGGAACACTACCCTTTTAACCCTATGTTTGCCACAACTTAACAAACATAACCTTCACAGACTCTAAACTTACCCATATTCGAATGAAGGACATTAGAGTAAAACAAACGAAGACACAACAAAAGTGAAGGAAAGAAAAAGAAACAAAAACACACTCTATATACCTGAGCAACCATGTTGATTAATTCCTCCTTCTAGTCATTACATTTACTAGTAGTTGCTGATACTAGTAAAGTCTTCAGACTAGAATAGTAGTCATGCATTGCCAGAGCATACTACTTTAAACAAACTTAGAATTTTCTTATTCTAAATCAAATATAGAATTGCCACTTTTGAATGAGGTGATAGAATATCAAGATCCATAGTCCTAAGTCTCTTTCATAGGCTATCATCAACAATGATGTTGCAACATCATTTGGGAAACCATCAACTTTACTATAGAACCTATCAACTTTGGTTCTGAGATTATAATAAAACTGCTTCTTCAAGACTTTATGTCACTTCAACACATAGCAGTATTGTTACACCCCAAAATTTGCCCTCCTGTATTTCAATTCAATACACATTTCCATACTCAAGAGTTCCTCAAGGATTGACCAGATGAACCCTCTCCTAAGCAATCAACCCACAACTAGGGTTTTGATTCTCTCAAGTAAAATTTAAGTGCTAATTCCTCAAGTGATCATCATGTATCCTCATTGGTAACAAATTATCAATCAACTTATTTGTCAGTCTCCGAGCAGTAATAGGTTATTCAAAACCACATCATTCCCCAGCAAGGTTTATACACAAGATATTCATCCCCATCTGAGAATCACAAGGATTATCATTCCCCAACAACATCAATATCTAGACCTGAAACTTGGTCAGATAGTGCATCGGAGGAATTCACATCTCTCTTGTTCCCCAATCAGGGTCTCCAACAACTACATCCCCAAGCAGAAGTCAAAGATCTCCAACAGAACATTCCTATCTTCTTCAAGATGAATATGTTTTGAAATACCACAACATTACCATTCATACATCATTCATAAAAAATCATAACATATACATACATAATTCAAGAGCATCATTACATACTTGCATGGATGATAATATGAATAAAATCTTGTTCTTTTTGGTTAAATTCTCAAACAGGCGAAAATTATTTGCAAACTCCTAGATAGAAGGTCATAGATTAATACCTGAAACAAGACGGGAAAATTATCTGAATGACCAGACGGTTTTATCAACAGACAACATGATACAGATTAACATCTAAAACAAGACGAGAAAGCTATCTACATCCTGACGAATGCTTATCTTAGATAAAACTAGGACGAAGGTTTATTCCGACGCTCTCTTATCATCAATTCCGCCAGATGGAATCTTTAAGCCCATCTCCGACTATGCGTCCTCATCTCTCAGGATGGCATCTTTAAGCCGATCTCCAACTACACGTTGTTATCTCTCCACATGCAGAATGCTGCATATTTGGTTAAAAATCAATGCATACTAACAACTTCATTCAAAGACGAGCATGGAGTCTAACGTACGACTCACTCTCCAGCATCAGCTTGTCCAAATGGCATCTATAAGCCCATTCCAGTACATCGTCAGCTGACGGTCTCATTCCATACACCAGAGAGTGCAAATTCCAGGGGCACTCGAGTGTTCAATCATCTTCTACCCTCAGGTCATGAAAGGCAAGCATACCAATCTAACCCTTCAGGTACAAGACGATTGAATAGGGGCAATTGTTATACCCCAAAATTTTCCCTCCTATTTTTCAAGTCAATACACATCTCCATACTCAAGAGTTCCTCAAGGGTTAACCAGATGAACCCTCTCCTAAGCAATCAACCCACAACTAGGTTTTTGATTCTCTTAAGTCAAATTTTAGTTCTAATGCCTCAAGTGATCATTATATCTCCTCATATGTTCCAAAGTATCACCATGTCAAGTTTCAAGCCTCACAGCTCAAGTTTGCTCAATGAATTGCTTAGGTGGTTGAAAATCAATTGTATTGGACAAAAGTCAATTATGGTCAACATACAGTCAAACTTCATCATTTTTGGTCAACATCAAGATTTTTAAGTCACAATCATCATTTGATCAAGGTTCGATCATGATTCATCAAGAAAGCCAAAGAATTGATCAAAAGTCAAAGTTTCTAAATTAGGGTTTTTTGATCAAAAGTCAACAGAACTTTGACCAGGTGTAATACGGTGGGAGAACTGACTTGTTTGTTTTGCGTTTTATCGCAAATGTTGCGGATATCAAGAGTCGCCACCGACTTTTCTTTTATCCAATTAAGGGAAGGCGAAAAGAACAGGAAAAGACCTTCGTTAGATTCTGAGTAAGGGAGGCGGTTATGAAAAGGGAAGGTATTAGCACCATTTTCATCTATATTTATCTACGGAATCCAGCCAAGAAAAGAAAGAGATGTTAGTGAAAGAGGTAATATAGTAAAATGTTATATATTCTACCATGAATGTTTCTGCCATGAATGTTTCTGCCACTGTTTGTGAAGTGTAAAGTTTAATTCTTATTTTTGTCATTCTTGTTTCTGCCACTGTTTGTGAAGTGTAAAGTTTAATTCTTATTTCTGCCATTCTTGTATCTACCACTGTTTGTGAAGTGTAAAGTTTAATTCTTATTTCTGCGATTCTTGTTTCTGCCACTATTTCTGCCATAGCTTATTCTCAATTTCTGTAGTACTAGATTGTTAGGACCTAGCATATCTATGCATACATTACTAATAGCTATTAGAATTTGCTAAGTGTTAGCTATCAGAAGTTTGCTAAGTGCTAGCACTTATCAAATTTCTGATAGCTAACACTTAACAAACTTCTGATAGCTAGCACTTAGCTATCAGAAGTTTGCTACGTGCTAGCTATCAGAAGTTTGTTAAGTGCTAACACTTAGCAAACTTCTGATAGCTAACACTTAGAAAACTTATGATAGCTAAGTGCTAGCTATCAGAAGTTTGCTAAGTACTAGCTATCAGAAGTTTGCTAAGTGCAAACTTCTAATAGCTAGCACTTAGCAAACTTCTGATAGCTAGCAAACTTCGAGGCAGGACAAAGGCAAGGATAAGATGGCTTAGTCTTGTAGTGGTGTTTCGATGGCGATATCCTACCTCTTTTGTATCTTTCTTTTTGAACTCTTCTGGATGATGTATTAGTACTATTGAAGATTTGTACCCTTTTGGCCATAGCCGTTTCGGCATTGTTGTAATTGTACTAATACTTATCATTTTCGCTGCTTATGTATGATTGTTTTATGCGTCATTTTAATGCCATATGCATATATCTTAGGCAATGTATGTATGAGGTGTTACGGTGCATATAATAGATTACATTGGAAACCATCTTTATGGGATGATGACAATATTTTTATGAAAAATCTCCTATATCTGTTTCTAGATATTTGGACCAGACAGTAGTTGGAATATCACCTTAGTACTTCATGCTATTGCAGAAGTACATATAATTTGTCTAGAGTTTTCCCAGTATTGGATTTTCTGGTTATTGGTTGAAATCAATGTTCAATGTTGTTTATGTTTGTGTAGAAGTTAGGTGGCAATGCAATGCTTCTTGATGCAGAGCATGCTTTTGATGCAACGCATTCTAAAGCATTAGGAGTGGTGATCCACCAATATCTTATTTATTTTTCCTCCAAGCCGAGCAACTGTAAAATTGTTAACAACATTGTGGCTTCCTGATGCTACTAATTGCAGCCACTGCATAAACATGTCAGTTGCATCAGACATCCAAAACAAATTAATTAATGCTACTTTATTCATTTTCCCCCACAAAGTTACTTGCTACAATCGTTAGTAATTAGGATGAACTTCTATTTTATTACAAAGTTACTTGCTATTGTTTTGCAAGCTGTGTTTATTTGCTCTTCTTTATGTATTTCAGGGATCATGGTGATATGTCCTCGAAGAAATTCCATCACAACAAACGTGTTTGTCTCGGAGCACTCAAGGTTATATCGCATGTAGTTTATAAGCTCCTGGAAAATATCCATTGCCTTGGGAACAAGTTATATTTATTTTTCAATTCCTTTTATTTTGTCAATCACTCAATCTCTGTAGTTTACTGTTCTTCTTGATTTGATTAACTATGTAGTGGCCTCTATTAATCTACTTTTGTGAATGTAAGGAGTGTTTCAGCTGTATAGCGGCAAGCAAAAAATAAATTATTATTTTTACCGAGTGAAATAGGTTATATCGTATTGTGTCCACAGATATTAGTTATTGATTCGCTATTTGATAAATCGTTCGTTAATGAGTTTGGGGTTTGAATTGGTTGCTGTAAGGAAAAGTATCAACATAAAATAAATGTATAAAAAGGATAGACAAACTTATCCGGTACGAATGTACACTACTCGTCACAAACTTAAACCTACTGACAAGTTGCACTCAACATAATCTACTCGTCAAAATCATCACGGACACAAAGCTTTAGGACTCAAAGTGAATATTAGCTCTATATCTATCTCTAGCATATAGAAACTAATAGATATCCATCCTTAATCAAGATTTGTGAGGTATATGTCTATCACAATCCAAATTCAAATATAAAGAAAAAAAATTAAGGAAGACATCAACAATGATTTGTATACAACACCATGATCAACAAATATACATATGTTCAAAGTAAATATACAAACAAACCCAACAAAAAAGATTACAAAGAGAAGAGAAGAACAAGAACCAAACATTTCTTGGTTTGTCAACACCAATCAACGGTATATTCGACTCTGGATCATCCAAATGCAAGCTCTAATGTTGTTTTCTAGCATCTATAGACCAAAAAATGATGTATGGTGGATTGGGGGTTCAAAAATACCCAAAACATAACCTAAAATTGTGTTTGGGCGCTCAACGCGGTCTGTGTCGTCTTGAAAAAAATCAGCATCTTGTTTTCGCCATAACTTCAGAACCATAACTCAGATTTTCGTCTGATTTGAAGCGTTGGAAAGATTATTCAATGCTCTATCTAACCACGGATAAATATCAACATAATTGATGATTTTTTATTCTTTTATTTTGAGCCTTATTCGTTGATGAGTTGCTCAAACTGCGTGTTTGAAGCCGTGTTTTCGACACTTTATTACTCAATGCTCCAATTATGAATGAATACCTACAAAAGAGATGAAAAACTATCAAATCATACACAAATACACTAAAATTTGATTATACACTAAATATACATATTTATTCAAAAATGGGGGATTTATTCGAAGAATATCAATAAAAGAACCTATAAGTGCCACAAAACATATATACAAAATAATTACACTTTGACACTTATCAAGGAGGAAGGAAACCACTTGGGGCAAATAAATTAGAGCTTTGGTTTGTTGCAATCAATGAGTTTAGAATTTGGACTTACTCAAAGAATGTATCATTTATTTGCATGGTTGATATGCACAGTCGAGGTGGGCATGTAGCTGAAGCCCGAATGTTAGCTAAGAAGTATTCAAAGACAAGTAAAGATGGGACACATTCATGCGGGGTTATACTTGGAGCATGTTATACACATGGAGATTTAAGAATAGAGGTTGGTTATGTGAGAAAATCTAAAGAACTCAGAACCTAAAAAAGAGGTTGCTGTCAAATATGTATTGGTGACTGCATTTGTATTAGGAAACAATTCATGCTCTTGCATGGATGATATATCTGAGATATTATACATCCTTGAATTAGAGATGAGACACACTTGGCCCCTTAATTTTGATATTGAATGATCTTTATAAACCAGTTAAGTTAAGATTATGTGAATATTAAAATATTTAATATTAATGGGAACATGAAGTTATTGATCAAAATATTGAATATTAAAAGGAACATGAAGTTAGATATCAAATTATTGAATATTAACAGGAACATGAAGCTACTGATCAAATTATTGAATATTAACGGGAACATGAAGTCACTGATCAAATTATTGAATAGTGACGAGAACATAAAGTTACTGATCAAAATATTGAATATTAACGGAAACAAGAATTTACTGATCAAAATATTGAATATTAATGGAAACATGGAGTCAATGATCAAAATATTGGACGTTAATGGGAACATGAAATTACTGCTCAAAATATTGAATGTTAACAAGAGCATGAAGTTACTGATCAAAATATTGAATATTAACGAGAACTTGAAGCTATTGATCAAACTATTGAATATTAATGGGAACATGAAGTTAATGATCAAAATATTGAATATTAACAGGAACATGAAGTTACTTATCAAAATATTGAATATTAGGAGAAATATTAAATTGATGATCAAAATATTGAATATTAACAGGAACATGGAGTTGTTCATCAAAATATTGAATATTGACGGGAATATGAATTACTAATCAAAATATTTAATAATAACTGAAATATTAAATTACTGATCAAAATATTGAATAATAACGAAAACATGAAGTTAATGATCAAAATATTGAATAATAATTGAATAATTTTAATATTGGTTTAAATACTTTTGACAACATATATATATATATATATATATATATATATATATATATATATATATATATATATATATATATATATATATATATATATATATATATATATATATATTATTGATTCAAATATTTTATATATTGAAACAACTATAAACACCGATTTATTATCGCTTTTACAAAAGTTATTTTACTACCAAATTTTATATACCATATACTTTTGCTTTCTATATTCTACATATTTTTTTAATTTAGACTAAATTTATATATTTTAAACATCTTTCTTAGATTATTTTCCGTCCTTTTTATAAGAACATTATTTTTTAGATTCATTGAGTAATTAATGTACTTGGTCTATAAATAGTCCAGGTACATTATTTATTCAATGAATCTAAAAAGGTGAAATGTCTCTTATAAAAAGGACCGGAGGGAGTATTAATATTGAATAAAATAATCAAACACTAACGGGTACCCGTGCGAATGCACAGATATCATACTAGTTATTCAATATTTGTCCAAAGGCTTGATTTTAATATTATTTAATATTTGAATGTTTTAATTATGGGTTAAATATATAAATCTCCTATAATGTTAGGGTATTTTTATTTTAGAATCCGGAAATGTTTTTTTTTAATCACCCCATTGAAATGCTAAAATTCTAAGGTTTTTTTGCCCTCTAGGCGAAAATTTTACCCTCTCGTAAAATATTATTTTTTTTGCTTTCTCCCATTCGTTCCGCTCTATTTTTACATGCTTAGGGATACCTAAAAATAATAGAAGAATAATTAAAAAAAATAATTTTACAGAAGTCTAATGCGAATCTCGCTAACATTACAAGAGAATTTATATATTTAACCCTTTAATAATTATTGATTAAAGCGGGAAAAAAAAAGTACATTCAAGATTTCAATACACAAATTTTTAGTAAAAAAGACACTTAGTGATTGTGGTTGGTTAATTTGAATTATTGCAACTCATCTTATACCTCTTGAGTGTAGAAAGTATATATTATTTTATATAATCGGTGTTTTAAAGAGTTGTTACTACTAATCTTATACCTCTTCACCAATTATTATAAGTTCTACAAATAAAAACACTTTTGAGACATAAAGAGAACGAAAAATTAGGACTTATTTTATGAGATAAAAATTATATCTAACTTATTTTTTATTTTTTTATGTATGAAAATAAATCAGAAAATTTTATTTATAAAATATTATTGACCATCGTACTTATTATGAATGTGTGTCTCATATTATAGTTTTTAAAATATATTAAATTTTTTTATTAATTTATATATTTACATTAAATTTGATTAAATTCATATTGAGAATTTTTTTACACCTAGTGGTGGTGAATTTCACCAATGAAAATCCAAAAATATCATTCGCAAATGCACTTGCGAAGCCACCCTATTTTGTACGTTTTATTCTTTTAAACGTTAGATTTTAAAATATTCAGGTGAATTCGCAAGTGTACTTGCGAAACATGATAAAAGGTGAATCGCAAGTGCACTTGCAAAACATGTTGAAAGGTGATTTCGCAAGTGCACTTGTAAAACATGCTGAAAAGTGAATTCGCAAGAGCACTTGCCAAACTTCTCTTTCCATATTTGAATGTTGCATGGTCACCTATTCATACTATTTCATTCATTTTCTTTTCCTCTATCCCTCCCTCCAAACTTCACTCAATCTTGAAATTTTCGTCGCCAAATCAAGTTTCAAGTGTTTGAGATTAACAAAGTGAGCATTGAAAGTTACAATTTGAGGTAAACTTTCATCCCTTCATCATATATTTGCTGCATTGAAGTTGTTTTGCTAATGAAGAAAACAATGTCACTTTGCAAATGTACTTGTGAAGTCTACCTGCAAAAATTCGCATGTGCACTTCCGAGAGTCTGTTTTAACAGAATTCATGTTTTTTTTTGGATATTTTAGGTATAGTGCACCCCGACAACATTGTCAAATTTATTGTGAAGGTTCCAATTTCGTGTAAGGTCAACATAGACAATAAGTTGATTGTAGTGAAAGACGTTGATAAAACGATTCATATTGTGCTAGATCATGAAAATCAATTTCCAAATGACAAAACTTTCACCACTCATCAATATATGCTTGATTATGTTTGAATGGACGCTAGCAAACTTGGTTTTGGTGTTGTGATTGAGAGGTTCGACAATGAGACTAGTAATCGACAACCATTTGTTGTTATGACATGCGAGAGAAGTAGAGCATACATTCCAAAAATTTGCATGATAAAAAACTATGACACGGGACCGAGGAAATGAGGGTATCCGTTTAAATTGTGCGGTTATTGTAGGATTGATAACTTATGGCGGTTTAATGTCATATTTGAAATGCATAATCATGCGTTATACACCAAGTTACACGGGCATCCAAGTTACACGGTTTAATGTCGACTTAAAACGGTAGAGAAGGAATTTATTTTCGAATTTTTGTTGATCAAAGTTTCACCGAGAAACATACTTTCCACTTAGAAATGGAATATAGTGGAATGTGTTTCAAATTTCAAATTAGTTTGTAATTATCGATATAAACAACATATTGCTCAAAGAGGTATGAGGTCCGAAATGCAACATTTATTGAAATGTTTGGACGATAACGACTATGTTTCCAGGCACAAAGTTTGTGAGGACAACGTAAGTATTTGTGATATTTTTGGGACGCATACAAAAAGTATCAAGTTGTTCAACATGTTTCCAACAGTTCTAATGATTGATTCGACGTACAAGTCCAACAAGTATAGACTTCCGCTTCTAGAAGTTATTGGTGTTACCTCTACGGACAAGACATTTTCGGTTGGTTTTGGTTTTTTAGAAAGTGAGAAGGAAGACAGTGTCACTTAGGCGTTGGGCATTTGCAAGACTTTGTTGAAAGATAAAAAAATATACACATGGTTATCTTCATCGACCAAGATAGCTCCCTTATGAATGCGGTTGGCATCCTGTTTCCTTCGTCAATCGCATTACTTTGTCGGTCACATAACAAAAAATTGAGAGTACGACTAAAAACCGCGGTTGGCACCAAAGAGAAAAAAAGGTGAAGACGGACAAGTGGTCAAACCTAGTGTTATGGTAGAGAAGATTATGATTGCATGGACTGAAATTATTAATTCTTCTACAGAAGAGATATATACTTGGAATGTGGTATACTTTAGGAACTTGTGTGTCGAATATCCAAATTTCTTGAAATACGTTGTGTAACGCCCCGAATTTAATTAATTAGTTAATTAAATTATTAAAAGATTTAATTATTGGAATTAGACGAAGTTTGAGAATTAATCGGAGTAATTGGATTTATTGGCATTATTTAAGAGACATATTTGGATTATTAAGTTTAAGCCGGATTATTTGGTTGGTTTAATTGGAGGATTAATATTAAGAATAATAGTATTTATTTATTGGACTAGTTTATTTAAGTGAAATAATCAGTTTAGTCGGAGAATTATTAATTATGAGTAGAGATTAATTAACTAGAATAATTAGTGATGAATTAATTCGGTGGTAGAATATTATTGAAAATAATATTAGAAATAAGTGTGGAATTAATAGAGTTATTTATTTGGTGTTAGAAGTATAGAAAAGAGGTGTGAAAATTAAGTTAAGTAGAAATAATAGAAACATTATTATTATTACTATTTTATTATTATAATAATAATATTGTTAGTTGGATTTAATTATAAGAAAAGGAATTAGGTTTAAATAAATAAGAGATATAAAAGGAGAAATATAAGGCTAATAGTTAGAATAAAAATAATACTAGAATTATTCTATCATTTGGAATTAATAGATTAAATGTGGTATATTAATTATAGGAGAAAAATAGTATTTTTGGGGAGAATTATTTAATAAAACAATTTTATTAGAAGTTACTATATATTGAATTAACCTAGTAAAATAAGGAAAAAGATATGGATTGCAAAACAAAAAGAAAACCCTAGCCGTGGAGAGAAAAACCAGAAAGAGAGGAAGGAAGAAAGTTGGAAACGAAGGTGCTAGGAGGGATCGTTGCTGTCCGAGAGTTCCGTGATTCCGATCGAATTTCCGAGTTCCCGTCAATCCAAAGGTAAGGGTGGGGTTCGGGTTTTATAATCGATTGTAGGATGATTTTTATGTGGGGTTTAGAGCTACGTAATTATACTGCTAATCGTGTTTTGGATAGATAAGATTGTGTTGCTGGAATAAATTAAATAGCTGTTGTGTTAATTGATCTGCCATGTGTTATACATATGCTGTTGTCATGAATTAATTGTTACAATTTGGTGTTGAGATCGATTGTGGTTGGAAGAAAGGAAGAAAATTTTGCATGTTATAGGGAGGAGGCGCCCCTTGGAGAAAGAAAGGAGGAGGCGACCGCCCTGAGGTCAAGAAAAGGAGGACTGTAGGAGGAGGCGCCCGCCTGGGTCAGGTGTGAGGCGTCCGCCTCGGTGGGGTGGGGTCTCAATCATTTTCCGCTTGTCCCGTTGTCCGTGGCTTGTTGGTTTGAAGGTTTAATTGTTTGACATGTTAGGAGAGGGTAACATAACAATGGATAGTCTTAGCATAGTAAAATATGGCAAGTATGTAGAAGTGAATTTAGCAAGAGTAGAAAATACTCTAATAGCAAGTGGGAAAAATATATTAGAGGAGTAATATTTAAAGAATAAATTGTAACAGCAAAGGTGGATTAAACAAAGGAAGATAATCCAAAGATGCGAATAATAAAAGTGCGACACAATTAATTAGTAGAATAATTAGAATTAATTAATAATGTTGCAAAACCGAAAATAGTGCAAAAATAATATCGCCGCTTGAAATAAGCGGAGAAAATAGTTTATCGAATTGAACGAAACTTTACGGATAGTTCGAGTATACGGGTAGTTAATTAAAATAGTGTCATTTTGTTGAATTTAGTTGCTTGATTGTTGATACACCGAATCGTTGTTGTTTATGTACGAATTGGATGATTTAAGAACCGTAGAATTATGCGCAAAAGTCAAGATGAAGTTGATTGAATTAAATTATAATTGTATTGTTGTTAATATTGCTAATTGTTGTTAAAGTTGTTAATTGTTATTGAGGTTGAATTTGATCGTGTTAATTATAAATTATATCGTGGTTGATATTACTAATTGTTGTTGAAGTTGTTAATTATTGTTGAAGTTAAAGTTGATTATGTTAATTATAAGTTGCATTGTTGTTGACGTTGTTGATAGTTGTTGAGGTCGGTTGATCATGTTGATTAAGTTGATGCGCTTAATGCATGATTAAGTTGTTGTTGTTTAAAGTTGTTGTTGATGCGGTCGTGTATCATACATAGCATGTGCATTATTAAGTTGGCTCGGATTGGCACCACGCTGTAAGTTGGCCCGGATTGGCACCACGTTGTAAGTTGAAGGCTTATGCCTTGTTGAATGCCTCGATAACCTGGCATATTTTTACGTTGGGAGTTTTGCTCCAAATGGATCCACATGCATTTGCATTTGTCGAGTCGCATTGAGTCGCATTTAAGTTGTTGTTGATTCTATGTTGTTGGTGGATATTATACGTTGTTGATTCTATGTTGTTTGGTGGATATTATGTGTTATCGATTAAAGTAGTAATTATTGTATGTTTCTTTACCTAAGCATATGAATTATCGTACTTTTGCTTATATTATTCGATATCTCACCCTTTCTATTTTGTTGGCCGTTACCTTTATATTGGTAACGTGCAGGTATCCAAGAATGGAAGAATTAGTTGATGTCGGTTCAAGTCGGTGTCTTTGCTCTGATACGTAACACTCGGGGGGATATTTCTGTCTATGTCGTTATATTGTTGACTCTTGATGATATTAGTATGATTGTTGAATCTTAAGTGATGTTGTGAGATAAAAGTTGTTAAGTATGTTGAAAGTTGAATAACATGTTTCAGTTTGTTATTAGTATAATATATTATGTTGTATAACTATGAATTCCGCTGCGTAGTAATAAAAAGTATTTTGTTTGAAAGTTATTGAAAGTTGTTATGAGATCCTCCGAATTAAAAAGTGTTATGTATCTTATCTGTTTGTGTTGTTAATGTTGAAATGTGGCATCCCATGTTTTTAGTTTAAAATTTCCGCACTCTGATTTTATAATAAACGTTGGGTAGAAATGGGGTGTTACATTAGTGGTATCAGAGCCTGGTTGGTCTGTCCGGCCAATGTTGTCTAACATTGTGTACTTCCTTTGTACGCGACTAGTGTGTGGAACACTATCGGTACTTGTTGCTTTTGGTTGATTGCTTGCAGGAATTAAGTTGAAGTTATGGGGAGAAGCTTTGCTTCTCGGATGTGTTTAGTTGAGAGATATCAAATTAGTATGTTATCGATGATATGGTGCAAACGCTAGGAGCCTTGCCGCTTCTCGAATCAAGGTGGTAAGAATTTAAGATTTGGTTGTTTGAAAAGTTGGAATGTATTGAAAAAGAATAGTTACTATGAGATAGAATTTTGTAAGTTGATTATTTAAGTAGGTCATGTTGTGGAATTATTGGGATTGATTTAAAAGTTGTAGAAGTTGTTGGAGTGGTTGGGATCCTTGAATCATGGATGCAAGTTGGAAAAAGAATACTATTAATGTTAGTAACGACGGTTTAATCTCTATTATGGTTGTCGGCTATCTATTGACAAATTGAGGAACTGATCACCCTTAATCTCTTGTTGATAGTAGACGGGATCATGTTGGATGATATAAAATTGTTTTGCTATCTTAATGGTAAGTAAGTGGTGGATGCTACGACAAGAATGTTGTTAAGGTGAGGATACCATGGTGTACAAGAAAGTAAGTGAGTAGAAGTTGTTACTATGTTGTAAGGTGATTGTCTCAAAGTAGTTGCTTTTGAGTTGATGAGAATTAAGAGAGTTGTTGGTGTTTTGTGAATGAATGACCTCAGAGTATGAGAATAAGGATTTTGTATAAGTATTTCAGTGTTGAAGATGTTGCTAGGATAATGATGCAATGTTGTATAAGTTGAGTATGAGCAAGTGAAGGTTGTTGCTATATTATAAGACGTTGTTTCAAGATATTGCCAAAATGGTTGGCGAGTTAGTAAGGATTATGTTGCAAGAGCATTGGAAGATTGAGATGTAAGTTGTGGATTTAAGCCATGGATGGGTTGTTGTTGAATCGAAAGATTGGATGCGAATGTGATGTTAAGGATGGTTGTGTCGGATAGATTTTCGAGGACGAAAATATTCTAAGTGGGGGAGAGTTGTAACGCCCCGAATTTAATTAATTAGTTAATTAAATTATTAAAAGATTTAATTATTGGAATTAGACGAAGTTTGAGAATTAATCGGAGTAATTGGATTTATTGGCATTATTTAAGAGACATATTTGGATTATTAAGTTTAAGCCGGATTATTTGGTTGGTTTAATTGGAGGATTAATATTAAGAATAATAGTATTTATTTATTGGACTAGTTTATTTAAGTGAAATAATCAGTTTAGTCGGAGAATTATTAATTATGAGTAGAGATTAATTAACTAGAATAATTAGTGATGAATTAATTCGGTGGTAGAATATTATTGAAAATAATATTAGAAATAAGTGTGGAATTAATAGAGTTATTTATTTGGTGTTAGAAGTATAGAAAAGAGGTGTGAAAATTAAGTTAAGTAGAAATAATAGAAACATTATTATTATTACTATTTTATTATTATAATAATAATATTGTTAGTTGGATTTAATTATAAGAAAAGGAATTAGGTTTAAATAAATAAGAGATATAAAAGGAGAAATATAAGGCTAATAGTTAGAATAAAAATAATACTAGAATTATTCTATCATTTGGAATTAATAGATTAAATGTGGTATATTAATTATAGGAGAAAAATAGTATTTTTGGGGAGAATTATTTAATAAAACAATTTTATTAGAAGTTACTATATATTGAATTAACCTAGTAAAATAAGGAAAAAGATATGGATTGCAAAACAAAAAGAAAACCCTAGCCGTGGAGAGAAAAACCAGAAAGAGAGGAAGGAAGAAAGTTGGAAACGAAGGTGCTAGGAGGGATCGTTGCTGTCCGAGAGTTCCGTGATTCCGATCGAATTTCCGAGTTCCCGTCAATCCAAAGGTAAGGGTGGGGTTCGGGTTTTATAATCGATTGTAGGATGATTTTTATGTGGGGTTTAGAGCTACGTAATTATACTGCTAATCGTGTTTTGGATAGATAAGATTGTGTTGCTGGAATAAATTAAATAGCTGTTGTGTTAATTGATCTGCCATGTGTTATACATATGCTGTTGTCATGAATTAATTGTTACAATTTGGTGTTGAGATCGTATTGTGGTTGGAAGAAAGGAAGAAAATTTTGCATGTTGCTATAGGGAGGGAGGCGACCGCCCCCTTGGAGAAAGAAAGGAGGAGGCGACCGCCTCAGAGGCTGAAGAAAAAGGAGGACCGTGTAAGGGAGGAGGCGCCCGCCTCCTTGGGTCAAAGGGGTGTGAGGCGTCCGCCTCAGTGTGGGGGTGGGGTCTCAATCATTTTCCGTTTGTCCTGTTGTCCGTGGCTTGTTGGTTTGAAGGTTTAATTGTTTGACATGTTATTAGGAGAGGGTAACATAACAATGGATAGTCTTAGCATAGTAAAATATGGCAAGTATGTAGAAGTGAATTTAGCAGTAGTAGAAAATACTCTAATAGCAAGTGGGAAAATATATTAGAGGAGTAATATTTAGCAAAGAATAAATTGTAATGTGGATTAAACAGGAAGATAATCCAAAGATGCGAATAATAAAAGTGCTGACACAATTAATTAGTAGAATAATTAGAATTAATTAATAATGTTGCAGAAAACTGAAAATAGTGCAAAAATAATACTGTCAGTTGAAATAAGCGGAGAAAATAGTTTATCGGAATTGAACGAAACTTTACGGGATAGTTCGAGTATACGGGTAGTTAATTAAAATAGTGTCATTTTGTTGAATTTAGTTGCTTGATTGTTGATACAATTAATCGTTGTTGTTTATGTACGAATTGGATGATTTAAGAACCGAGAATTATGCGGCAAAAGTCAAGATGAAGTTGATTGAATTAAATTATAATTGTATTGTTGTTAATATTGCTAATTGTTGTTAAAGTTGTTAATTGTTATTGAGGTTGAATTTGATCGTGTTAATTATAAATTATATCGTGGTTGATATTACTAATTGTTGTTGAAGTTGAAGTTGATTATGTTAATTATAAGTTGCATTGTTGTTGACGTTGTTGATAGTTGTTGAGGTCGAAGTTGATCATGTTGATTAAGTTGATGCAGTTAATGCATGATTAAGTTGTTGTTGTTTAAAGTTGTTGTTGATGCGGTGGTCGGTGTATCATACATAGCATGTGCATTATTAAGTTGGCCTGGATTGGCACCACGTTGTAAGTTGGCCTGGATTGGCACCACGTTGTAAGTTGAAGGCTTATGCCTTGTTGAATGCCTCGATAACCTGGCATATTTTTACGTTAGAGTTTTGCTCCAAATGGATCCACATGCATTTGCATTTGTCGAGTCGCATTGAGTCGCATTTAAGTTGTTGTTGATTCTATGTTGTTGGTGGATATTATACGTTGTTGATTCTATGTTGTTTGGTGGATATTATGTGTTATCGATTAAAGTAGTAATTATTGTATGTTTCTTTACCTAAGCATATGAATTATCGATTTTCGCTTATATTATTCGATATCTCACCCTTTCTATTTTGTTGGCCGTTACCTTTATATTGGTAACGCGTATCCAAGAATGGAAGAATTAGTTGATGTCGGTTCAAGTCGGTGTCTTTGCTCGACACGTAACACTTGGGGGATATTTCGCTATGTCGTTATATTGTTGACTCTTGATGATATTAGTATGATTGTTGAATCTTAAGTGATGTTGTGAGATAAAAGTTGTTAAGTATGTTGAAAGTTGAATAACATGTTTCAGTTTGTTATTAGTATAATATATTATGTTGTATAACTATGAATTCCGCTGCGTAGTAATAAAAAGTATTTTGTTTGAAAGTTATTGAAAGTTGTTATGAGATCCTCCGAATTAAAAAGTGTTATGTATCTTATCTGTTTGTGTTGTTAATGTTGAAATGTGGCATCCCATGTTTTTAGTTTAAAATTTCCGCACTCTGATTTTATAATAAACGTTGGGTAGAAATGGGGTGTTACACGTTGAGTCCACTATTCTTGATCATATGAAAGTGAAAGTTGTATATGCATGGACGATTCATGTTAGACATTTTGGGAACACAACTAATAGAGTGGAATCTGCACATGAGGCTTTGAAGAAGTGGTTGAGTGATAGTAAGGGCGACCTTTGTAGAGATTGGGATGTTGTGAACCAAATGATCCTAAACCAACATAATGAAATTTAAACAGCATTTGGTAGGAGTAAAACTATATTGGAACACTCGTTCAAAGACAACAATCTATTCGCAATTGGTTCACAACATATCCCGGAAGGGATTGAATTTCATTTTTATGAAGCAAAACGAGCGGAAACCACGGGGCCCAATAGTTTGAAATGTGGGTGTACAATAAGGACGACTTGCGCGCTTCCATGTGCTTATATTATTTCAAAAAAAATTAAGCTCAATTCCCCCATACGAATGGATGAGGCATGCGCTCATTGGAAAAGGCTTCGGTAAATCCAACATAACCATCACAACCGAGTTGGAAGTCATAATGGGTCATTTTTCAAAAACATAAGATGATACAAAGTTACACATTAAAGAACAATTGAGAAAAGTCGCATTTCCGGAAACAACCAATTTGAAACCTCCGTCACAACCGGTGAAAACTAAAGGTGCGCCTAAAAAGGTGAAAACTTCAAAAGCTAACAGTACAATAAAGCATACTCCTTTTTATCACGAAGTCGTCGATGAAATATTCCCGGATTCTCCAACCCCAAAATCCAAAACAAGTGTTAAAAAAGGAGCTCAGATTTCCAAACCACCTCGGACAACACCACCACCACCGATAATCTACATTGATGAGATTCCATTTTTTATGCACAAACACATTGAAAAAATTGTGAATGTGGGAAGTGATGGTAATTGCAGGTATTGGGCCGTATCTGGTTTGCTTGGTTAAGGAGAGGAGAAACACACTCTTGTGCACCAAACACTAATTGCTAAGTGAACGACGCATATGGGACTTTACACGTGTCTATATGTGACGTCGGACAAGTTTAATAAAGTTCACCAAGCTCTTGATCCACGTGTTACCAATCACGTATCGGTTGAAAAATGGATGAGCTTCCCCAAAATGGTCTATCTTATAGCAAATGCATATGATGTGGTGTGTATTGACTTGATGAGGTATGGTTTTTCGGAAATCTTTTTTCCTCTTCAGGCTCCCCCGCCTAAAAATTCATCCGGACGCATCATGTGTATTGGCTATCTTAGGTCATGTCATTTTGTTCTAGTTTATTTGAAACTGGGTTCTCTTATTCCGGCTACATCCGTGGAATGGACGGAGCATCATGCAAAAGAGGAAAAAACTTGGCCGAATCATTTTTTTTGATAGAATTTTGGAGTTTACCAATTTGATGGAGCTTGAGAGAGAATCAAATAGGGAGAAATCGAAGAAATATCCGATTTTAGATTTAAGCAGGGACAATTTTTTCTCTGCATTTTAGAATGTAATCGAATCATTTTTTGAATGTATTGTCGAACATATATAACACTTTTTGAATCATTTTTCGGTGCATTTTAGAATGTAATCGAATCATTAATTGAATGTATTGTAAAATATATACGTTTTAATTCATATATAACATTTTATCTATATTCCGTTTCAATACATATATAACATACTGAAAGTATTTGTATTTTCCATGTCCCAAAAACTTAAAAACTGCAATTAATTGTGCAGAAAATGAATCTGTTTCTGTTTCTGCAGAATTCGCAAGTACACTTGCGAATTATGTTTGTATTCTTAAAAAAAAACAACCCAGGGTATAATTCGCAAGTTCATCTACGAACTCATCTCATATTTTTATAAAAAATATGGTGAATTCGCAAGTGCACATTCAAATTCCCCTTATTTGTGTAATTTGTAAGTGCACTTGAGAATTTTTTCCTAATAAGATTTCTGTGGTCCATATTACTCCAGATTGGCTATAAATTGATTCTTCAAACCATTTCATTCTCCATCACAAATCAAAATTAGAAATGACACAAACATATCCGCACCTTGCTTTTGTCTACTTCAGTGGTGCGTAGTCGGCACTTCAATTAAGGTTTTCGCGGGACACCTCGTATGCCAAGCTCATTACAATACTGCATTCTTTGTTGCAGTATCCAGAGAATCGAAAGGTGGCTAAGCTTGAGTATCTTCCACCTTCACTTGACATTGAAAGAAATGTAAAGTTCACACCGTTTGAGCTAAAGAACGACGACGACTTAGAGGTTATGTGGAATACCTTTCAACAATACTCTACAAAGGGTTCGGTTGAGATGGATGTGACGCTTCGTAGATCGACAAAAGATGTTATCAAGATGTTACGTCGTTCTCAACTTCTCGTTTATAATAATATGTAACTTTAATTTTCTGCATAACTATTTATGTAATTTCTTTGAATTATGTTGAATAAATGTTATGAATTATATTGATTCACAAATGCACTTAACAGATAAATTCGCAAATACACTTGCGAAATAAATCAACTAATTCACGTTGGTGGTGCGTTCGTAAGTGCATTGCGAATTTAAGAGATATTTTAGATTTTATAAGAGTCTAGAAGAAGACCACTAGATAAAAAAAAAAAAAAAAAAAAAAACTCCCTTCATATTTTGTGATAAACTTCCAACATAAAATCTAACCAAAAACTTAAGTGTGAAGATAGTTGAGATGTGTAATTCTGTATCTTGTGGATTGGTAATCTTTTTGCTTAAAAAAAATTCAAATGAAAGGAGAATGAGGCTATCTTAGTGATTATAATTTTATCATTCATATTTCTCTACTCTATTTTTCTCCCTCTAATTTCTTTTGCACTTAGAACAACAAACTAACAGAGTGATCTACCAATGCACTTATAATTTTGAATATAATACTTATAATAAATATAATAAACGTAACAAATAAAATAATTTTATATATAGCAAGTGACGTATCGTATGTATCACCATAAAAATAATCAAAATTTCATTTATCTTTTTTAAAACATACCTAACTGTCGTCTACACCTACATTCATTTCCACTAGCAGTACTGGATGGCACTGGAAGCCACAAACACAGTCTATATCCAGTTCAAGTAACATGATTTTTCTTATGAGAATATTTAAATCTATTTGACCATATCACTAAGTGTTTGATTTGGAGTTTTGATACATATTAATTAATTTAATTAAAGTAGACAACTCAACAGGCCAACACAGGACCTACATTTTGCTTTTTATAATAAATCTTCACTCCTAGATGTGGTTGTTAAATTGACAACACGTACCAAGTTTAAGATTGAGAATAAAAAAGACAAATTTTGATCTATATTTGTATCTTTTAAAACACAATTTTTGATCACTATACAACAACACGGCATCTTTTAAAAGAAATGAAGTCTATTTGTAGCATGCATAAAGGATTTTAAAATTGTAAAATTGATTTTGATTAATTTGGTTTTATTTAGAATTAATTTCAATTTGAAAATTTTAAAATTAAACAACTTTTACCCTTAAATATATTCATCAGTTCATAAATATATTCAAAATATAATCAAGACATACACACGAATTTGAATATTAAAGGAGTTAATCTTTTAAAATGTTCCAAATCCAATTTTAGATCTCAATTAAAACTATTATATTTAATATTCAACGCATTTTAAATAAAATTATAAAATAAAAATTTATATAAGAAAAAACTTAATAATAATTTATGCGAGATCATAAAATTAATATGTTTAAAAAATTAGTCAAAAATATTTAAAAGAATAACTAATCACTTAAAAAAATTATTACTGATAAATTCATTTGGCTTAAATAATTATCTATCTTTTAAATATACATACAATATATTTTTCATGTTCTAAATTATGTTTGTTGGTATGTCTTCGTATACTTTTTAGATTATGTTTATGTTATATAATCTAATTTATTATCTAAGTTCGTATTTTCATTGGTGATCTGAAAGAAGAAAATGAATGGTAAATTCTAAATTCACTCCAAACAGGGAGTTCTACTATTTAAATTTGGCTTTGATAAAGTATTTACGTTAGTGGAGAAATTTAAGTCATTTGAGACAGGAGAATTGAGTTGAAAAACACCATAAAACGCAACAAAACATGGTATTTTAGTTCCAACGACAAAAAGTATGATTAAATATGTTGAAGAGAGTTGAAGATGATGACTAAAGAAGACTCATATATAATTTCTAAATAAATATGATTTTGTGCAACAAAAAAAATTAGTATTTGAAGAAAATATTAATGGAATAAATTGAAGACTAGGATTTTTTAATATGTTAAAAATATTTATAATGTGTTAACAAAATATTTTTCAAATTATAACTTTATTTTTATCTTAAAAATATGTAATATATATGTACATTATGAATCATGAATGCATAATTTTCTATTATATGATGACATATATTTGTCATGAAATACTTTTTTTATGTATTATTATTTTTGTTTAAAGGAAAAATTAAAAAAAAATATTTTACATAACAATTCTCCTTTAATTAAATATGACTATTGGAAGTACAAAATAATTCAAATGAATGGCATAAGCTTCTAAGAGTATTTTGAGGGTTTCAGTTTAAATAATAAATATTTTTGAAAATTGGAATTTGAATACTTTAAGGGTTCGTAATTGGTTACAGTATTTTGCATAATCGATTACGAATCCGTGTTTTCGATTTTTTTGACTTATTTTTTAAGTTGTTTTGTTTTTCAATTATTTTTTATTGCCTTGTATAAATACCCTCATATGTTGTAATGTTTGAAATGCAAGTTAATGGAATATTTTATCTTCTCTCTCTTATCTTTTATGTCATCTTCTCCAATTAACACAAGTTCTTCATTGATTCACCACTAGTATTTGTGTATGTTCCAATATTTGGCATTAAGAACATTGACTCTGATCCATAATCCGCTGTAAATATGACTATTGTCTCCAATGGTCGAGTCCCCACTAATCTTCCAACCCTTATTTCGAAGAACTATGATAAATGGTGCAAGCAAATGAAGGTGTTGTTTGTCTATCAAGACGTTTTTTAAGTGGTGAACAATGGAGTTACTGCCCTTGTTAGAAAGGCAACAAAGACACAAAAGGCTACACATAAGGAAGAAAGACTACAAGGCGTTGTTGTTGATCCATTCTTGCGTCGATAATGACAACTTTGAGAAAGTTGGTGAATGTGATTCGGCAAAGCAAACATGAGAGATTTTGAAGAAAACTTATGAAAGTGATGATAAAGCAAAGGTGGTGAGGTCACGAACTCGCAAGCAACAATTTGAATTGGTTCAAATGGAAGAGAAGGAGAAAATCAACGACTATGTAACGCGCATAACACGTTTGGTTAATAAAATTAAGTCTTACGGAGAAACTATTTTAGAGAAAAATATTGTATCAAAAATTTCACTTTCGTTGACACCACTACGCCAAACAAGGGATTAGACAACGCTTTTTTTGCCCATAGACAACGCTTTAAAGCGCTGCTAAAACCACTGCTGCTAAACGTATAAACACCGCTTAGGTTACTGTAAAAGCGCTGCTATAAATACCCTTTAGGCATCGCTTTATATATATATATATATATATATATATATATATATATATATATATATATATATATATATATATATATATATATATATATATATATATATCCTATTTAGCAGCGCTTTACTTTATACAACGCTTTTTTATTGCCCCTATAGCAACGCTTTCACTTTAGACAACGCTTTTGAACGAATTTTAGGTGGAGCTTCAGACAGCATTTTGTAAAAGTGCTGCTATAGATACCCTTTAAGCAACATTTTTTCCTGAAAAGTGCTGCTATATATACCCTATTTAGCAGCGCTTTACTTTATACAACGCTTTTTACTGCCCCTATAGCAGTGCTTTTTTATTGCCCCATATAGCAGCGCTTTTTTCATCCATTTTAGGCAGCTCTTCTCATTAAAAGCGCCGTTTATCCCCCCTTTAGCATCACTTTCCCCACGAAATTTTTTAATATAAACTTTTTTTCATTTAAAATAAAACGTTACCTATTATAAAGTCAGCATATATGCACCAGATTTAATTTCACCATTTTTGCACCAGGTTTTTGTTGCGGCGGTATAAGCGGCAAGCAAAGAGTTGGTATTATTTTTACCGGGTGATATATACCGGTTAGGTTATATCGTATCGTGTCCACAGAGATTGGTTATTGATTCGTCGTTCGATAATTCTATCGTTAATGAGTTTGGGATTAAAAGAAATGAAAATACAAGACAAGAAGTAAATGAACAAAAAGTATAAAGGATAGACAGCTTATCCGGAACGAATGTAAACTACCCGTCACAGACTTAAATCTACCACCCATGTCATACTCGGCCTACGTTACTCGTCTGTGTCATCACATACCTCTCACAACCTAAGCTATTTCTAACCCAAGTTGAGAATCCTCCTAAATCATCTCAATATCCATCCCTGGCATACCTCGACAACAAAGAAGTCAATTGCGTCACCTCCATACCCATTCCTGGCATACTTCACCGACGCAGAGGCATTAAGTTCGGATACTCTATAGTGAATGTTAGATCTAAAACCATTCCTAGCATTCAGAAACTAACAGATAATCATCCTAGGTAAGAATCTAAGCAATCTATTCCTAGCAAAGCTCAAATCCCTAACATAAAGTAAAAACCTAAGACAATCACCGACACAAATCCGTAAAACAAGCTTTATACAACGCCAAAGGCGTTAAATATACATGAGTTATGAGTAGATATACATACAAAACCCAACAAAAGAGATTACAAAGAGAAGAGAAGAAGAAGAACCAAATACTTCTTGGTTTGTCAACACCAATCGACGAGGGATTCGACTCTGGATCCTCCAAATGCAAGCTCCAATGTTGTTTTCCAAGCAAATCTATCAAAAATATGAAGGTGATGGTGTTGGGACTCAAAAATACCCAACCCATAACCTAAAAATGTGTTTTGATCCCCTTTAAAGAATTCGATTCGCAGGTCGCAATATATTCGCTAAGCGCGGTCTGCTATTTTC